>CM060962.1:102791911-102844411 GCA_030765045.1 Tenodera sinensis
CTGAATGAGTGTCTTTATATATTTCTAAGACTTCTTTTATTTTTACATTTATTGGCAGGACTGCTGCTAGTATGCAGGATGCTTCATATGATACAGTTCTGTACGCTTTGGAAATCTTTATGTTCATCAATCGTTGTACCCTTTGATATTTCAACATATGTTTCCTTTTTTGAATCGCTTCATTCCATACCTGTACTCCATATAAGAGCATTGGAAGTATAGCTCCTTTGTATATTATTCTTAAAGCTCGTTGTCCGAGGCCCCAGTTCAGCTTGGCAGATTTACTTAATGCATTTATGAGCTTCACGCATTTCTCTGACACTTGATTTATGTGCGCCCCAAAGCTCAATTTATTATCAAATAATATACCCAGGTATTTTAGTTGTTGTACCTGCTCTATTGTCCTGTTGTTTAAATACAAATTCATTTTACTTTTTTCTTCCTTCCTTTTTCTGGATATCAGCATAGCTTTTGTTTTAGTGATGTTGAATTGGATCTTGTACTGCTTTGCCCAATCTTCTATTAGCTTTAAATCGGTATTTGCGTACATCTCTGCTATTCTGAACGTTTCTCCTGATGTTAGCAGCAGCAAATCATCTGCAAATACCACCACCTTACTTTTTTTCGTGAATTTTAGGTGGAATAAGGTGTTATACAAGATATTCCAGAGTCCTGGACCACAGCAGGATCCCTGAGGGCAGCCCTTTGTGACCTCTTTTTCTACCTCACAGTGATTGAGTGAGAGTTTAGCTATTCTGTCTCTGAAATATGTTTTAACTAAGTTATATAGATTCTTTGGGCACTGCAAGTTCCTTAAATTTTTTAGTATTCCGGGCCACCAAGCAGCATCGAATGCTCCCTTCACATCCAGGCTGGTTACTATTACACTCTTTTTCTGGTCCAATTGAACTTGTATGAATTCTTTGATCGCCAACGCTGCATCAGTGGTGCTTTTTTGTGGAATAAATCCATACTGGTTTGTATTAATTAGATTATTGGTATATGTGTGATGGTTTATTCTATCTATCAATAGCTTTTCTAAGATTTTCCCTTCGATGTTCAATAAACTTATTGGTCTGAACTTTGTGACTTCGTGGCTTCCCTCCTTTCCTGGTTTAACTATAGGGATTATTTGTGATCTTTTCCATATTTTTGGAAAGCATCCTTGTTTTAAGCATTTATTATAAATGGAAGTCAGTGACGATGGGAAATCTCTAAATACTCGCATTATGATATCCTTGGTTATACCATCTTCTCCTGGTGCTTTCTTAGAATTAAAGTTTTCAATTATGTTAAATATTTCTTCTGCAGTGAATTCCTTGTCATCTGGTGTAGCCGGTGGTTCTTCTTGTTGTTTTCGAAGTTCTTGTTGTTGTACAGTATCATTTTCTGTTTTGTCTTCTGGAACAAAGTGGTTTAGCATATGAGAAATTGTTTCTTTGATATCACATGTGTAGGTGCCATCTTCTTTTTGAATAGTTGTTAGCGTGAGCTGAGTCCTTATCTTTCCTGCAGCCAATTTATATACTGCATTCCATGGGTTAGTTCCTTCTTCTATGGTACAGTATTTTTTCCATGAGTTTAATTTTGCATTTTGTAATTGTGACTGGTATTCGCGTTTCCCTTCTGAGTATAGTATTTTTCTTTGTTCTCTAAGCTGCTCATTATTTACTGTTCTCTGATATCTTCTGCGTAAAGCATTTACTCTTTTCCTTAGCACTGTCAGTTGGTCGTTCCACCATGGTACTGTTTTCCTATTTGTATACATTTTTCTTGATTTACATTTATAAAATGACCTGTCACAAGCTGTTATGATGCATGTATCTGTCTCTTTCAGGGAAATTTCTCTTGTCGTACATTTGAATTCCTGCATCAGGAGGGCGAGTAGGATGTTGCTGAATTTTTTAAAATTTTCTTCACTCTTGACGATATACCTTTTCCTTATAATATTATCTTGTTTTATCGGATGAGTATTTGTATTAATTTGTTGTGGTCTACCGATATTGAAGGAAATAATTTTATGATCGGAAAAACTATCTTCTTCTCCGCACTTCCAATTTCTTATGTGCTTGAGTAGCCGATTGTTCGCAATCGTTAGATCTATCCAACTTTCAGCCCTGTTAGTTTCAAAGGTTGGTATTCCCGTATTTTCATTTACAATATGGAATGTTGAGGTGGTGAGAAATTCTTCCAGAACTTTACCTCGTTCATTGTTTATTTTATCATACCATAGCTTGTTCCGTGCGTTAGTATCTGCTGCAATAAGCATCCCATGTCCTTTAGTATGGTATAACATTTTTTCTATTTGCCTTATACCTGTTTCAATATCTGCATCATAGTCGAAGTACATACTTGAACAATAGAATATGTTGTCATTATGCTGGATTTCAATCAGTACACAGTCTTCATTCGAAAGTTGGCTTATTACTGTAGCATCGATGTTATCATTACTAATTATTATCGCTGCTCTCTTTCTTCCATTTCCACACACATAGGTTCTCATAGACCTTGGTATTCCAGCTAATTTATTATTTATGATGTACGGTTCCTGTATGAAAGATATGTCGACGTTAAGTTCATATATAAGCTGTATTAAGTTACTTGTCGCTATTCTCGAGTGTTGCAGATTTACTTGAAAACATTTTAGGTTGTGTTCATCCATTTTAATAGTCGATACTAAGCTGGTATCTCCTCAATGCTGCTATGTAGCTAGGACAGTTCATATCTAGTGTCGAATGATTAGCATCGATTGTACAGCCTTGATTATGTTTAGCATAATTTATGCAATTTATGCATTTGTAATTATCTTCATCAGCTTTACAATCTTTAAGCGCATGGTCTTTCGCGCACTTGGGACATGTTTGGTTTCCATTGCAGTCCTTTGCTCGATGGTTGTATTTGCTACACTTGAAGCAGCGGGTGACCTTATTATAATCTTTCCAGGTACACATGTTCCAGCCTAGTTTAATCTTTTTACCTATTATTTCTTTTCTTATACTAGAGTTGATTTCAACTACTAAATTTTTATTTTTTCTTTTATCATGAAACTGGAATACTGCCTTCACTCCCTGTGTGAAATTTTGAAATTCTTCATTCTGCAACATTAGAGCTTCGACAGAGTTTTCAGGGGTGATTTCTTCTGAGACATTAAAAATTATAATCCTTGGGTTCCTCTTCTTTGCCGTTACTGCCTCAAGCTCTTCTCCACATTTCTCATTTATATTTTTGCAAATTATATCAATTTCATTTTTCTCTCCAGACTCAATTAGCAGTAGTCCATTCTTCACCGTTTTAAAAGATTTAATTCCTACCTTCAGCTGCACAGGGTTTACTTTCGTCTTAATAAGAGATCTGATGTAATCCATGCTTTGATTATTTTTACTTTTAACAAACATCTTGTATGTCCTCTTATCGTTTCTAGTCAAAGTCCCGCGTGCAACATCAGAGTAGTTCATCTTCTGACTATCGCGAACAGTAGCGTCCCTGACATCCTGTTGCATTCCGCGTGCAGTTCTAGTGCTTAAAATTGGTGCTGCATTTGGTATCCCAACTAGAGGTCCCCTTTGGCTTCTGGACTGTAACTGACTGTTAGCCTTCTCCAACTCCATTCTTACTTTCATTAGCTCCTGCGATTTTGCACAGTCGTCACTTCTTAATTTTGCTATAGCCTTGCGTAGATCACCAACGGCATGCACAATGTCCTGCTTTAGGTCTAGCCGCATATTTTTGCTAGTTTCGGTTACATTTAAGAGTAACTTAAACGCACCATCAATAAGCTCATCCGTGTCCACATGCGTATTTCACTGATCCTTTTCCACATGTAAGTTATCTTCATTTAAATTCCCTTCCTTAGTTACACTCTGCGCCATTATGTTCTTCTTCTAACCACACAGAACAATATTACTAAGTAAAATTAACGAAACTTTATCAAAACAGTCAAAATAACCTTAAAATCAAGGCCTCCTACATCCTTCCAATAAACAGTCCTTTTATACCACGAAATTGTTCACACCAATTTTACACAAATCTCGCCAATCAATCTATCCCCGTTTACCCTAATAACTACACAACACTCAAATACTAATATTAATAAAATGAACCACTTTTTAAAATGAATTAACAGCGTAAACACTGAATCAGAAGAGATAATTACGGTGCACAAAATTTCAACATCAATTCTGCGACCTGGCCACCTCTATGTATATATGTATGCGTGTGTGCGTGTGTGCGTGTGTGCGTGTGTGCATGTGTGCGTGTGTGCGTGTGTGCGTGTGTGCGTGTGTGCGTGTGTGCGTGTGTGCGTGTGTGCGTGTGTGTGTGTGTGTGTGTGTGTGTGTGTGTGTGTGTATGTATGTACGTATGTATGTATGTATGTATGTATGTATGTATGTATGTATGTATGTATGTATTTTCTGCGAAAGGGTATTGCCCGGTGGCAGAGTTAAATGTACAAATTAAGGTTACAAACAAAGTGCACAAACAATAGTAATACAACCATAATACAACAAAGAACAATAATAAAAATATAGATGAAATGCACTAAATACTAATTAACACTCATTAATTAATTATCCTGTGAGTGTAACCAATTTAAATTTAGCATTAGTATTCACCATCAGTTCAATAAATGCCAAAAATACACGTGCGTAAACTTTATAGTAAATTACACAGCATTTACTTGATTTACGATATTTTTTGAAAATTTCTTCACAGATAAAGGACAGCCCTGAAAGACTGCTACAGGTAATTCATTCCATTCCTCAATGGTTCTATTAACAAAGGAGAACTTTCCTACATTGGTTCTGTGCCTTCTACCTTTAATTTTATACAAATGATCCTTTCTTCCGTAATATGTAGGGTTGTCCAATCTTTCACTAATACCCACCCATGCATTTGAACCACGATATGCTTGAAATAATGTGCATAACCTCTGCCTCTTACGCCGGACTTTTAGAGGCTCCCATTCAGTCTCCTCCCCTTTTTTAAACCCAAAAAATTTACCTCGTTTTATAAATTTTATAGCCCTTCTCTGTATTCTTTCTAGCGAATCAATTTGACTAAGTCTATATGGGTCCCAACATACTGCTCCATATTCCATAATCGGCCGCACCAAAGATTTGTAGCCAATTTCCCTGGACCTTCCGCTCCCCTTTTTCAGTACCCTCATTAAGAAATGTAACGCTTTCCACGCTTTCCTGGATGTAGAATTTACCTAGTCATCCCACCCAGCGTTACTCGCCAGGTACACTCCCAAATACTCGCAGCTATCTACCTGCAGAATTTTTTCTCCGCCCATGTGATAGTTATGAAGAATTTCCCTCTTAGATCTCCTAAATGCAATGGACTTACTTTTCTTAGCATTAATCGTCATCTTATTTGTAGCAGCCCAATTACTAATTTCATTTAAATTACCCTGAAGCAGAGACTCATCTATGGCATTCCGAATTTTATTATAGATAATGCAATCGTCTGCAAACAGTTTTATCTGACATTTAATATTTACACTTATATCATTAACAAAAATAAGAAAAAGTAGCGGACCCAGTACTGAGCCTTGGGGTACTCCCGAACTCACTGTGCCTCTCTCGGAGATTTCTTTACCTACTTTTACCTGCTGTGTTCTCCCATCCAAAAACGCTTTGACCCATAAAACCACTCGTTTGTCTATTCCTGTGCCAGCTAGTTTCCCAATAAGTAAATTATGCGGCACTACATCAAATGCTTTAGAAAAGTCTATTACCACTGCATCAGTTCTTCCTCCTGCGTCCACTTCATCTGCTAAGTCTTGAAATAAGGAAGTTAATTGACTTTCGCACGAGTACCCAGGTCGAAACCCATGTTGCGCTTCCTTGAACCATTTTTTGTTTTCTAACTCCTCCCTTATATATTCTGCTATTAAATGCTCCATCAACTTACACACTATTGACGTTAAACTAACTGGTCGATAATTATTTATTTCTGTTTTATTACCCCCTTTATAAATAGGAACTACAATTGCGGTTTTCCAGTCTTCTGGTAAGTCACAGTTATTGATTGACATGTTAAACAAAAACATTAGATAGGGAATCACAGCTTCTCCCCCAATCTTCAATATCTCAGTAGGTATGTTATCGGGCCCCCTCGAGTTTCGATTTTGCAACATCTTGATTCTTTTGCGTAATTTGCAAGCCATTATTTGAAAAGTAGATTCCCCACTATCTCCAATTACCTGTTCAGCATTATCATCCAATTTATGAAAAATAGATACAAAATGTGAATTTACTGCGTTCGCTTTGTCCTTATCGCTTACTATAGCAATCCCATTTACGCTAAGATCTGGTATAGTCTCTTTATTGCCCCTGCGTCTATTTACATAATTGTAAAAGGATCTCCAACAGTTATTTGCCCCGCCAAAATTTTGTTCAAAAAACCATTCTTGTGCTTCCAACTTTTCGTCTTGTAATTGTTTTGACAATTCCTTAAATCTATTAAAATGCCATTCGGATTTCTTCCTTTTATTAAACGCTCGCCTGGCTTTTCTTTTAAGTATCCTAATAGCTTTTGTATAAAATTCTGGATCAGCGTTTTGTTTAATAATTTTGTATGGAACATGCTTTTTAATTGTTTCTGAAATCAGTGTTTTGAAACTAACCCATGTTGCATCTACCCCGGAAGCAGATTGTACAAATAGCCTATATTGTTCACGGAGGAATATTTGAATAGCGGTCACATCAGCACTGCAAAAATTCCAACTAATTACTTCTTCCCCTTCAGACCGGTTTTTCCGCCCCTTCCAGTTGAGTTCTAGTTGTACACTGCTGTGGTCACTTATACCTGGTAAAACCGCGTATGAGGAAAACAATGATTCCGGCCTGCATAAAAATACATCCAGTGCAGCTGATTGCCGGGTACCTGTTTTAACAACTTGCAATAGCCCCTGATCCCAGATGAGAAGGTTAACCAGATTTTGAGCTTCGCCTCCTATTAACTGTCCGTCCCAGTTCACGTTTGGCAGATTTAAATCTCCTGGTAAGATAATATTATGTCATGTTTCAGAAGCGATTTTTGCCACTAGTTTATGGAGAGTTACATAGTCACATTTGCCAGGTGGTGTGTAGCAAGCTATTATTGTTACATTGTTCCCTTCATTTCTTTGATCGATAATTTCTATTGCCATGATTTCTACATCCTCTTCAACCCACAATACTTTGCTGCTTAATTCTGATTTAGTACAAATAAAAATCCCCCCTCCCCTACCGCCCCTGTCCCTTCTGAACACCCTGTAATCTGATCAAAATACTTCCACGTCACTATTATCAATGCTCAGCCATGATTCCGTACCTATAATTACATTTGGATTACATATTTCTACTAAATTCCAAAATTCTAGAGTCTTATTCACAATACTACGACAATTTACCTGTAGCAGCCTTAAAGAATCAGTCCTTACCTCTAAATTGTCGTTTCCTAGGAGTTGATGTCACTGCTGTTCCTGCACCTCGATGCCATCGGTCCACTTGGTTACTCTCTCGAACAACACTGCCAAATTTGAAGATCCTCTTCGATTAAGGTGAACACCATCTCGTCCAAAGTCCCAGTTACTAATCCACGAATTTGGGTCCAAAAACTGCACGTTAAGTCGCTCCGCTACCCACGAAAATGCATCATTCACTTGCATCACTTTCCTCCAGTTGACATCGCTTCGCCTCAAAACTCCACTAACAACGACTTTTGCTGAAGGAAACAGTTATCTCAAAATGATTTGAGAACACCTTGTGATTTACCAGGAAAAATTGATTCAGTTGCAGAATTTAATGTGCCACTATGTTGCCATGGTCACAGTAAAAGAACAGAAAGCTGACGATCCATGGTTCAAATTCCAGGTACAGCGTTGAAGTTTTCAATCTTATTCTACCATTCTAACATTAGCCTATGAGTCAGTCCATCTCAAAATAACAAGGAAACAGAAATATGTTGTTGTTGTTAGCTAATGCTGGATTTCTGACAATGAAGTCATTAATCCTCTTGCTCTCCAATATTTTTCACTGATGGATGGGGCACTAGAAGTGGCCAGGCATATTTGAAGGTGGTCTCGATCCATTTCCTCTTGCAGATCACATAGAGGACAGAGTGGTGAAGAATATATCCCAATTCTGTTTAAATGTTTTGCCAGACAATCATGTCCTGTAATCAACCTGAAGGTTGCAACTGCTGTTTTTCGAGGATACTCAGGAATCACTGTTTGAATGTTTGGTAGTTCCCATCTTTTATTCTTTGATTTTTCATAGTAATATTTTGCAATAATTTTTTTGAATTCAGAGTTGACTAAACTTTTAGCTGCATAAAATGGTAGATTAACTATAGATTTTTGGACACCGCTGGTACCCTTTTTTGCAAGAAAATCAGCCTTCTCATTACCACTCAGTCCACAGTGAGCCGGTATCCATTGGAAGACTAGGTGTTTTTGAAGTGCTGTTAGATGGCTAAGCATCTTCCAACATTCTGAGCAGAACATTACTTCCACTTACTGGTGTTTTGCTCCTCACTGTAACTTTCCTATCTGACCTTGCCTTGGTCATCTCTTGTTCTCTTCCGACCCCGATGCTATTAGGGTTCCTGAGGGCTAGGGAGTCTTTATTTTTCCAACCTCTCCATTTCTCTAATTTTTCTATAAAACCTTAACCCCTAACATGCTGACCTGACATGGCATGTAATACGTCTTCTGATTGGTAATCAGAGGATATGGTCGGTGGATTTATTTTGATAACTCTCCCGGTCAGGTCGGTGAGACCCGTAAACCAACGACAGGTGTGGTCCCCCAGACATTCTGGGGGTTGTGAGAGAGCGATGTGACCGCCAAAACATAAAAATATGGTGCTCTCTAAAAAACGGTTACTATTACTGCTATTGCTCTCTTTTTTTATGGAAATAGAAATATACTACCTCATATTTTTTAAAATTGGCAACATTTTGGTGTGTGTTAAACCATGAGATCTGATAATTCTTGTGAAATTTCATACCTCTGTAGTTTTGTTATAATACAGATTAAAATAGTATAATTTCATGTAAAATGTCATCTTTAAATGGAAATATATTGTAAATAATGTCTTTTGGAATGACAATACGTATAAATAAATATTGTAAAGATTAGTAGGACATGCTAGTTTAGTAATTATATTACTTTCTTTTACTGTATAGCTGTTCATTTAATAAAATTGAGTTTAAACAGACTCTGCCATATTAACAGCTAGCAAGAAGTGTTAAAATATTCTACTCACAATACGGAATATTTAATAATTCAAATAATTCTGCTGTGACATCAGAAACAGGAGGTAAAAAATAAAATACCCCATGAACTTAGATTAGTGCAGGAGAGGGGTTGGCATGTATATGTGTACCCTGCCTACTGCAGTAATGCATAATTGCCTCAGCATCTTAACCTTGAGCATAAACAAAAACAACTTCCTTATCTATGGTTGTCTCATGTAAATTCTTTCTAACTCAACATGAACATATTGTACCCATTCCTGCTATGCAACTATTTACAATTCTTTCATGAGTCTGATTTTGGCTATTTTCTACCATTTGGCTTGTTATTTCTACTACTTCTGCACTACTTCTTTGTATTGGTGAATTCTCCAGTGAATGCAAGGGTTTCACTTCATAATGGCAAAATGCTTTCTTTCATCAGTTCTGAAATATTATCAACATTACTATCTCTATACTCCCAGTACTACTAGTACTAGATTCCACATTTACTTGTACACTGGAGCTAGGTTGCATTTCTACGTTAGTAATAATTTTATACTCGAGTTCCCCAGAATCACAAATCTTCTACAACTTTAGTGTGCATTTTGTGGAAATTCTAACTTGATTTGAACATTCTTTCAGAATGAAAAGTGATCAAGTATCCATTGAGCTACATTTCTCAGTTCCTTTGTTGTCTGTTTTTTATGTGGAGTCTGAAGGAGATTAAAATGGAGACTATTTCTGTAAAGTTTATCTTCCATGTTAAGAAACCTATTAATGAATGCATAATTAAGAATATTATTGCATATACTATACACTCGCTTAAGTTATGCCACTTTCATTTGTTATTGTTTTTATTTTTGCTCTAAATGAGTATAAATACTTACCTCTTTTGGAGTTATTCATGGCACTAACTGAACCTAAGCTAAGCACTTCATATATGGCATAGATACAATGGGCATCATGCATTATGTAGACAAACTACTGTGATCAGAAGTGCATGTATATCATATTGTATTGGAGGGCAAAAAACTCTCCCACCACAAAGTTCAGGAATTATTTTCTCGCACTAAGTTGGTGATACCAGTAAATTGAAAACCGATCTCTTCCTATAAATGCTCCAGAACTGTAGGTATTTTTAAAATGAAATAAAATGTCGGAACGTTGAAACAATTAAATTTGGTATCATATAACTCCCGGTAATTAAATAATATTTACTTTATAGTCAATTACAGGAGGCAGGATGTCAAAAGATTCAAGTTAATGTCTATAGTTTATTTATGCCAACAAACTTACTGTTGGTGTTTTCAAACACACAAGCCGTTTGTGTTCAAATACCAGCTGTGGCAGTGAATTTTTCAGTTCCAATTCTACCTCTCTCTTAATGTTTATAGGCTTGCATATTAAGAGAACTTAGCAAATTATTTAACACAAAAGAAAAAAATTGCAATGAATTGTTATATTGATATGATGGAGACTGTAAGTGATAAATTACTTATATATTGTAGAAATCTTATTATCTTCAGTCTCTATCAGCATACAAAATTTGAATTAAAAACAACTGTTAAAGGTTCTCCACTGTCCAATTTTGCATGGAATGACCTCTACACATTGTATGTGTGGAAGAAAAATTAACATTTATTGGAAATTCTCAATATGTGATTTTGAATCCTTAAGCAGTGCATATGTTTTGTTTTCATATGTTGTAAGTTTAAATGTCAGCTATCTCAGGTCATGCTGATGAATGAATGGATGAAATGACTGAAAATGAGCTTAAGGACCTAAGATGCTAAAATCCTCAGCCAGGTAGCCTGATCAAACTTGTGTTTGAAACTGGGATGGGGCTTGAGAGGTAAAAATGCTTCCATTATACCGCCAAGGAAATTTGCTTACAGCATTTTTAACACAATGCCTTTGCTCACACCATTTGATTTGCAGGTTCTATAGTGATCGGCAGACTAAAATATGGCACAAGTTACAGATGCTCACCTCACTTTCAGTATTATTTATGCATAACACAATCATGCAGGGTTATTTTATATTAACCATAGTCAGAAGGACAGATATAGGTACATTACTGTTATAAGAACTACAACAATGTACAGAAAATTAATAAAACTTAGCTTAAGAATAGGTATATTACTCACATTCTCTTCTGGATTATTAAGATCTTTGTATTTTAAATTTAGTTTCTCACATAAATATGTGTTTGAAACAGCATTTAGCACTGCTGGATTATAGTCTTCCTTGATATTCATCAGATGATGGATTGGGATTACATCATAAATGCGTATTCTCCTAAAAAGTAGAGCAAAACAACCACTGAAGGTTAAATATTAAGTGTAAAGCAGAATATTATGATTGTTGGCTAGTGCTACACACTTATTGAGGTACCCAGATGTTGCTGGAAACACATTGGTAAGATTCTTACTAATGTTTCAGATTGTATTTCATATTTTTGGGCCACTGAATCCAAAAACAGTCAGTGCATAGTAAAACTTTTTTCAGGTTAATCGAAAAACAAATACCTGCTATACTTTTTAAAATCCGTAATATCTACTAGTGGTGTGAAAATCACACTGAGCAAGATGGCTCCACAGTATCATGTGAGGCTCGCATTTGAGATAATCTGCCATTCAAACCTACCAGGAATGTTCTCCATGACTGAGGTTTTCTTCCACATTTTCCTCAGTTTTCATAATGGAAAATACCAGGAAGGTACCATGAGCTTTGGGCGCTAATAACCCCAGCAGTTGTGCGCCCTAAAACATTACTACTACTACTACTACTACCATGAGCTTAGCCTGGAATGCTTTCTTTCTAAATATCATTTCATTTCATGTACCATGAATATCCACCACCTGTAGTACAGTATTTACTAAGATTGGGAATTAAAGACTACTTTAAAAGAAAAAATTTTTAAAAAGGCCTGCAAATCTCACTTTCCTAAATACTGTTATTAAGAGATAATATTCCACTTTTTATACCAACTATAATTGGTAAATTTGCTTATGAAAGGTGCCAGAAAAGCTAATCATAGGTGCCGTGTTGGACAGCACTGTATAATCCACCAAAGCAATAAAAATACCTACTGTAAAACAAGCCCACTTTGTGGACTACAACAGCTGCTGAAGCGAGCTTGATTCTTCCCATTGCAATGTATCACAGTTATTGTTTTATGGTTTGACTCCTGAGCTACTTTCTTCTCTGCTTTCCTTCTGATGAACTCTGCTTTTCACATTTCTGTAGCCTCTTCACATTGGCCTTATGCACTGTAGATGTGGTGTATACAAGCCAAGAACAATTTTTTGTCATTTTAGGATGTCTATTTTCACTTTGTTGCCATAATTAAAATGGCATATGACATCCATAATGCTCAAATTAAGGGTATCCAAACCTTAAGTCTCCTTATGACATCATTTCCAAAACATTCCATTGAAAGACACATTATTGTCAGATCATGGTTACATTTTGAAAGCATGTTAGCATTACAGAGTTATTTTCTGTTTTTGTAACCATAAAAACAGTATAACTAGTGTCATCTGTTGCAACATACCGCAGTTAAGTAGTGCAGTAAAATACTGGCAAATTTGAACAGTAGTTTTAAAAAGAAACAAAGAAATTTGCAATGAGAGCATATAGTGCCATGCTCCCCCCTTCTCCCAATTCATTATGAATAGTCCATTTAAACCTATTTTTACAGGTTTCCAATGGACCAAATACATAACCCAGACATTTTTGGAAACTAGACAAATTAAACTATTTAATGAGACAATTATCCAATAATTGACATTTTGATCCAAAACCTACATTTTCAGTTTAAATGCATACCTTAATACTTTTTAAACACTGATATATGCATGGAATCAGACGTTATTGGTGAATCATTTTAATTTGTAAATAATTGTTTACCTGCCAAACTTGGATCTACAGGAGAGAAAGTCGAGACATGGGTATTTTTATTTTCAATCTACTTTCACTAAAAAAGATCCCAGCTGGATCTGTAACATCAATGTAACAATGGCCTCTTGTAAGACTTTAACTTTCATTGAGTGAAACATTTTATAAATGGTTTGCTGTTATCAAATGTTTTACTTTAAAAAGATATCTGTATATAGATCTCTTTCACACCAACAAAAAATAACACAGGCCCATCTGTACAAAGCATACATTGATTTTGATGAGCATAGATACTTAGTGGAGTAGTTGATTGTAATTTTAGTAGCTTCACTTTTCTATAAGCCAACAGTGAAGATTAACTATAGCATAAATGGGAACAAAACATAACATGCAACCACTCAACATTCACAATCAAAACTCAACTGTAATATAGAAAAGTTCAGGTGGCTGGTGCTGCTACACTGATGAATCTCCATTAGGACTTCTTCAGCCCCAAATAACAGTATTTTCCTGATAGGCCCCAGTAAATTTTATCTTAATTTCTAAAATAAGAACAAATTAGAAACTAAAAACTTCACTTATCTTAGTATGTTGATATCCTTTTTCTGACCCAGGGGTTTCAAGCTATATCCAGCTCATTCTCAAAGTCATATAAACAAAATCGTTGCCAAGCTTGGATAAGGATATCAACATACTAAGATAAGTGAAGTTTTTAGTTTCTAATTTGTTCTTATTTTAGAATCTTGTTGCTTCACTGTTAATAGCTTCAATTTTTACTTAATTTATCTTAATTTATTTGTAATTTGTGTTATTATTTTTAAAAGTAATGAATTATATTTTTAAAAAGATGCTCCTGTGAAAATTGAAAAGTATATGATACCCTATAAATATTTTTCAATTATGAACAAATTCCAATGTAAAAACATGCACCATAAAAACTACCATTTCCTGGCCAGAAAAACAGAATTTGATGTACATATTTAAAAAATAAATAATTTCCAAAAAATGTTAAAGATGTTACTGCATAACTATCCTAGCCCTAATTATAATATTTTGCTTTATACATACGATGATACTCGGGTTGGTCTGGGTATCATTACATCCAATGCAACCACTTCCTCATATGCATCCATCTCCCTCAATGTTTGGCTAACAAGATTAGAAGTTGCTTTCGTCTCCACAATGATCATGTCATGCTGTTCCCCTATGGCCACATCAATCACTTTCTTGTATTTCTCTTCTTTAGGAGTCCACAGTTCACTCAGGCAATCAATCTGTTTAAACAATAATGTTTAATTACTGAAAACTTACACACTATGTATCAGTTACTGCTATCCCAAAAGCAGCCACTGTGAAATCATGACATTAACTAAGAGACCTCATCAGAGTGATGGTTTAGATCATACAGTAGAACTCCGATAACTCGACTCTCAATAACTGGGTTTTTTTATTTCTTATCATTAAACTTGACTTAATAATTTCTATAACCCACTATGTGGTATAAACAGTATAGGTAAATTTTAATTAGTGTATGTATACAATGTACTGCAATCTCCCTCACAGAAACAGAAGAACTGAGCACCTACTGACATTCAATGTCTAGTCAGAACATCAGCAGCTGGCAGACCATTCTAAAAAATCAAAAGTTTGCTGCCAATAATTTGGATATATATATAAAAAACACTTGCTTAAAAGGTTTGAAGCTTTATTGTTTTACCCAGTACATATGTGGTAAACAAAATTTTCAGTTACATATCTCTGGCTACAATACCATTTCTCAAATTTTAGGTTTACTGTTAGTGTTGTGTTTCTGCCGGTGAAAATGTCGAATGAAAAGAAAAGACAAGGTAACATGATAATGGAAATTGAGTTGGATGTGTTAAAGAGACCGGACAAAGGGGAACATATTGTAACTTTTTAACTTTTCAATTATATTATTTCCTTATTTTTACATTCAGTGATAGCCTTGCACAACTCAAATTAATACATTAACACTTTAACTTTACATCAATTTTCAATATTAACCTTTCTCAACATATATGTATTTAGGCTTTCACGGCCGGTGTCTTGATTATTCCAAATGTTTAGTTCTTCCGGGCTTGTAGGCCGTGGTCTAGAAGGCATGGTAGATACCAACGTTTCGCCAAGTACTGCGCTTGGCATCATCAGGGTAACACGATCCTCCATCTGCACTAGTCAGAGTTAGAATGTGGAAGCAGAGAAGTAGTGGAAGAAATTACCGTTAATGTCCGTTACGTTTATTTATATGGATGGGGGTGGGCGGGGCATTGTTGCGCCGTCTACGGTAGTGATTGGCCGGTTGTAGGTGGGGTT
Source organism: Tenodera sinensis (assembly GCA_030765045.1). Lineage (NCBI taxonomy): Eukaryota > Metazoa > Arthropoda > Insecta > Mantodea > Mantidae > Tenodera > Tenodera sinensis. The sequence continues at coordinate 102,807,374 of CM060962.1, forward strand.
TTATTACAACTGTTGTGTGTGTCTGTTACAGTTTTCATATCCATGGCAACGTCACCTCTTACCAAGGAGCGTTCAATTATGGATGCTTCCCAAAGAAGTCTGAAGCAATGTCACACTGCACCCCCTTCAGCACTGTGCACCCTGAGCAGCACCACTGGTGTCTCCTTTTGGGGCAACCCCTGGATGTGGTAGACTGCATTACCGATCCTTTCAAACTCTGAGTGTGGGCCTTCCTGTGCCCACAAGTTTCCACGACCGCTGACCTCTCCTAGTGCACCTTTGCAAACACCTTGGTCCTGGTGGGCCCTAAAGTAACCTCCTCCAGGGTTACCCTGCAGACCTCTACCTGTTCACTGGGCTTCGGAGTGTTACCTTGTCCAGTCTGACTTGCAAGATCCTTCTGCCAATGTTGATTGCTGCCTATTGACTCGTAAGGGCATCCATACCCAGGACCAGCTCCTCAGTCACCCATAGCGACGTACACCCACAGACTTGTAACACTCCGCCCCAAGGTCCACTCCCTCAAGGCCTCCTCCTCCACAGGCAGGGTGTTGCCCAATGCCAGCATTCTTGTAGGGTCGATCTGGTTTCCTCAATGTTAAGCCCTCCACCATGTCAAGTCACACCACAGTCTCGGCTGCGCCCATGTCCATCAATATCTGGTACCACCTTCCATGTACCCATCCATCCACGATGATGTCGTCCATTATGCTGCACAAAATATACTGCATCACTCTAGGAGTTGATAATGACAGCTCCGATTTGCCCCTTTTCATGCCAGTACTTATTCGCTTACCATTAGTTTGTTGGCTAGGTGTGGATGTCCTGACCAACCACAGGTGTATATCCATGTACGCTTGACATCTCTCATGAAATTCTGTGAACAATTTGTGAACCATACCGTGTGATGGAGCAGAGTCCCCATAATACATTTTCACCTTTTCTTTCATGTCCCTCAATGTTTTACCATGCTTTATGAGAACATGAAATTAATTTTTCTTCATTTTCCATCAAGTAACACAAAACTACAGCTTTTACAGGCTCCCAAAGGGGCTGTAAGAAAAAGATGATGAATATCTGTGATTATACACAGAATAGATTACTTTTGTGTGTGACCTCTCATTAGTCACAGGTTTGTCAAACTGATCTTATATAATCTCAATTTCAATTTATTATCTTACTGTGCTTAATATTATTATTTTGTATTTTGTTATTACTTAGATTGTGTAATAGTACTTTTTGTATAAAATCAGGTCTTAGCAGAGAAAATGCTGAGTCATATTCCATTAATTCCAATGAACCTTTACTCTAAAAGCTGGCTAACTGAGAGATAACTGAAAGGGTGTCAAGTTACTGAAATGTGAAGTTTTATGGAATAAGGGGTCTGCTATTGACATCTCATAACATAACGCTGTAAATTAAATAAATTTATGTTCTAGCACAATATAGGAAACAGAAAAATATAACATATCCTAAAATTTATTATGTATTAATATTGTGACATTGCTTCAGACTTCTTTGGGAAGCATCCATAATTGAATGCTCCTTGGCATGACATGACACCATGGATATGTAAAAAGTAACAGACTAGGTTGAGAAAGGTTAATATTGAAAATTGATATAAAGTTAAAGTGTTCATGTGTTAATTGAGTTGTGTGAGGCCATCGCTGAATGTAAAAATAAGAAAATAAGATAACTGAGAAATTAATATTGTTACACTGGTGTCAGGAGTGAAACGAAAGTCATGAAAGTAAAATGGAAGAAATTATGCAAGAACTACTGGCCGGCATGGCAGAAATAAAGGCAGAAATGAAAACCAGAATGCAGCAGATGATAACAGAAATGTACAATACAAAGTTCGAGCTATCAGCAAAGATTGACAGGCAACTAATTGGTATGAAGGAAGCTGAGAAAGATTTTGGCCAATGAGTTAACACCCCGGAGGACATTGTGGAACATCTTAGTGCCCCAGAAGACAGTGTTGGTGGCAACGCCATGCAACCGATCGCTAGGATGGAAGAAATTCTCTGCAAAACTAAGCACTTGGAAGTCGAGACATCAGGATGCAACACAACATCCCCGCACATCAAGCGACCCAGGTACGATGGCATATCGAACTTAGAAGTCTTCACTGACAATTCGCCACCATCGCCACCTGCAACCGATGGTCCATGGAAGAGGAAGCTGAGCAGCTGACAGCTAGCCTCCAGGGATGGGTGGCAGGAATACTGAACATGATTCTGACGTCGGCAGCATCCCAAAACATCAGGAAGACCCTTAAAACCTGGTTTGGAAGGCACAGTCTGGTTGCAGTTCATCACAAGCAGCTCAAGTCAAGGTTACAAAAACCAAGAGAGATGTTGCAGGAGTACACCTGTGTTAATGAAGAACTAGTGAATAAGGCTCTGGTGAACCGCCTGGCCAGATATGTGTACCAGAAAGTTATCTACTCTGAAGACGGGTGCGCAACGCCAAGATACGTTAGCACCTAATACTTGGCAAATATCAGACTATCCACAGTATGTTGAAGACTGTGCAGACGACCAAGTTGGTGATGGAGGTGGTCAAGGTAACAACTGTCCTCGTGTGGATGATCCGGGGTATTCTGTTTGTATAGGATGGAAAAACAGCTCCAGGACATCGACAATCTCCCAGAGGTGTTTGTTGAGAGTGTGGTTGGTCAGGACATCCGGTGATGGAAGACTAACGAGTGAAAATCTATTACATAGCCAAGACTCGACAATCTCAAGTGAATGGGTATATAATGTTCAGATAGGAGAAGACAAGCAAAAGTGAGGGGAAACAGGTGTAAATCTGAGGCTTAAATTGATGGACATATGGACAAATTGCAGAGGAAAAGAATGAACTAAAAGACACCATTGTGGAAATTCAAGAAGTGACAAGACAAGAAACAGAAAATTAATAAGTCAGCCACATCAGATTTTGAAGAAACGTTAAGATGGGAAGGGCACAACTCCACCTCAAGGACAGTGGCAAGAGAGAAAACAGAGGGAAAGATAGCATGTGACAAAATGACAGAGAAGAAAGAAAAAAGAAACCATAGTTGGTGTAAGGAGAGGAGAAAAGAAGGGGATTTGTGAGAAAATGAAGACGGTGGTGGGAAAAAGCAGAAGAAAGCAAATGATGAGGAGACAGTGACCTTAAAGGCAAAGATATTAGTGCAAATTACTCAAACTGTAAAGGAGCAATTTCAAAGATAACTGGAAATAAGCCAAGTAAACAAGAAGATGTGGTATGTGATGATGTGGAATGGCTGAATAGGGATATAGGTATTATCTGTGTGGGTAGAATGGGATAGAAGAAGGATGAACAGAAAAGATATGCATGTATTTGGAAAGATATTTCGCAAAAGTGGGTATCAGATAAAAAATGTGTTATATAGGAAACCAAAGAAAAGAGAGGAAAATGCTGCCCCATGACATATGACAAGGAAGAACAAGTGATTAAATTAACCATAGTCAGGGGTGGTAGGAAGGATGGAAGCAAGTGTTTAGGGATAATACCGAGTAGAAATTATAAGAATTATAAAAGTGAAAATTAAGTGAGAAAGGAAGTGGAAGCAATAAAGAGACAAGAAGAAAGTGAATCAGTGAGGCGTAGGAAATTATTGGGAAATGGTGAAGAAACACAGGAAAGAAAAACGGGGAGGAGGAAAAGAAATTTAGAATGAAATGGGTAACTTAAAATAATAAAGTATTTAGAGAAATTGTAAGTGTATGGGAGGTTGTTGAGAAAAGTGAGTCAAAAGACAAAAGTAAAAAGAAAAGACAAACTTGAAGAAGACAAACTTGAAGAAGGTTATAAACAGCAGTTAAAGAATAAACAACAGCACACATCAAAAAAATTATATGTATGGAATTTCAGAGGGCTGTCCAATGACACAGGGGCTCAGGCTCAAGTTCCTGGGCAGCCCAGGATGTATATGCTTTGATATTTAATAAATTCACATTCATATAATATTCTGCACAGACATTTGGATATGAGAAAGCTGTGAGCAAGATGGGTATCTCAACTGCTCAAAGTTGACAAGTGGAATCATGTGACCTTTCACAGGAATGTTTGATCATGTTGCAGTGCAATCCAAATGAGCTTTTTGTGGTGATGTTGATAGAACTTGGATCCATCACTATCAACCTGAGAAAAAGCAACAATGAAAACAGTGGATTTCCTCCTGTGAATGTGCTCCAAAGAAAGCAAAAACCATTTCGTCAGCAAGAAAAATCCAAGGCATGATACTCATCCACTACCTAGAAAAGCGCGCCCAAATGATCTAGTTGTCGATGGGCCTTTAAACAGCACCACTCACTCACACACCTAGAAAAGGATAAAATGACCATAGATTCATATAATGTGCAATACTTGATCCATTTCTTGAGAATCTGTTAAAGGAAAGGCCCCATCTGGTAAAGATAAGGGTTTTCTTTCACCAGGATAATGCACTCATGCACATGTCCACTATTGCATTTACAAATTTGTGGAATTGGGCTACAGACTGCTACCTAAACCACATATTCTCCAGATTTGGCTTCAAGTGGCTTCTTCCTCTCTGCAAATCTAAAAAATTGGCTCAGTGGGAACAAATTCAGATCCAGTGAAGACATCATATTAGGAAAAACTTGTATTTTGCAAACTTTTAAAAATCATATTTTTTGGAAGGATTAAAAATATTGAAGAAATTTTCGGCAATGTGCATTGAGTTGAAAGGAGACTATGTTGAAAAATAAATTTGACTTTTTTGAAAAATATGTTACATTCATTAAAAAGGCATGAACTTATCAAATTGCCCTTGTATGTGTTTCATCACTTTCCTCTCAAAAGCACAGACAGAATGGAAATAAATCTTATATAAAGGCTGAATTGATATGGCATAGGAAAGGATAATCCAAACAGTGAGCTTTTATAAACATCAGATGAATCAGCCTCCCCTGTAATTTTAGTTTGTGCACTATGCTAAGCAGCAGTGTCTTCATCATCTCTAAGAGTTCAAGTACACATTTAAACAGACGAAAGTTTGATATTGAGTAAAAAAGCTATTTAAGAGATAAAAGCTGCTTCAGACTGAAGGTCATCTGAAAACCATACTACCCCTTTACTTATTTTGTCTCTGCTAGACACTGCATAGGATATTCCTTACTATAACTCCTGCAAAAATTCTTTCTAAGTCTAATACTGCACAACTGCTGGTGTAACCAGCCAAACTTGCCCTAGAATAGCAGTGGAGGTAACCTTGATAGTTGCAGAGCTATTTGCTGCCAACCTCTGCACCAATGCCTCAGAAATATGTCTTGCAGACGGTATTAAAACTATATATGTTCATCATGTCTGCCATTGTTAGAAGTGAATTACCTTTGTTATTTATTGTGAAAATGAATATCCTAAATTGTGTTTCATTGCTATGATAGATTGATTAATATTGTTGATCGTGCACCATTGTGTTACAATGATGAACAAAGCATGCAGTACATATATGACGAAAGTGTATTAAAAGTACACATATTATGTCAGGAGCCATCCTTTGCCCCATTACTAAATGGGATCTCAGATACAAGAAATTTTCATGAAGGTGAGGGCATGAATATTTTTCAGAGTATATGGCAAAGGGTACTTGGTTCAAGAAGTCTAGGTTAACACCTGCCCAGGTACTCCTAGTTAAATTCAGCTTATATTTTCATATGAACAAATCATCGTCCATTGTTCTATTGGAGACACAAGCATAAGCCACAAAATAGTAGTTGATTGATCCAGCTGTTCTCGTACCTTAGACCAATGAGAACTTTTGCCAGTTTATTACACTGTAGTGTATTGACTTTTTTAATGCTAGCAACAAAGACTTGGGTGATTATGGGAGTAATGTTGGAAACAAGGCCACTACCATCTGCTACCAACTCAGCACATATGCACTAAGTACGTTTGGACTTAGCTTTTATTCATTTTATTTCAGGTGAATATAAGTAATTCTGAACATTTAGAGCAACCTTTTCACTGCATTGGCCATCACGCTGATGGCCCAGGCTACTCACAAGAATCAAGCTGGTCCTGAATCAAGGCTTGTAAGATCTGAAGAGAAACTTTGTATGCACTTTCAATTGAAAGAACATGTTCTACCATCTGTTAGGATTATGAAAAAGCAGTTTCAAAGAGCACTCTGTCCTATTGTGACATTTGCAGCTAAAAATATAAAGGCTTGCATATGCATTTCACCCCATAGAGATAGAAGGCATTTTAAGTTTAAGAAATATCTTGGAAAGGCAGGCTCACCAAGTGAAAAATATCTCAGGAGTGAACGCATTAGTTGCATACAATGACCCTCAGCAATGCTTTCTGAAATTATTAAAACTTCTATAGTCACTGACTCTGACACTAGGCATAAATGGTGGCAGACAATTAGCCCATTGCCCATACATAGCTTCACAAGAAAGAGGTAGAATGTTGTTGTTGTTGTTTTCTAGTGCCTTGCATCTGGCAATGAAGCCATTAGAATGTTGCAGGCATGAAATTGCCAACTTTTTTCTCAGGGACCTTTCTCCTTCAAGGTATGAGTTCTTAACATGCAAATAAATGTTATATGCGATCAACAGTTTTATTTTCCTTCTGAAAGAAGCCAAATTGAACTTTTGGAGAGGTACCACCTTGTTTGTGAATGGACACACAAATTCAGATATGCTGACCATAATTATTTGCTGCAGCAATCCATACTTAATATTCTTGTCCTAACATGTGGCTGGTAATAACAGCTTCCTTGTCCATGTTGCTTTAGGCAATCTTTCTCTTGCACAGTTGCAAAACAAACTCTTGAACTACTGTGCATTTCTTGCAATCAAAACTTGTTACTCTGTGAGCAACAATGATACTAACCATTGTAAATTAAATGGACATAGCCAGGTTTAATACGGCATGGAAACATGATTAACAGCTAGGCTTCAGCTCAGTTTTGCCAACACACAACTAGCCAGCATTAGAAGTATAACAGCAAAAGGCTCCAAACCTTTGGTATACTGACTATTCCATGTATCTTTTAGGCAATGAAACATATTTTATAAGAAAATGATCCAAAAAGTGTATGTCACACATACAACCTAAGAAATAATGATGACTTCCATATCAGCACTTAGGGGCACATGAAGCAGATGCTGTATGAAAAACATGGGCAAAGAACTTTATAATAAGCTACATCACAAAATAAAATTGATCAAAAATGCCAATCTCAAGATGAATAAAATAAAGAAGTACCTAACAGAAAATGTTTTTTACAGTCCAGAGCTGTGGTATTCAACCTTTTTTCTTTGCATAACCCCAAAGACAATTTTCCATTCCAACCTGTATGCCTAGGCCTGCGTCTTAGGCCTAGCCCTAGAGTTACCCATAATTCAAATTATACATAACCACACATGCCGTAGATTTACAATTTTATAATTTATTAAATACCACAGAAAGGAGAATTATGCTATGATGTATAAAATAAATACAGGAACTACATTATGGATAACACATACAGAAAAGTATATGAATTTGTATATGCTTCTGATCTGTTAATGAGATGGCTGAGCTTGTTTTCTGGACAGCAGCTCCTGTTCAAGGCTGAATCTTTGTTAGTGCAATTATTGGTGATTCTGGATTCTAAAAGTTTCTTTGTTTCGTTTTGTTTGCTGTCAATGCAGAGAAATTCTGCTCATTCAAGTAAGTAGAGGGTAATAAAGAAGGTGTGTAATGACAGTGTCACTAAGTTCAGTAAACAATTACAAATTGACATGTTTTCGATTTTTATTTTCAGTGAATTAACAGACATTTCCAAAAGACTTTCTTTAAATTATATGGGAAGATCAGAGGAATTGATCGCGGTGGTGCAAAACAGATTTGTAATTCATTCGTGTATTATCATCTTTCTCAATTCCTGGAAAGTATTTTAGAAACTGTAACCTGAGATCTTGTAGGTGGAATTTGATTATTTCCAAAAGCATATCAGCAATACTAACTGACTGGTAGAGTAAGCAAAATGGATCCTTTGACAGAGGAAACTCAAATCTCTCTGGCTGAAATATTTTTTGTCATTTGTGATAATTCAGAAAAGAGGTTGTTCTGACATATTTTAAATTTTATTTTTCATTATTTCTAATCATTCAGGAAATGTATTATACTGACCTTATGCATATTTTAAATTTCATGTACCCCCTAAGAAGTCTATGCATACTCCAGGTTGAATACGTCTGGTCTAGAGAAATTTGAGTTTGCGGCTTTAATGAAGAATTGTATTTGTAAACATTGTGTATGAAAGTATTGTATTTGTAAATAATTATTGTATTGACAAATCCGCAATATATGATGTTTTCACAGATGAAATAAATTGAACTTTGAGCATTCTCATGCAGCTTTTAAGCAATTAGGGATCAGCACATCTTCTCTCAGAGCCACTTGCTATAGGGAGCACGAAATAAGAAGGCACATGAGTAGCTCCAATCCCTACTCAGCTATGGAGTGCTGTTGCCGGTTCATATCGCTATGCGAAAGAAAGAGAGGGTAGATATGCACGTGAGCATTACCAGTAGACAGCAGCGAGGATGGTGAAGGATTGCAAGGTGCACATTTAAAACCTGTCATAACAATTTCAATATCTTTAAAATAAGACAATAGACTCTAATCGTGTAATTTTCTTCAAATATAAATTCCTCATCTAAGCATATAATTTTCATTTGCAATCTAATGTTTCAACGGAGTTCATATCTTTCAATAAATACGTCATAAAACATTACAATGTTGAGTTTTTAAATTTTTTATTATATCCGATTCTCTAGGAACGTTTTCGTGTAAATATTTTTGTTATCGGAGTGAAAATGAGAGTTACTGACGATTTAAATAAATCTAAACGGATGTTGTAGTTGCGCAATTTGAGGCATTTTATGATAGGTTTCTGCACATATGTTAATCAGTTTCTATATTAGGTATTCAGCGGTTACTATTACTGCTATTGCTCTCTTCAATATCAAAAAATATTGGAGAGCAAGAGGATTAATGACTTCATTGTCAGAAATCCAGCATTAGCTAACAACATATTAGGTATTCTAAGTGAAAATCTACATAATTTAGCAACAAATGCCTAAGCACAATTTCAAGTCTCCTTTTACGAGAAATATTCCAATGTGGCCTTCTCAGTTGTGTATTTTAGACATTTCAGCACTTTAAATGTTCCTTACGACGCAATTTGTAAGTTAACAGAGCGAAGCTCTGGAAATACTTTCCCCAATATCTGCCAACCAGAATTTGCAATGCGGTTATTAATATAAGGCAAGTATGTTAGGCTAACATGCTCATCAAAGTTTATATTGTCACCGCGCCCGCCCCATCTAATTGCCGACAACAGCAGTGTCACCCATCACATTATTGTCGGCACTACCGCAAAGGAGCCGAAGGAAAGAGACAGAGCATGGCCGCATTGTTGGGGCGCTTGCCGAAAGAGAGAAAAGGATAGAGACTTCGAGAATCTTCTCTGCTTTGTATTTCACCGCAATAACTGAACTTTCCAGAATAGTGCCTGGGAGATATAAATAGCGGTAAAGTGCGACAGAAGTCAGTCAGACGTATGTGAAGCGTTGAGTAGTCGTGCCGACGGAGAGGACAGACGTATGTGAAGCGTTGAGAAGTCGTGCCGACGGAAAGAAGAGACGTATGTGTTATGAATTCGGAGCCGTGCTGTTGGAGAATTGGAAAAGACTTTCTTGCTGTTGCAACGAGTGTAAAAAGTTACTGTTTATGGAAATAAAAGTGTTTCTTTATCTCAACTACATCTGTCTTCTTTACTTCACACCCAACCAAAAAGTCACAATATTATATTACATATAGCAAAAGTGGAAACTCGCCATTGAACAAAATATTTGTTTAAACCAGCTGTGTGAAGACTATTTTAGCAAACTTGTTTTATAGCTCAGTAAGAAATATCAATATGCAGTGTTGATTAAAAATTGTGAACATTGTATCGCAAAGAGAATTTGCCATAAAATAGCTTACATTTTTGGTTTAAAACACGTAATCCAGGAATTACTTAACATACCATATTTTATCGCATTAGGCCCCCCCTCGCATATTTCCCTCCCCTATGATTTTTCACCACTAAAAAATATTTACCTATTAAACATCGCATAATTCCCTCTCCTGGTTCGTTTTTATTGGAGTGGCCTTCAAACGACTTGATAATGGACAACAATCGACGCAGTGCTTGCCACAAAAATACTCGTATAGCCATTGTCATAACGTATTGTAAAATTGAAATGTGAAGTTACACACGTGTTTGTTTCTAAGTCAATTTCTTACAAGTCGTCATATTGTTAAAAAGAGTTTTAAGAAAAGCTGGTATTTCTGGTGCCATTAATGGTTCTTACGACATGTTGTGAAATAGTGAAAATGAAGATGTGTTATCTGAGTCAGATATAAATGAAAAAAGTGATGATAGTGGCGGAAGTGAGACTGCAGAATAGTCAGAGAAAAGAAACAATGAAACAATACATTGTAGGCCCAATGAAACCGTGGTATGTATCCAGTTCATTCACAAATTACTGTATACCCATGTAACTTTTACATAATACTACATGGTTTCCCCTCCTTTCTGAATTCCTAGAAGCACCTCTCTCATAATTCCCTCCCCAGTGTTTTCAAGCAAATTATTCGACAAAAAAGTGGGGGGGGGGGGGGGGGGGGGAGAATTACGTGATAAAATACGATGCACCAAGCTTTGAAGCCCACTTCTTTATGCAGATTCAGCAGTACATCTTTCTGAAAGTCGTCCAGATTCGAAATCCCTTTTTCTGTCTTATGGTGTTTTCCGGGGGATATAAACAAGGGCCGCCCAGATTCAGAAGAGGTTATTTTACCTTGTTGCACTACGCGCGACAATGAATGTTCACTTACATTGCATGCTTTAGCTGTTAGCGCCTAAACACTGAAAATAACAGCCCGCGCATCTGAATGCAATACTTTTCCTTTCGATTTACTCGTCTGTAAGCTACTTGTACCAGGTTTTGATAATGCCATGTTACTTAGCAACAAAACGAGTTATAGTAATTATAAGACACAGGTAACACTGTGACACTATGTCAGACATGGAACACCCATACAAATAAACTAGATTCCTTTTCCTTTCCTGCAGACATCTCACTCCTTGAGAAGAAGGATATTTGAGACGATAAATAAACAATCATGATGCAAAGCAAGTGTCGTTTGCTATCGCTGAGAGCAGCGTTTCTTCAATCACTCATATCTTGGGCTACAGGCCACCTAAAATTTTACTTCTTGGACAGTCAGCTTCAACATTTCTAGCTCTTTGCAATGGAATTCTTTGTAATAATGAGCCGTTGCCAGATTTGATGAGCACAAAGAGAAAAGTGAAAAGCAAATATTGCGTTAGACAGAGCGTTACCGAACTGGGCAACATCGCCTCTCTAGGATTGGCTACTTGCTCTCACACACCTTCTTCTAGCTCCACCTCATGTGCCTTCTTATTCCGTACGGCTTATAGATCTAGTGACAAAGTTGGCAAAATGCACTATGTCATACCAATGCTATATGCACTGCTGTTTTTGGGTAGTTTGTAAAGGCATGTCTATACATGTAAAGGCATATATGTCTCTCTCTCTCTTGCAACCATTAAACTTTTTTTCTAACTACTATTGCTCTATATAAGCTGTTTCCCACCAAAGATATCACACTTTTGATCCTCTCAGGTGGTGTCTAACATTGAAACTGTTTAATGTGGCAAGCCATTTCTGTTTTCCCTGTGTTGTTTCTGTGTCTTGATCTCATGTGTTTTCCTTATTTTCTGAAAATAGTCACCTTGCAAACAATTAAAATTGAATAACTCAAAAAGAATCTCAAGGAACAAGGCTAACCACCAATTTTAAAGAATTCACATCACAGTTTTTCTAACACTGATCTGCTGAACTGCTTGGAATCTTTGAGAGATTCTTCACAATCAAATCTGAAGTACATTCAGCCATGAGGGATCCAGATGTGTGAACCATCTGACAGCAGCTGATGATGTAAGCAAAGTCCTATGAAAAAGTTTCTGCATGCTTTTAATTGCACTGATATAAATCCTGCTGAAATAACTGCTTTAGTGCACCTTTGTATGTTTATTGTCTCTTATTAACTGTTTGCCCTCAAACCAAGTTCATGTACCAATGAGGCCTTGGTCCTTTTACCCAGAGATAGCAGTAATGACCATACCTGCAAAACATATTTGTTTAAAGGTTGCCTACCCCTGAGAATTTATACTACATTGTGATCATGATTTAGCTATGATCATCTCTCTCGTAACCAGTAAGAACTTGACTCGATGACAACTTGCGGAGGGAGACTTAGCATCTTGACCGAAAGGCAATCTTTAGTGCCTATGCCCCTGACTGGGCACCCCCTGGGAGGATGGATGAAGTGAATGGATCTGAAGGGCAGCCAGAACATGCCACGACAGAGCAGAGGGCAGGTACCTGCATTTTCCCGGTTAGAAGCACCCCAACGGAGCCTAGCTCAGCCAGGTTCCTCTCTCACCCCTTTGGGTTCATACTCCCAAGGGGGGTGCAGGAGTTGGAAACCACCTCCCCTCCCTCCCTTGGGCTCGTACCATCCCATGGGGAGCCCAAAACCAGCAGGCTCGAATTTTAATTTGGAGGATGAGATTTCCAGAGTGCATTTGTTCCCCATGCCTTGCTGCTACTGCAATGCTCACCAACGCTTCCAACTCTGAAAGGAACATTACAGAATGAAGGGTGAAATCAAATTATTAATGTAACGAAATGGAGAGATAGGACATTTGGAGGATATGGAAATCCTTCCTAGCATTCGCCTGGCAACCTGGGGAAACCTCTGAAAAAAGCCATGGGAAGGTCGGCCATGGGGATCAAATCCTCTCCTCCCGAATGAGGGCCACAGACATTACCGCCTGAGCCATCTCACTTGGTCAAGAACTTACTATATAAGCAAGCTTAATTTGTGCCTAGCTATCCCCATCCTTGGTCAGACATAAATCACATTTGTCAACTTCATGAAACTAAAACCCATAAAACTTTCTGTCACACAGCAAAGCATAATAATTTTGTAATGACATGAAATTTAGAATATGAAAATGTTCAGTGTAATAAATGTAATAAAAATTTCATGCAAAATAAATGGGAATTCCATTTTATAAGAATCTTTGAAGACCTGCCTTCTTGATTTCATACATACTGAAATTTTCCTGGAAGGTACCACAGATAAGTATTAAATGGTAGCAAAGAACATCACTTCCTAGGCTATAAAAAGTTTCATATTTTAAATTTCATATCATGAAGAATAACCAAAACCGGTCACAAAATATATGAAACTTATATCTTGCAGCCATAGAATGAAAATAAGAGAAATAATTTACAAAGGAGAATTGATTTCATAATTCTCATCATCTATTACTGAATGTTTGTGGACATTTACTGCTCATTGGTTACTGCTGATAGTCGCTAGAAGTCACTACTGATGCAATAACATTTTAAATCCCACAAAGCGAAGTATGCAAGCTTTGCATTTTGTTGCAGCCCAATGAAGGGAAACATTGTGAAGGATACCTGTACAGATAAGCTCTGGCCATTCATAGCACTATACATTATTAGCATGGTACATTCAGTCTGTAATCCTAAGTTAGCAAAGTTAGAAGTCTTGCATTACTATAATAAAAACAATTGCAATATAATTCAAATAGAAATTAATTTTTTTTCATCTGCAATACTTTGAACCAACTCAAAAAACCACAAAAAATGGCATTCAGGGCTATAAAGTTGTAAAAAGCTTCCACTCCTATAAACTTCACAAGCATATGATAATAGCTGGCAAGTATGTTGAAAGTATAATACACTCTGATCATATGTGTAGTGAAGCAGCCGTTTCCCACAGTAGATGGAGGTAAAAACAAGAGAACAGACAAATAAATGAACGAACGAACAAACAAACAAATGAATGAATCCAATAAATACAGGTTGAAAAATCCTATTGTGTATTTTAACTTATTTGCCATTACTCCTTGGTAATAGTTTTGTCAACATCACATATATTCAGTAAGAGGTACAAATAACATGTCTGTTAAATTCTTAAATATTTATACTAAGTGTAGGATTGTCACACTAGAAAAAATGCCTAATTTCCATAACTACACAATGTTGTCATGGTCAGGGGTGGTACACCCTTAACTACTTTGCCCAGAGATCAGCTTCACCATTTGCACAAAGTGGACCATATCTTCCCTTGAAATGTGAATGAGGGGTGTAGCTTAGTGGTAGAGTACTTTAAACGTGCATTACCCAAGAACATAACAATTAAAATGGCTTTTTTTCATTTTTGCTCCTTTACCATACTTTATTATTATTATTGTTGGTGTTGTTATTATTACTATTATTACTATCATTCTTACTATAAAATATTTATTATTATTATTATTATTATTATTATTATTATTATTATTGTTGTTGTTGTTGTTGTTGTTATTATCATTATCATTATTATCATTATTATATTATTACTATATCATCGCCACCATAGCCACCACCGCCGCCACCACCGCCACCACCGCCACCACCGCCACCACCGCCACCACCATCATTATTCTCTTCAATTATCAGTGTCAACATCCACAAGTTCTTCAGATCTTCCAAGTGTAATGCAAGTGCCATTACTACAATTTTGCATGGCAGGCATAGGGACTATTTCATTCATCTTAGCTTTCAAGTCCAATGAAACTATTATTTATAACAAAATAATCCAAACAAAAACATAAAGGAGTTCGTCCATTGATGCATTTTTCAGTTTTCGATATTAGCCACAAATAGCCTTCTCTGCTATCTGTTACAATGAAACATTTGGTTAACTTGATGTAGGGCAGTGAAATAAAAATTGTACTCACCTTTGATTTTCCATATGCAGCCTGCAAATGTCTTAAAACCCTTTTCTTTCTGTCTATTTTAGCTGTATTTATATAATTCTTTTCACAGTTATAGATTTGGTCATTGAGATTATAGATCTTTTGCTTGTCCTCATCATATGCAGCTATTGTCTGAAGGTCCTCACACTGCTGATTCACCTCTCTGCAGAAATACACAAATATACTTGGTTTATTTCTCTAAAAGGTTAACACATACACCAATTTTAACCTTAGAGCAGCGTGCTGATGTATTTTACACATTAGATTTACCACTGGAAAAATGCCAAATTTTATAGCCTCCTAACTGTAGATACCTTTCGGGTCATTGTTTAGCTTCAGTTTAGTTATGGTAGAGTGATTGTGGCATCAACAGATAAAGAGCAACAATACCAAGCAGAATGGCTTAGGCGATAGCATATGTGGCCTGTATTTGGGAGGTCATGGGTTCAATTCTTGTGGCCAAACTTCTTGACCCATGAGTTTTGTTGGGGGTTTCTCCAGATAGCCAGGCAGATTTCCTGAATTTCCTGTCCCTCCATTTTACCTCACTGCTCATTTCACTTCACCTTCCATCATGGTTGGTTATTTCAGGGTTCTAAGTGTTGGTGAGAGCTTCGGCATGCATGACATGGAATTCACTCTCTGTAAATCCTTGTCCTCCAGAGTGGGGGAAGTCTGGATGTCCTGGGCCCCCAGGGGGTTGTGTAAGCTAGCTGGGAGGGGGATGGGAGCAGGTTGTACAGGAGTTTCAACCTTAGCTGTTAGGGATCCTGCCTTCTACTATTGTCTCTCCTCAGGTACAACCAACCTTAGTATCCTTTCACCTTACCCCTCTTTATTTGTATGCATGTTAATACTGACTATTTAGAAATTTATTTTAATTGTTTTTGAAATATGGAACTAGATTATACAGATAAAGGGAAGGTTGAGTGAGAATTTTTAACTTATTAAAAAACAGTCAACAAGAATCTATGATATAAATAAGGAAAAATTGAACCTATTAACAGTGAAGCAACAAGATTCTAAAGTAAGAACAAATTAGAAACTAAAAACTTCACTTATCTTAGTATTATTTGCTGACCCTGGGTTTCAAGCTGTGTCCAGCTCATTCTCAAAACCATATAAACAAATTCGTTGCCAAGCTACAATCTTTTATTTTTTCTGAAAAACAATTACTCTTATTCAATTTTTATTTACCAATCTCTGAAAACAAAAATTTATAAATACAACTTATAGATGGTAATTCGAAGTTCATGACACGGTTCCTGTTTTTTAAAATAAATTTTTTTTTTCCCAAACCATTAAATCTATAGGATTACTTAATTGCTTTAATAATTTAACTTCTGGATTAATTTCATGATTAAATGACCAAAAATGATCTGCCACAGCTGATTTATCAGTTTGTTTATATTTAATATTTCTAAAATGTTCTTTTATTCTGATTTCTAGATGACGTTTAGTTTTACCAATATAAACTTTATCACAATCTAAACAGCTAAATTGATAAATGCCAGATTTTTTATAATTTGGTATTTTATCTTTTTTTGAAAAATTAAGTAAATTTTGTATATTAAATTTATTTTGAGGGACCAAATTTATTCCATATTCTTTAAAAATCCTTGTAAATTTTTTATTAGCCCATGGATGGTAAGTAAACTTTTTAAAAATACAATTATCTTTTATTTTTTTAAGGGTTGAAACTTCTTTGACAGCTTTTTGATACTTAAATTCCTCTATCCTTTTATGTATAAAATCTGTATTAAAACCATTAATTACTGCAGTGTTAATAATGTGTTTATATTCTATGTCAAATTCATCTTTATTAAGGGGTATATTTATTAACCTATAAATTAAACTATTAAAAACAGCAAATTTATGTGCAAAAGGATTAAAACTTTTATATTTTATGTAATTATCAGTGTGAGTATATTTTCTGTAAATACCAAATTTCAATTTATTGCTATGTCTTTTAATTTTTAAGTCCAGAAATGAAAGGAATCCATTATTCTCAGTTTCCAAAGTGAATTGTATAGCTTTATCTTGTAAATTTAAAAGTTTTAAAGCATCATTTATCTGTTTTTTAGGGACAACAGCAAAAATGTCATCCACATATCTATACCATATTTTAAAAATTAGAGGAAATGATTTTGTAATTTGAGTTTCAAAAAAACTCATGAAAAGATTAGCAAGAAATGGCGAAAGTGGACTACCCATTGCCAAGCCAGAAGTTTGTTGAAAAAAATTACCATTAAAACTAAAGAAATTTTGATCTAAACAAAGATTTGTAAGTTTTACAAAATCATCTATTAAGTCATTGTCTAATTCTAAAGAATTTAACCATTTTTTTAAAAAAATCAAAAGCTTTTTTCTAGGAATGCTAGGAAATAAAGCAATTACATCAAAAGAAACGAGTTTATCATTATCAGATAATATTAGGTTATTAATCTTTTTTACTAGTTCAAAAGAATTTTTAATACTTAAACTCTCAAATTTTTCAAAAGTACTAAATTTTTTAGTTAACCATTTAGCTAAACTATATGTAGGTGAATTTATAGAATTTATAATGGGTCTCATTTTATTTCCTGGTTTATGTATTTTTGGAAGTGCATACAACCTGGGTAAAACAGGATTATTGACTTTTAAAATACTTTTTTCTTTTTTAGGTATCATTTTCACTTCGTTGAGAGTTTTATTAAAAGTTGAAATACATGATTTTAAAGGATCATTATCAATTTTTAAATAATCTTTACTTTCAAGCAAAAGTTCTACTCTATTAATATAATCAGATTGATCTAAAATTACAATTTTGGTGCCTTTGTAGGCTTTAGTATAAATTACATCCTTTTCTTTCAATGATTTAATAATCTGATTATTATAATTAGTTTTAGGATGATTTTTATTTATATCTTTCAAAATTTTGCATTTCATTTTAATCAAAGATTTATTAATGTCATTTAAATCTTGACTGGCAATTTCAATATCTGCAACAAAATCATCTGTGTTTTTTGAAAAACTTACACAAGTTTTCATACCTTTGTTTAGAAAATTTATTTCTTTCTCGTTAAAGTTACAATTTGATAAATTAATTACATTATTTGTTTGATTATTTGGTTAATTTATATTCAGTTTCTGTTGTTTTAGGCATAATCTATTTAACTTGTTTTTTAACCTATGGGTCATTATTCTTATTTTCTTTTGTGTTTCGAAACTGTAATTGCATCCTGTTGCATTTCCCCAATAGTTATTCAATAGGAGAGAATAGAGTGGAAATAGCTAAAATATACTATCTTCCTTGTTTGTAAATTGGTTATTTGTGCAAAATAGGACATGCTGAATCATGCATTATTTAACTTTTTTACTTTCTCTACTGCATATACTAAGTAGCAGGGGCGGTTCCTCTGCATGTGCTACCATGCTGCAGCATGCTAAACAATTTCAGAAATAACCAACTTTAAATATTTCACAACACTTTAGTTATAAAGGAGCTTTCATAATGTATAATATGAGTTATTATTACTAGTAATGTGCTGGACAGACACAGTGTGCGTTGTCCACCATAGCACAGAAGAGCGCTGTAAGACAGCAATGTTATAGGTTCACCCCTCCTTTCCCTTCCCCCAACTACTTTGCCTTCGCTGTAAATTACGCTGTACCGTGCTGCAACATGTGACGCACATTCCACTAGTCAGCTTGCTTGCGTGTTTGCAGGAAGCACCCGTGTTAAATAAAACTCGTGGAAATGAATTCAGTGGACTCTGTTAAAGAATTCATTTTCTATTCAGTCTTTTGAGGACAAAATTCACATTAAAACACTTGGAAGGTCTACTCAAGATATCAACATTGTTCAGGCAGCCAAGGGAAGAAAAGCTACTGGTACTTACATAAGACATTTTCATAGTGACATTTTTGCGAAATATTCGTGGATGTGTGGTTGTGAAATTCGAGATGCTCTTTTCTGCTTTTCTTGCCTGTTGTTCAGAAGTAATGATTCCTAGTCAAAAAATGACATAAAGGACCTAGACTATTTAAGTAAATATACAAATAAGCATATATCGAGTAGGAAACACTTGAGTAATGTTCTGGATCTCACTACTCTAGGTATAGTAAACATTGGTGTACAGCTCAGTTCTGCATATAGCAGTCTCTTAAACTAAAAAAGTAGGAAATTGAAAGAAATGGGTATATTTTATCGAAAATAATAGGCTGCATTTAGCTGTGTGGTGCATTGGAAATGGCATTGAGGGCAAACAACGAGACAAAAGAATCTGAAAATTCTGGAATATTTTTAGGACTTAACTTATGAGCTTGTGTCAACAGTGCTATAAAAAATCCCATGGAAACAAGTACCCTTGCTAAATGGATGTCAAAAACAATACAAAATGAACTGTTACAATGTATGCTGGACATTGCCACAACAAAACAAACGAACTGAAGGAGGCGCCTAATGGAAGGAGTGCCATAAAATTATCTGAGTGTCTGCTTACACAGTTAAATAGTCATTTCAAACAAAATCATTGCACAAACACTTGATGGTGCTGCTATCATGAGGGGAACAACAAATGGTGTACAATCTAAAATAAGAGAACATTATCCTCTGGCACACTATGTACACTGTTATGCCCATCAGTTAAATCTCTTAATGGAGAAAGTTGCTTCGCAAAACAAATCATCAGGAGTGTTTTTCTCCACCCTGTCAGGATTACCTACTTCCTTTTCACGCTCACCCCAGCATATGTCAGTTGTCGAAAAAATCTGTGAATGGTTCTGCCACTAGATGGAATATTACGTCCCAGACAGTGAGATGTATTTTTGAAAATATAGAAGCACTTATGGAAAGTTTTCTTGAACTTGAGACTCCATTTTCAAAAGACACGGGAAGAGAAGCAGGAGGGCTAGGACACAACTTGTAAGACAGTGAATTTCTGTTCTGCTTAGACTTCTTTCACTGTTTAATGCCTCATGTTAATATCCTCTACAACCAACTGCAGATGAGGAAAACTGATTGCATTAAAGTAAGCCATTCTGAGAAAAAACTTTGTGCAGATGATCGATGGACTACGCAAGAACTTGGATACTGCCTCTACCGAAGATCAACATGGTAATAAGCGGAAGCGATGGGACTGCAACAAAATCGCTGATGCTAAAGAGGTCTGCAATCACATCACAATAGAGACAAAATACTGGTTTGAATCAGTATCTCATCTTGATGCTTCTAAGTTCAGACACAGAAAATTTCTCGAATATTCTTCGAGATTTTCCAGAGCATATTCTAGACTTGGCTATAATGACATATCCCATGTTAAAAAGGAACAAACTAATATCAGAGCTTTCATTTATTTATGAAAGGCCAGAATTTCATCATGGGAGTCGGGCATTAACACTACTTAAGATACTCCATTCAAACAATCTGGCTAAAGCTTTGATGAAATAGCAAATCACAATCCCTATGGCTACAATAGAATCGGAGCGTTGCTTCTCTTCATTAAAGCGGATCAAGTGCTTCCTAAGGAACACAATGAAACAGGACCAACTCTGGGCACTTGTCATACTCTCTGTAGAAAAGAGTCTAGTTTCGAGCATAAAAAACTTCAACATCAAGGTCATCAACATGTTTGCTGGCATGAAAAATCATCGGGCCGATTTACTACTATAATTAGAAACAGGTGAGTAGATTTACATTGCCGTCATATGAGCATGCAGCACGCTATCTGTTAAAAAAACACCATTGATAATTTTTATACTGTAAATTGACAATTTGGACATTGCCTGACTATGGGTAAATCAGCATTACTATTAGTATACTATTATGTAGGAAACAATACTTTACAACTATTTATAATTTCTTAGAATTTGTAACTAATTATAATTACTGTTTTGTTACTGCAAATGTGTAAATTAATCTCCAATTATCTTAAGATAGGAGTATATTTTGTAATATTTATATGGGCATGTTTGACATTATGTCAAATGATCTATGGACAACAATACATTTAATTTAATGGCATTATCCTATTTAGGGATGTCATAAAGACACAGCCTGCTAATAAATCTGTAGGAAAAGACAAATTAAAATATGAATGATAAAGGATAAAAAACATATAATGTAAAAATATAGATAAAGTGTAATAATGTACAAATGATTATAAAATTTGGAAATAAGACAGCTAACCATTTTAGAATTACTTATTTAATTTAATGTAATATACAGGCGATTGTGCAAAATGCACCAAGAATCATGGATGATTTGTAAACCAATATCTTCTAAAACACTTAATTGCAATTCAAAACATGTGAACAAATCAACAGTAAATTTAACCCTTTCAGTCCCGGTGTATTTTGCTACTTATGCCGTTCTTCCTCTAATTTGAAACTGGTTTAGATTAGGCGGTCTGGGACACCTTCAGCCAACTGACTTGAATAGCCATGATCATTAAGAGGACACGTAGTGCACTGGCCATGCACTTAAAGCTTGAGGTCGTGGGTTTGACTCTCAGTAACCGCAGTCAAATGTGCCTGTGGTAAGGGACGGGGAGGGTCCACGTAAAATAATCGGTGTAATGGCACGTGTGGATGATGACAGGGTATCATTTGACTGCGGTTGCATGAATTTTGCTTCTTTTCTTTAAAAAAAATACAATATAAATTGAAAAAAACTAATTTTTTACAATTCAGAACATCTCAAATGCATATGTTTAATTTGTGACGGACAGTATAACAAGAATATACCAGAAAAAACCATTAAAAGCATTACAAATAGGAAACAAATGCCTATGTCCATGATAATGGAAACCCAGACTGAAATAATTACTCCATGAGCACCAAAAAGTACACCAATCACTTCTCAATTTGAAATTTTGTATTTGTGTCTTAAATAAGGAATGCAAGGCTCACAACGTAATTGCTTTTCCTTAACTTCCTTACTTTGGGGCATATTTTTTTTCAAATCAGATTGTAGGGTCAAGAATTAGTCCTTTATCATGTTGTCTGTCAATGACAACTATGTCTACTCTCTTGATGGAACTGGAGACAGAGGAGTAAACCACTTCTTCATATTTCTTGTTGGCTCTGAATGAATCGGCAATCATTGTCCATATTGTCTTTTTTTCTAAGAAGTATGCCCTTCCTGCAGAAGCCAAGCACATGTGTGAGGGCTTCAGTCTCATTGCACACACGGCAGCGGTTTACTTTGGCCTCTACCTGGAAAACTGCGAACTGGACACATTGCAATTCATCTTGATGGTGCTGGTTCATTGTGATGAAATGAAACCTTTCTTTGTAGAAAGTCACGAGTTGGATTTGGGCCATTTAGAAAAGAGAGCAATTCTTATTCCTTTCTGTGGAAATTGTTTCCATTTCTTGTATTCTTTATCATGCAGCATTTTTCTGAGCTTTTTCACACTCAAATGTGAAATACTAATGCTAATAATAGTAATAGCAATAATAAATAATTAATATTTATTATAATACCAATATTGAACTTACTTAAGTTCCTTTTTGATATTTTCCCGATACTGCTGAAACATTGTTAGGTCTAGCTTACTTTCCCAGTATTCACTTTTCTCTCTGATAAATTCAAGACGTTCTTGGCACCAATGGAGGTCCATAATTTTCTGCTCTAGTTCTGCCCTTTGTTTCTCAACATCCACAGGAACACTCATGAGACATTCACCATACTCAATTATTAGCTACAAAGAAAAAATACTATACATTGTAAGCATTATCTTCTATTGTTGCAAACACAAAATATTCTAGGTAAAACTAAATTCAAAGAAAGTGGTTCTATTTTTGTGACAAAATAGTTTACATATTTATCACACTTAACATGAGTAAATACTAAAACAAAACCCTTAGACAGACTTCTATGGTCTAGTTATAAATAATAATGCAGAAACATTGGCACCATTAATGTATTCACCTCAAGCTAGGACTTACTTAACCTCTCGAGGGATATGGACGTGAAATCACGTCCATTTAAAATGACAGATGAGTGATATGGGCGTGTATACACGTCCTGTGCATTTGTGCATTTAACCCCTATTTATCCCTTATCCAACTCAACCTATTTTAATTTTCCCTTTATGAAACATTTTAGTAAAGTCTATATACTTTATTGGCTTACCTTAATATGTTCTTTCTGCAGTGATTTACCTCAAAACAGGGATAAACACATGAGGGTAGGTACATTTCCACATTCGCGAATTCCCTTCTTGCGGCACACGAAACACTTTCGAGATGGGCGGGACTTCTTTGCTGTTGGTTGTATCCTTTTAGGATAATGTTTTCCTTGAAGTCTGAGGGGTGCAGGGGTTTTGCATTTTCAACCCCCAACGTGGTATTGTTCAATTAGGCTGCGAGTTATTTATAGTCGGAAGTCAAGTCGGTCATTGTCCTGTGTGGGTTTAGAGAGCTATCCAAATCACCAAACATTTGTATATGGTTATATCCAGTTGGTGCAAAAACACCCTTTTATACCACTTCTCCCTTCAGCTACAAGCAGGAAAGTATACATATGTATTTCAACAAAGAAAGACACGGACTCTACTTAGTTACGAAACTCGCGTAAGCAAAAGTTGCAATGTTGCTCTATTCTGAGGACTCAAGAGGCCACGCATACAGTAGTGCATTATTACACAGTATGCTGACGCATAAGCCACACATACAATGGGTGTTTCTTTACTGTTTCTTTCCGAGAACTTATATTAGATGCGTTCGACAGAGCAAAGTTGACTTTTCACCACAGTGAAACAAAATTGTGCCATTTCAACGTTTTGTAAATACAACTCAACTTTGCTGATGACGTACATTTATACTGCATATAACGAGTTTTATACCAGTTTTTGTTTCATTAAAATAACTTAATATTTACACAAAATACAGCTGTGTGTATACGACGCACTTTAAATGCCCTGCGCTGGATATTGGGTAGCAGTTCTCGGCTCGCAGACGTTTTAAATGGCCATCGCTCAAGAGGTTAAGCTATCATTTAAAGTCACCTAAGTTTAGATGGATAAGTAAAAGAAATTACAGTACATTTAAATGTTGCTCCAAATAAAATATTCCCAGGGTATCTCTAACATTGCTTTAGGCCAGTGCTGTCCAACTTTTAGTTCTCAGGGACATTTAGCTCATACCTAAGGAAGCTAGGGTGCCATCAACCACCGTTAGGACAAGTACCATTTTTTGAGTGTACTGGAAAGATATTCAGAAGGAAATAGTTTTGTCTTGAAATTTTAACTAATACTGGAAATTGCCGGAGTAAAAATTTGCTTATGAAGGGCACCAGAAAAATACATCACGGGCACTGCGTTGGACAGCACTGCTTTAGGCCTTTTAATACTCTCCAAGTTAAGGAACTTCATACAGAAGCTTAAACAGTGAAGTTTCATATTTCTTTTCTCTTGCATACTTTGCATTTCTTCTTAGAAGGGACTGGAATGTTTTACTGATTTGTACCTCTTTTACCAAAGCAAGGTGACATTGGGGCAACGTGTGCAACTGACATTTGGGAGTTCCCAAGTTCAATACCCAGTGGCTGTGTACTCCGACTTGGGTTTTACCATGGTTTCCCCTTGTCACTTAGGCTGGGGTGCTTAATTTCATATCATGATTTCCTTTCCATCATTTCTCTTTATTTCATTTCCTTACCACCTTTCTGGTGTTCTGTCAGGCATGTGGTGTATGCAGTGCTGGACAGATGGTATGGTTGCTTATGCATTACAACTGCTGATCCCAGCACTAGGTGGCGAGTGAGTGAGTGAGTGAGTGAGTGAGTGAGTGAGTGAGTGAGTGAGTGAGTGAGTGAGTGAGTGAGTGAGTGAGTGAGTGAGTGAGTGAGTGAGTGAGTGAGTGAGTGAGTGAGTGAGTGAGTGAGTGAGTGAGTGAGTGAGTGAGTGAGTGAGTGAGTGAGTGAGTGAGTGAGTGAGTGAGTGAGTGAGTGAGTGAGTGAGTGAGTGAGTGAGTGAGTGAGTGAGTGAGTGAGTGAGTGAGTGAGTGAGTGAGTGAGTGAGTGAGTGAGTGAGTGAGTGAGTGAGTGAGTGAGTGAGTGAGTGAGTGAGTGAGTGAGTGAGTGAGTGAGTGAGTGAGTGAGTGAGTGAGTGAGTGAGTGAGTGAGTGAGTGAGTGAGTGAGTGAGTGAGTGAGTGAGTTGGGTTTAAGGGGCCGTCGACAACTAGGTCATTGTGGCCACTAGGTGGCATTGTGCAGTCACTGTCCTCTCTGGGTGGGGACACTTGTACAGCACCAGACCTGCAGAATGGTTGCTGCTTTGCTGGGCCTGGTGCTGGGAAGAAGAGTTCTCAGCACTTGGTAAGGACTTCTGCACATCTCTGTGGCCCATCTGCCTTCAACCCTGTGGCACCCTGTGGTTCCCTCACTTCATTCTTATTTTCTGGGGGGGGGGGGGGGGTGAGAGGCAGCTGCAATAGATCTGTGTGGAAGTTGCAGTGTGCAAGGTGACCCACTCCATGTATACCCTTCACCCTTTACGTACCTATATACTTTATCACTGTTCTATGAATCCTTTCTGTAAGAATCTTCTGGTTTTCCTTGCCATCTAGTGAGTCTTCAGACCACCAATTTGCACTTGAAGGTGCATTGGTACTATGCCTCACTGTTATTGCTGTATTAGATCCAGTCAGTCAGGTGTCTCTCTCTGTCACCACAGTAAAAATGGTACATCTACTACATGAAATATGTGCCAATTTAGAGCAATTGCCTCAAAAATCGCTAAACAAGTTAAAATTAGTGTGAGCACTCACAACAGTTGATATTAGGCTTCAGAAAAACCTGTGCTATTTACTGAAGTGCTGCACAATATCCTGAAAACTGGACTCAATAAGTGCTAGAATAATAATAGGATTTGTTTAAATAGCCTTATTAGGGTTTCAATATAATTTATAGGACAATGTTATTTTGTAAACTGTTTTCAGTGTTCTCTATATGTAATTTATTTATGTGACTATGCTTCCTGTGCAATACAATCCATTTTATTAAAACTAATAATATTGAACACCCTCCTTTGTCTTCATATATTGTAGCTATCACAAATTGTAAGTGGTTCATAAAACAACATCTGTAAAAAAAGAATGTCTCACTGAGGAATATGAATCTCACCATTGTACAGCTCTTCTATCCCATCGTGAGGCATCCTGAGTAAGCCGTGCCTGTGCTACTGTTTTCTTTGTTCCCAGGCTAACCTGCCCGGAGTGATTACAGCACAGGGCAAACTAGTGATGACTGCTTTAAATGGACCTTTTAACCAAATGACAAAGCTCTTTCTTTCTTTAATACCTTGGCATTGTTTGGGAAGTAGAAAAAATTCCAAGTAGAACAATTTCCAAGGTGTTTACAAGAAGTTCATGTAATTTTGTACACATATTTGTTTTTTTCCTGACGAAGCCATGAACATGTAATTTTGTTCAAATGGTGAATAAAGACTAAGGATGATCACTTTATGCATGAGTAAGACGGACGGATGGAAAGACGAATGTAGGTTTAAGGGCACTTAATTACATGGTTATCAGCACCCTTATGGGCTTTAAGGCATCAACTGGATGGCTCAACTGATTTTAAGATCCAAAACAGGATCTGCAGCACAGTGAATATAACATATTTCTAAAGATATTCTTGTGTGTGTATGCGAACAGCATAATTCAAAAACTAAAACTTGGATACTACCAATCTTGTAATCTACAAGGGTTACTATGAAAGTTTTGAGACGTGAGAAAATGAAAGTTGATCCACTCAAATTGCATGCATCCTTTGTGAGTAAACTGGTACCAGGTAGTGACTCTTCCACTACAGGAATTCTGCAGTGCAAGGATACACAACCTGCAGCATGCAGCTAAGAGGTTGGAAGAGAGCATTCTTGCTCTTTCTTCTTTTTATCAACAGGAACAGAAAAAAGTCACTTGGGG
This sequence comes from Tenodera sinensis, assembly GCA_030765045.1. NCBI lineage: Eukaryota > Metazoa > Arthropoda > Insecta > Mantodea > Mantidae > Tenodera > Tenodera sinensis. The sequence continues at coordinate 102,834,232 of CM060962.1, forward strand.
CCACATCAGGGCCATATGGTGAATGAATAATAAGTTTGACCTCTATAGGCTCCAGAACTAAACGATGATATAGGCCGTGTGTGCAGATATGTGTGATGGAGAAGGATCCCACCCAGTCGCATGCATGGCCACTGTTCTTGAAGCTTGGCAACTGTGGTGTACCAATTAGCGGTAACTGTACTTTGCTCCTCCAGAGAAATGGTTGCCACAGGACCACCCTTTAGTAAAAATGAGGCTACCATTTTCTTGAGGACACTTTGGTGACCATTCACCTTTGTCAATGGATTGTCATCAGAAAAGATCCACATCGCTGACTGCCGCTTGGTAAATCCAGGTTTCATCATTTGTGACAATGTCAGAAAAACTTGTTTGGAGTCCCCTTCTTTGCATCTTGTCAGCATTTTCTCACATCATTCAGCATAGTCATGTTTTTGTTCTTCTGTCAAATTGTGAGGCATCCATCGGGATGTAACCCTCCTCACACGAAGGAATTCTTGGAGGAGTTTCAAAACTGCTAGCGATACAATCTGCAATGCTGCCTCAGTTTCTTTAAATGTTATGCGATTATTTTCATGAAGCATTTTTCTCAACACTTTGAAGTTTTCCTCAGTCACGGCTGATGCCAGACGCGCACTTCCCTCCTCATCTTACAAAGATGTTCGGCCCCTTTTAAATTCCTGAAACAACTGGAGAACTGCCTCATGGGAAGGAGCAATGTCCAAAAGCCTGTGACAAACATTCAGGACTTTGGCACTGGTTTAATCCATTTATAAGATCATAGAAAATTGTTGAGTGAAAATGCTCTCTTTCAAGCTCCATTGCAGTGATTGGCTACTCCGTGCACCGGGTTGTTCATCCTTGCCCTGCTGAAATTCCTGGAGTGGGAGAGTCACTACCAGATACCAGTTTACTCATAAAGGATGGGGCTATCCCATCCTGCTTCCAATTCGAGTGGATCAACTTTCATTTTCTTACATCTCAAAACTTTTTAGTGACCCTTGTAAGCTCAGAATCTTGCAAAGATGGGACACAAAGATTTCCATGAAAATTCCTCACCCCAAACTACATTTTACCTAGAAAACATTTTGGAATTTTTCATTTTCACTAAAACGGCTCTTAATGATCATCAATAAAATAAAAAATATTTAGGATACTCACATGGTGAATAAAATATATCTTTAATTTTCTGGTAATAGCCTGTTAAGTCTTTTCCATTCAGAAGGAATTTTGTATAATTTTTTATAACTAGTAAATGTTAAGAGATAGACAGACATAATACACAAAAAATGTGAATCTCTTAATGAAATATCCATTATTATTGGTTTGAATTTTTAAATATTTTAGGCTGCTTCACAGTAACCTGAGAATGAAAATAGAACAGGCAGCAAAACAGCATACAATACTTTGGTTCACAATACCCTAGTAATGAGAATGGAAATGTATATCAATGACCGTCTTGATAGCAAAAATGAAAACTCGATTTTGCGCACTGGGTTGTCATTTTTGTAACTGACAAATTCTTTATCAACTTGCTATTTTTTCAGCAACTTCCAATTCAGCCAATATAATGTAGGTTAGCCAATTTCATAATTCCATAGATTAAACATTTTCTAATTACCAATCTACATTGCTCTCCGACAATTATTAAATCTTCCCTTAAATAAATTTAACAAGGCAGAATTCTTTCAGATTCTAAAGCTGCAATTCAGGGAGTATGTTCAAATACTACAAAGAAGTCAACAAAAATTAGAGAATGCTACAAAATGTTAACACAACTCCAAAAAGTTAATAAGACTGTTCATCTCCAATGGATTCCAGCACACTGTGGAGTCATGGGGAACGAAGCTGCAGACTCACTTGCAAAGAAAGGCACAACAATAAAACAAAAGTCTAAATTCAATTTCTCATATTCCTCAATAAAACGCTTGATCATTAAAAAATTTTCTCATTCATACCTACAAGAAATAGAAACAAATGCCAAAGATAAAAAATGGATTACACTACTTTCCAACCCAGATATAATCCCCCAGAGACCAAGAAAAACAGCGGTTGCAGCCTTCCGACTATTGACAAATCACGACTGCTTAGCAAGTCATCTCTACAGAATAGGTATCTCAGCCTCACCAATATGTGTCCTGTGTAACGATCCAGCAGAAATGAACGAAGACCACTTGAAGACCTGTGAAGCATTAAGATCAGAAGAAACTACAGTTCAAAAGTATTGGAAAGCACGAATGCTAATGGCTTCATTGCCAGATGCAAGGCACTAGAAAACAACAACAACAACCAATCTGTTACAATTTGTGATTCCTCTAGAGAAGAAAAATTGTAGGAAGTTTTAGTTGAATATCAAATGGAATGGGCTAGTTTATCAAATAATCTAACAACTTTCTGCAACAGGGCAGAGGTGCAAAATAACATCTGAGCTGGCCCTAAAGCTCAATCATTAGAGCATCTGCCTGCTGTCAAAGGATTCCAGATTTAACTCCCGTCTCTGGGGAGGAAAGTTTTCTCTAGCAAAGATTATTCCCTATTCTCCTCAGAGTCTGGAAGTATGAAGGAGGTTGTGAATGTGTGTGTGATCTACTGTACAAAACCAAAAGAAATCCAATAACAACTACACAAGTTAACACCATTCCCAATGTGGCAAATGTTCCAAAAGAAAGGCTGCAGACGTGATTACTGTGGTTAAAGGTAAGTATAAACGGAACAATAAAAAAAATAAAAGGATAATATAAATGTGACCATGACAAGTGTTAACCCTTTTACTGTGGATGTCGGAACAGGTCCAACAGCACTAATCAGTGCTCTCATTGTGGATGACGTAGCATTGCCGACGTGTAAAAGTTTATAGAACAACTCATACACAAAAAGGAAGCTTACTATGTGTAGCATCCTCTAAACAGTGTTGGCCTGCCATCTATTGGGGTTGTATTTCTTCAAGCTGAAAGTCTTTCTCTGCTATCTGCTGCTCTCTGTAGCATGAAATCTAAAGTACTGCACAGTAACTTTCTGGACGACATTTGCACAATGCAGGAGCCTGTAACATAACTTGGGGATTCATGGCTGTACAAATGCATGGCTTCTTCCAGCAAGCAGCCGCGTGTTGTGCAAGATGTGGATTTATTGGCAGAATTTGAAGCATTATCATCTCATTTATCAGATTTTGAGTTTGATGTCAGTGAAAGTGAAAGTTATAATGAAGATAATGTTAGAAATAGTGAAAGTGACAACAGAAATATTCAATCTGAACCCATACGACATGCTAAAAGAAGACACACTGATTCTTCCTTCCAGTGGCAACAGGGTACATTCAGGCCAGTAATTCACACATTTATCATAATTCAGGTATGCAAGCAGATTTGAATGAAAATTTCACAGTGGCTGATATTTTCAAATTATTCTTTCCATTGCATGTGTGAGAAATTACCACCAAGCTCCCATTCCCACCTACAGACATGGACAAACACTTTTCCTCAAGAATTACATATTTTCTTTGGCTTGACAATGCTTATGACCAGAGTAAAGCAACACACACTAGCAGAAATAGGGCAAAAAATCCCCTTATTGCTACTCCACAATTTTCAGACTTCATGTCCAGGGATTGATATCTTTTACTTCTAAGACTTTTAGACTTCGATGACAACAAAACACAGGGTGATGGAGACAGACTGTATAAATTGAGACCTATTGTTGAACATTTTAGACTTACTTTCAGTGAATTATTCGCACCATTTCAAAATCTTCGAATTGATGAAAGTCTTAAGCTATTCCAAGGTCCCCTTTTGTTCAAACAATACATCCCTTCCTAAAGACACCGGTTCAGTGTTAAAGTGTTTGTGCTATGTGATTGTAAGACTGGTTATATTCTGGACTTCACTTTGTACACAAGCAACACCACAGAAATTGATGATGGCCGCAACCTTGGGGTGTCAGGGGCTGTGGTACAAACCCTTGCTACAACTACCTGCATAAAGGACACAGCTTATGGCTAGACAATTGGTACTCTAGTCCTCTTCTTTATAACTGGCTACATGCACATGGGACAAATGCTTTTGGCACTGCTAGAAGGAACAGAAAAGGAATGCCAAGACTCACTACATTTAGACAAGGGCAATTAGAATCTGCACATACAGACAATATGTTAGCACTAAAGTAGTTGGACAGACGAGTATGCTAACTACCTTCCACAGACATAATGAGACTGACAGACAAAGTTGACAGAAAGACAAACATGCAAATAATGAAACCTGCGTTATGGACTACAATAAGAATATGGGTGCTGTGGACATGTCAAATATGATGATAGACACTTTTAAATGCACACTCACTATACGACTTCAAAACTGGTATGAATATAACAATGGCTGACTTTCAACTTACTCTTAATACAGAATTAGTTCAAGAATTTCATACACCAAGACTAACTACTAAATCTGGGAGGCCTTTATCTGGTGACCAACCCATGAGACTGACTGAAAGACATTTTATTTCACTAATACCATCAACATCAAATAAAAAACAGCCTGGCAGAAGGTGTCATGTGTACTCCAACACTGCCCTTGGCCAGAAAAAAATAAAGGAGACAAAGTACATGTGAGCCAAATGCAATGTGAGCTTATATTTACACCCCTGTTTCAAAATTTGCCACACACAAATCAGATTTTGAAAATATTGCGTAGAGGTGGTAATTTGTTACTGTGTATAACTTATACCCATATCTACTTCATACTCATAAAAAGAATTCCAAGTAATTCAAATTTTGGATACCCCTGAATTGTTACTCAATTTCTGTTCATTAATATTTTGGCAAAGTGTAGCTTAAAAAATTAAGACCTCAAAATTTAGATCACTATATAGCAGCTTTCCATTAGAGTTTTCTTCTTTGGCCCATGGACAACCCTTTGTAAAGTGTGTTGCATGTGGTATTTCTTTCCTATTTTAAAACCTTTTATTGTTTAATTGTGTTTCGTCAACAATCTACTACAACTTTGATGAGCGTTTCAGGATATTTTATGTTAATTTTGCACGATATTTTAAACAATATGCTAATTAATATTTAGTTAAAATAACTCACCAAGGAGGGCCTGTGAGCTGTTTAATACTCCAGCAGTGAAAGGGTTAATGCAATTAACAGAATTAGAAGTTGGAAAGTGACAGATCATTTGAATTCTAGTTAAATGGGAGGTTGTCTCCTTAGTGCATTGGTTGTGCTACCTCCCCTGCTGGTACTGGTAATCAAACTAGTACTAGCATGGGGATTTTCTCTCATTGGGAGACCTGGTCCGGGGTACATTCAGCCTCGTTAGGTCCCTGAGGGGCCAATTGAGGAGCTACTTGAACTACTTGTTTGGATAACCCACACATCGTTGCAGAGTTCTTAATTTTGAATAACATATTTTTGTCTCTATTATGCATTGATGCAAAACAGCCTTCATTAACGCTAACAATTGCTATGCTGACACAACATTACATTCTCCAACACACTCGTATTTTTCCCGGTAAACCAAACAAGGTTGGAGAATTTAATGTCATGTTGGCATGTTGGCCATGATAGCTTAGTGGTTAGAGCAACTGGACGGTAGCCGATAGATCCATGGTTCAAATCTCGGTCATGGCATTGAAGTTTTCAGTCTCACACTACCCTTTCCAATCCTGTCCTACACACGGTTATGGGTGTGGAAGAACATTAATTACAACATAGAAACATGTTGAGAACTGTATACAGTGAAGTGAAACAGTGAAATGAAGCAACCATGCAGTCAGGATTGTATCATTATACTACTTATAGTTTATTAAAATTGTTTTGATAGCACAAATTATCCACATTTGACCGAGATATCATTTACAAGTGTTTACAAATTTTACAACTTATGAAGAATAAGAAAGTAATTTATAAGACCAATTATCTACTTACATTATCATTATAACCATTGACATAATCTTGCATTTCGATCTGGTTTATCAGTTCTGAAAAGTCATGCATTAGGTTATTAATTTTGTTCCTCTTTTTCAAACAATCTTCTCCTTTATTTAGCTTTACCCACAGCTTCCGAAAATATGTACAGGAAATTTTATAGCTCAAGACTACATCTAGGCTGTCCATCACCTCATTTTGCTACAATCAAAAAGGAATCAGCATATTAGTTTTCAGAAATTAAAAATAAAAAGTAGGTTAATCTAAACAGGGAAATAAAAGGAACAAATATAGGTGGTGGTGGTGGTGGTGGTGGTGGTGGTGGTGGTGGTGGTGGTGGCGGTGGCGGTGGCGGTGGCAGTGGTGGTGGTGGTGGTGGTGGTGGTGGTGGTGGTGGTGGTGGTGGTGGCAGTGGCGGTGGCGGTGGTGGTAATAAATAACAATGATGGTGATGATGATGATGATAATAATAAATAACAATGATGATGATAAACTTTGAATAAGCATATGATGTTACCTATAAAATTCACATTATCACAAAGGTTGCTCTCGTCTTCCTATTCTTTATGATCAGTTTCTTAATCTAAAGATCTCGTTTCCAGTTTATGTTCAGAATCAGAATCATCTGATTCATAAAAATTGTCATCTATGGGTAAGGCATCATCATCGCAAGGTAGACAATGGGATTTTGTAGATCATACCTTTTACTCATGTCCATCACGAAGCACTTAACAATTTTTTGCTATGGCAAAGTGATATTAAACAGGAAAAACGCATGTGAGCAATGTGTAACGAGAGTAGGCGCACAGGGCCTGGCTGGCCCTTACAGCACATAACTGCTGATTATTCATTCTTGCAACCAGAGAAATAAACAGATAAGGTTGTTGCTTCAACTGACAGTCGAATTAGGTGTAATGTTTGATGTCCCAGTCAGTCCTCTATGTAGGTGCGTTCGTACAAAAACTATAATGTTTAAATAAACCTAAGGGTCTCCCTGGCCCCTAGCGAACAACAGAGGGTTAATATGTTGGAAATACTGAAATGTTTTCAAGATCATTCAATCTCATCCTCAGCTGCTAGGTGACTGATACTACCTTCCTCGTGTTCCCTTTCCCTCCTGCTACATTGCATTTTTCAGTCTAATTCTACCCTTTCCAGACTTTGTCGTACACACAGCTAGTGTGGAAGTGCAAGTAATTTTCCACAATACATAAAGTTTATTATTTCTAACCACTAATAAAAAACTGAGCAAAAATTACTTCTTACCATGGTTTTAATGCTCTCTAAAGTCTCTCCATACTGAAGCATTTCATTTCTCTTTATAACCAAATCTTCTGTCTCAGCTTGTTTCTCTTTCTTTGCTAACTCTTGGACATTTATTTCACATAATACTTTGTTTCTTGCTTTTGTTTTGAGAACAATATTTTTCTCTACTTTCTGCAGTTTCATTTCTTGCAATTTTCTTTTGTGATACTCCTGCAAATTTACAAGTGATAACATAATTTAATTTGGTTGCAACAGCTACATAAGACATTACTGCAGTTTTATTTAAATAACCTTCAAAATTCATATTCACAATTATTAAAATTGAGAATATGATTCATTAACCCTAGCAATGCCAAGCCTTATTCCAAAGTTTATACTACCAACAGTGGTGGTACTTTGTGACCACCAATGGTAACAAAATGTCTGAGCAATGTTTAAAATAAATTTATTTTAAAATTGGGTATTATATCTTATCATGTTTATGAAGGTAATATTTAACACTGTTTAACTATTCCTTTTACACTTTTTTACATGAATTACATTAGATATTCTGCCAACCCTTATTACAGAACTTATACTACCAGTGGGGTGGGGAGAGGGTACTTTGTGACTACCACTGGTAATAAAATGGCAGAGCAATTTTTAAAACAAATTTACTTTAAAATGGGGTACTATACCTTGTTATGTTTATAAAGGTAATATTTAACATTGTTTAACCATTCCTTTTTTATTTTTTTACATGAATCACACAATACCAACAGGGCAGTACTTAATGATCACCTTGACATTTCACTATTTCTCAAAAAGCCCAACAATGAAAGCTTTGAAACAATTACGTAATTCAGTAGAAACAATGAGTGACAATAACTATTGTCGGCGCCAACCAAGAAAGGGATTGACAGTTTGCAGTGAGGGAAAAGCGACGTTGCTGCTTATCGCAACTACGATCATGTGGAGACCGCGATATGACTATGTGTACGAAGAAGATTGCACTGCGGCTGGAATGTTGAGCACATATTATTGTATGCAAAGACACCAATAAAATATTGAATATGCATTCAAAAGATAGAATTGCAATTTTATATGTCTAAATATTTGCGTTAACAAAAGAAACATACCTATGAAATATTGATGCTTATTCTAATGGGAAAATGCCGCTAATATCCGAATCACTTGCATCATTGTTGTTTTTGCTGCTACTGCCACTCGCTTGGTAGACAATGTTGCCACCGTCGTCATCATCATCTGAAGAGCTGCTGGAATTCCCCACGGAAATGACGAGCTGTTCTATCTCTTCTTCCAAAACTCCTTCATTTTCCCATGCTGCACTTATTACGCTCTTTGTATGAATAACTGCCTTTTCCCAGTTTTCAGCTTTTACTGTTGTTAATGCCTCTTCTGTCAGCTTTATTACAGACGACACAGTAAAATCTTTATTGTTTCGCCCAACATAACCCTTTAGTTTGGCCCAGATTAGTTCAATTGGGTTAAAATGACAATGATAAGGGGGAAACCTATATATTTTGTGGCCATGTTCTGCAGCAATTCCATCGACTACATAACTTGGAAACCGGGGTTTATTCGCTTTCACAAGTTCCAGTAGCTCTATTTTTTTCAGTTCTAGTTTCACTGGTACATTACGGCGTGCAAGCCACTGAATAATTTCGTTTTTTCTTGTTGCCATTGTTGGTGCTCTATCAGAAATTACGGAGTGGTATTTCGCATTGTCCATTACTATTATTGATGGCCTATCTAAATTTGGAAGAAGCTGTTCTTGAAACCATTTAAGGAAAGTGTTGTGATTCATCTCCTCGTGGTAATCCACTGTCTTTTTGGACTTAAAAAAGAAGACAACAACTGGAAACAAAACCTGACGCAGCTCCAGCATGGAGCAGTATTATTCTGCCTCCTTTACCTAGTGGTACATTAATTGTTGCTTCTAGTGTATTGTCCGTCCAGCCTTTACTGACAGAATGATTGGCATTAACCCACATCTCATCAAGCCAAACAATGTGTTGGAAATTGTGTTTAAGAATTTCTCAAAGAAACCTACAACGCCAAGCACAGATGTCGGGTTTCTCCATCAACAATTTTCTGCCATTTACTTTTTTATACCTAAAACCTAGTTTCTTCACTATTCTACATAAAGAAGACTTGCTACCTTCAAATAGTTCGGCTTCTTTTAAAGATACATGTAATTTGAAGATAGTAGGATGCTCCCTTCTCTTAGAGCAGGAATGAATGTGTCTGCGTATAGCATCCTGCTGAAAATGATCTAAGATGGTGACACGTTTGTATCCTTTTCTTTTCTTTCCAGGGGTTTCTAATTTAGACCCTGATGCCTGAGTTCCCTCTTTGTCGTACTTTTCTTTCCTAATTTTAACTATAGTATTCCTACAGCACGCGAGGTTCTATCAATTACCTTAGAGACTGGAATAAGAGGTCCCCCGTTCAATTTCTCCTCTTCGAAATATTCTCTAACAGAGCATATTATTTCCCGCGCTTGTCCTTTAATTGGGATACCTTTACCAAACACAGTTTTATTCGGTTCGCGAGTACACTCAAGTTTTCGTTTGGCAGCACTATCTTTGTCACTATTGTCACTATTTTTTGACATTGTTAAACACAAATTAAAAGCGTTAGCACAAATGCAAAAGGTCGCAACACACGCACAGATGCACAGACTCAGACACACGTAAACACAAGGCAAATAACCGTATAGTAGAATAATACAAACGAACTTCTCAACATACAGGCAATCTCTTAACTGATGCAAGCATTGCAAGCTCGGGCTGCAGCCTGCAGCACTATTTGTTTATATGCTGCGATAACAGAACATAACAAAAGCACTTCATGTTACTGCTGGGTTCATCAGCCACATGCTAATCACGTGTTACGTGCGTGTTACATATCGGCAACAAGGTCCTTGTGTATACCGTTTCTATGGAAACGCCATTATAACGCCTTAGCTCTAATTGGTTCTTCTTTTTGTTGCTA
>CM060962.1:102849411-103161911 GCA_030765045.1 Tenodera sinensis
CCTATTTCTGGTTGCAGCACTATTTCTCAGATTTCGGGCTTACTGTTAGTGTTGTGTTGAGTTGTGTTTGTGCCAGTAAAAATGAACGAGAAGAACAGACGAGTTAACCTGACAATGTAAATTAAATTGGATGCATTAACCAGAGATAGGGGAACATATACGTAATATATTTTAGGATGTTATACTTTTTCTGTTTCCTATATTGTGCTAGAATATGCAATAATGTAATTTGCAATATTGTTATGAGTTGTGAATAACAGACCCCTTATTATGTAAAACTAGACATTTCAATAATTTGACATCCTCCCAGTCCACATTGGATCGAGTTATAAGGATTCTGCTGTACATGTTACTGTCAAAGTTGGGAATACCTAGAAACTCTGGCCTAAGAACTTTGGCTCAAATGATAAGTATACAGTAGAACCTCTGTTATCCGAGACACTTTTAACCGAAATACTGTTTAACCAAAACAACCAACTGAAAAAAAAAATTGCATTATTTTTATTGCATTATATTTTACACATATGTTGTTAGCTAATGCTGGATTTCTGACAATGAAGTCATTAATCCTCTTGCTCTCCAATATTTTTTCACTGATGGATGAGGCACTAGAAGTGGCCGGGCATATTTGAAGGTGGTCTCGATCCATTTCCTCCTGCAGATCACATAGAGGACAGAGTGGTGAAGAATATATCCCAATTCTGTTTAAACGTTTCGTCAGACAATCGTGTCCTGTGCCACTCTTCAATATCAAATTTTACACATATAGTAAACTATATTTCGTTGTGTTAAAAATAAACAGAATTTCTGTTGTATGAAATTTAGCACAGTGCTGTATATAGCGACTGAAGAAAGGAATTTCCGAACCAACAAACCCTTATTGACAAAGGGGATGGTTAATGGAATGCGGCCTTGACCGTTTGTGCCAGCACCAGACAATTCCGTTTTCTTGTGGCCTTAACTGCTTTCGCCAGCACTAGCCATTCCATTCCATTTTCTTGGTCTTCAAGTGTTAACATCAGTCTTCCTATACAATACTGTAGTACAGTGGTGATCGAAAATTTTAGGTTAAATATTTTTACTGTAACGTGTCTGTGCTTCATGTCATCAAACTGGAAACAGGTCATGATAACGATACAGGAAAAGTTACGAGCAGTGGAAAGAATTAAAAATGGTGAGATTTTGCGTACTGTGGCAGCCGATTTTGGTGTGGGTGTCTCCACTGTTTCTGATTGGGTGAAAATGAAACATAAGTTTGAAGAACATGCTTCAAAAATACCTAACAAGAAAACAATGAAAACCTGTCACAATGAAAAAGTAAATGAGGTGGTGTTTTTATGGTTCACGCAACAGAGAGAGAAGGGAGTTACTTTATCAGGACCACTTATACAGGAAAAAGCCAAGAGGTTATCTGAACTGATGGTCAAGGAGGGAGAAGGGTTTAAAGCTGGTGCAGGGTGGCTAGAAAAGTGGAAAAATAGGTATGGTGTACGTCAAGTAAATGTTTGTGGGGAAAAGTTATCTGCCGACGTTGATGCTGTAGACATTTTCGAAACAGAAATGGAAGAATTGTTTCAAGAATATAATTACGACCAGATTTTCAATGCGGATGAGACGGGTCTGAATTTTAAAATGTTATTGAAAAAAATCACTTGCTTCAAGAAACAAAAGACATAAAATGAACAAACAAAAAGTGACAGTTCTGTTCTGCAGCAATGCTTCTGGTAATCACCATCTGCGGCCTATGTGCATAGGAAAATCTAATAAACCGAGGGCTTTGAAAGATATTTCGACAAATGCTCTGCCTGTCTACTAGCAAAACCAAAAAAGCTCATGGATGTCCACGGCCTTGTTTGCCGAATGGTTTAAAAATGAATTTGTCCCCAGTGTTGAGCCTTTTTTGAAGTCAAAAAGCCTTCCCAGAAAAGCAGTTTTATTGATAGATAATGCCCCTACACACCTAAAGAGCCTGCAGGATGGTGACATCATTGTTAAGTTTTTACCTGCAAATGTCACAAGTACAGCCCCTAGATCAAGGCATAATAGAATGCTTCAAAAGGCACTATCGATCATTATTTCTTAGATTTCTTTTGCAAGAGCCACACGAATCAAAAAGTGTTCCAGAAATTCTTAAAAGCATCAACATGAAACATGTGGTACATTGGTGTGCTCAATCCTTGCAGAAAATAAAATCATCAACCCTAGTTTATACCGCTGGAATAAACTTTTTGACGGGATTTTAATTGACGACCATGAAACAGTCCAAAATCTTGCAGACCAAATTAGAACAATTCCAGGATGTGAAGAGACCAACGAAGCTGAAATATGTGATTGGGTAAATGGTGATGACTCAGAAAATGATTTAAGTGATCAAGATATTGTTGATATGGTACTACCCGAATCCCAGAACGATGAAGCTGACGATGAGGATGACATAGCAGAAAGCCCTAGCCATGACACCGCAGATGAAATATTCAATGCCTTAGAGGTAAGTACAATTTCACAACACAGTATATAGTATGGGTTACAAAATTAGCATAAAATTCATGCATGCATACCAGTTTTCTCACAAAGTTTTTTTCATATATTTTCAGATAGCATTACGGTTCATTGAAAGATGTGGCGAATCAAAGCCTTCTGACGTTTTGCTAATGAAACGGTGGCATGACATTGCGGCTAGAAAATGCCTAGAAAAGAAAAGACAGAAGAAAATAGAGGATTTTTTCCAAAAAAAGTAGTATTGTCTGTGATTGTAAACCAATAAAAATATATTAATTATTATCAAAAATTTTTGTTATCCAAAACCTCCTTCCCCCTCCCCTTTGTTTCGGTTAAGAGAGGTTAAGGAAAATAAATGGGAATTCCAATATATAACATTCCTTTAAGACCTCATTTTTCTCTTTTAATTTTAAGAATCTTCCCATAATTATGGGTCACCATCAAATTAAAGAGTAAAAAAAGAAACAAAAAGAACTGCTTCTTTCTGGTACCACAATAAAGATGTACTAAAATAAAGAACACTACTTCCTAAGATATAGATAGATTTAGTCCATATTTTATGCTTCATAACATGAACTACATATAAAAACCAAGTAGTATAACATTCAGGCTATTATCTTAAAGTTATAACATAATGCAATCAAATTTAATGCTTTTTCATGTCCTTAGTGAAAATCTGCAACACTTTAAATCTGTCACAAAGCCATAAAAATATCTCCTTTGCCATATAGTTGATATACATTTTACATTTACTTACATATTAAGTTGGTTGAGTATGGTTATGGGATTCTTTATGTATCTATTAATTTAACTCTCCTCTCGCTGTTATTGTTATCTTAATTGATTGTTAACTTTTATCATGCATGATATATACAATGCGGAAGGAATATAGATATCATCTTTTAAACCAGAGAAACATCTTGTTATAGAAAATGAAGAAGTTTATCAATGCTTGTTTTCCACTTTTCTTAGATTTGTAGAAAAGTGTGGAAAAGATGAGATATTTGGCAACACTGCTTTTCCTTATAGGTGGGTGGAGAATGCATTTCATGAATAAGGCCAGACTCACCACAGAATAGAATATGCGCTCTGATGCTGCAAAGTTGTTACTGCATTATAGGGACAATTTTCCTAGTGATGTTAATTCACGAGACAGTTCTTTCATGCATTTTCAGCATGTTTGATAAAAACAATTAAAACCGAAACATGGATGTGAAGGAGTTAATAAAACAATAGAAGAGTGTAAACGTTTTAACTTATGCACAAATGGGTACAGTATTTCAGGGTACACTATTAGATGCAAAAATATTTAGGTGCTTTCCCAGGCATTCATGAGAACAAATAAAGTAAAGTAGATTATATTACAACTAAGGAATTGTAATAAAACAAATTAAATTATTTTAATTAAATATTTAATGAGACTAACAACTAAACTATCTTAATCTTACATTTAAAAGCACTGAAACTCTCGCAGAGACAAGCAAATAATTAAATGATGAAAAAAGAACAAAAACATGATGAAGTTAACAATACGAATGCCTGATGTGGAGGAAAAAGATACACAAAGCAATATGAGGTGAGTGCCTTGTCAGTAATACAGCAACTGTTGCAACATTATAATCTCAACATAAATAAAGACTTGTACAAAGAGCATTGCTAAATTGCGGCAAAACAAGGTGCTTAAGGAAAAAGCAAAGATAAAAAATTAATTAATGCTCTTCTGTCATACACTGAAATAAGACTCACCTTATCCATTCTATGTAAATTATAATGTGGCAAAAAGTATATATATATGAAACACTGAGTTTCCCAAAGTATACTGTTTGCAGTGGCATTAAAATGAAAAGCTGCCTTCATAATATCACATTGGCAATTAGATAATATTTCATGAAATACGAATAAAAAAAAAATGAAACACTCTAACCTCACTGAGTGGGGTGGCCCTATGGCAACGTGAGCAACTCGAATTCAGAAGGTCCTGGGTTCGATCTCTGTCAACTGACCACTCAGACGTGGGTTTTCCCATCATTTCCCCTTGTCACTAGGCAAAAGCTGGAGTGGATTCTGTTCTCCATGAGTTCCTTTCCCTTCATTTCCCATTTCCCTCCGTTGTCATCTTTTAGGTTTGGTTGGTAGCACAGTAAATTCCGGCAAATGTGGACAGATGCCACAGATGCTTCCACCCTAGAACTCCTTCCCTGGCCCTCCTGGAAGTTGCTGCCCAGGCCGCAAGGGTCACCTCATCGCCCTCTCCCTGGACAGAGGAAACACTTTGGTTGTGCACCAGGTGTTGAGATCTGTAACTATTAGAGACTTCTACACATCTCTGGGCTTCATTGGCTCTGCTCTCTCACAGGTGTACAGTCTCACTTTGCCTCCTCCCTTCCCTGTAGGGGGGTCAGCCTGCAAGAGATCCATTTTGGGGTCGCGGTGTCCTCCCTCCATTACTACACGCACGTATGCACACATGCGCGCATGCACACAGATTCTAAGCTTGCTACACTGCACAATGGAAACCATGTGCTCTTTTAAATAGTATTTAAAATGGAAAGAGCTGCCCTTTACAAGCTATGTTGACTTCATAAACTTCCAGAGCATATTTTTCAATAAATATTTCATTCAAAGGCTAAAACTGTAATGTAGCACTTTTTAACAAAAGACTAGAATTCCATAATGATCTGTTTATTTGAACACCTTGCTTATTGATAAAGTACTGAAATATTGGCTGGCAGAATATGTAGGTTAGGAGTATGTTGAGGTCAGAGAAAGTTATGGCTCTGAAAGTACATGTGGCCATACCACGGGGAATTGCTTGGTGTGTACTGCCCTGTTTCTAACTTATTCTGTTTCTGTTCTATTGTCCTCATCTTCATGAACCATCTAATTCGCTGACATGAAGTATGGTCTGTACCTTCAGAGGTGACCACATGTTTCCATGATATAATGTGTTAGTGCTGTTATAATGCCAAAAAGTCCATACACAATGAAAACAAAACAATTTTAGAAGCTCAAATTAGGCTTAGCTTTGAAAAATTTAAATTGTTCTATTGATTTTCAAAATAGTCCCCTTTAACATAAATACATTTTTGTATTCACTGAAACTAGTCGTTAAAGGAATGATGCCACTCTTCTTGGGGCACTTCAGAAACCAGGTTTTTATAATGTTCCACTGCTTCATCTGATGACAGAAGCGATTCCATGCATTTTATATTAAACTTCTGCAGAAAAAGTAAAAGAAATCACAAGGTGCAAGGTCAAGGCTGTATGGTGGAGGGTCCATCATGCTAACCTTTAGGGCATCTAGATTCCCAGTTGTTCATGTTTCTGTATGCGATGATGCATTGTCATGACGTAAAATTATTTTTCCTTTTGGAGGTTTTTTCCCACTTTACAACAAATTTGCAGTAAACAGACATTTGTGTGCCAATGGCAGAATAGTTATTGTTGTTGCTGTTCTTGTTATTATAATATATATGTATTATTGTTGTTATTGTTGTTATTATCATCACCACCACCACCGCCACTGCCGCCACCGCCACCACCACCATCATCATTATTATGATTAATATTAACATCATTATTATTATCATTATGATTAAGATAAATGTTTTTAGATATTAAGAAAACTTGGGTGTGAATATGGCAAGAAAAACAGCCTGCGCTGATATATAGCCATATTCCTTGCACTGGTGATTAGCATAAATGATGATGATGGGTGGACGGATGGATTAATAATAAACAAACAAATACATATATATATATATATATATATATATATATATATATATATATAAATTCTATAGCCACAATATGTACCACTTTAGAAAAAGAACTGGTAACTATCTTCCTGCCAGCACTACAAACTCATTGGAATTTTGTAGGCTTACATTCTGTTTCAAAGATCAATTGAGCCAATTAACTTTTCTTTGCAGGATCATAACAATAAATTGAAGATTCATTACTAGTGATGATATTCCAAAGCAATTCGCAAATGCCACGTTGGAAATTTTCCACTTTTTATGCACCAATCAATGAATTGTTACTTTTGATTAAAGTCAATTTATGTGGAATACATCAACACACAGTTTTCTCACGTCTGTAAATATGTTTTGGACTTGACTCATGTCAGCGCCCAATGTCATAATGTGTCCATCAATCTTCTTAAGGCATTGCTCTAACAGTGACATTTTCATCAGTAACAGCAGTTCCTTAGGCATCCTTCACGAAATTGGTCACTAAGAAAAAAACCAATCTCTTTTGAATCACTGTATCAATTATAAATTATTGCCTTAGATGGGGCTTCTGTGCCAAATGTATTTCTAATTTTATTTATTGTTACAAGCCTGGCTTTGCTGCTCTGACTTATAAATTGCTCTTAACTCACTTTCAACTATCTTCACACACATTTATTTTCTGCTGCCTTTTTATAATCCCATTGCTACAAAGAGATATTAACCTCTTGAGCGATGGCCATTTAAAACGTCTGCGAGCCGAGAACTGCTACCCAATATCCAGCGCAGGGCATTTAAAGTGCATCGTATCTACACAGCTGTATTTTGTGTAAATATTAAGTTATTTTAATGAAACAAAAACTGGTATAAAACTCGTTATATGCAGTATAAATGTACGTCATCAGCAAAGTTGAGTTGTATTTACAAAATGTTGAAATGGCACTATTTTGTTTCACTGTGGTGAAAAGTCAACTTTGCTCTGTCGAACCCATCTAATATAATTTCTCGGAAAGAAACAGTAAAGAAACACCCATTGTATGTGTGGCTTATGCGTCAGCATGCTGTGTAATAAAGCACTACTGTATGCGTGGTCTCTTGAGTCATCAGAATAGAGGCACATTGCAACTTTTGCTTACGCGAGTTCACGCGCATTAGCTCAGCTTTCAAAATACTGCTAATTTCTCTCCAGATATTTTGTTTTAATTTTGTCTTGTGCAAAATTAAATGTCTCCAATTTTGTCTAACTTCTGTTCTGTAAGCACATGCCATGTTACCTTTCTTTTCCTATCATGAATTGATCCTGTTTCTCTGAATTTATTTAAAAGCAAACGAATGGTCTCTCTACTCGGAACGTACATGCCAGGAAATTTAGTTTCAAATTGCCTTACAATTTCTGTACAAGATGATGCAAGCACATACATATCCTACTTAATCACTCTTTGTTGTACTACATACTGCAATCAATTCACTTTGAAAGACTTCAAGCAAAACTAAACACTTCTAAACACTCCAAATGTTATTCACGTATGAACTGGACTACCTACCTAACAGAAGTAAGACTGACACATGCGTAACAATCAGCATGCGCATGCAGAGAGATGCAGTCAAGGTCACATGGGCCGTGCACCTGCTGGCCAAGTTTTCTAGTAAAGATACTGTACTTTCTGACATGATTTGGAGCATTTCAGTTAGCTTTTATCTCTGTGTCAAAACCTTAGCCTTACTGATATCAAAAAAATACTTGCCCACATATTTTCTCAATGAATGATGTTCTCTGCATTGGGCTCATTCTGACAAAGTAATCCATTTTGTTCTCCAGCACCAAACACAATGGTGAAAGTCCCAAATTCCAAATTTCCTCAAGGTAAACTTCTTCTTCAATTTCCTGTATTATAATAAAGGTTAAGCTGTTAAAATTTACTTTCCAAAAGCACAGGTAATAGTTATTATAGTGTCTTATTATATCAACTACTGTCCTCTTCCTTGGGCAGAGGATGCAGCATGTGTCTTACATGTGCCTAGGGTGCACAATATTGTCAAGCACTGCATTACAAATTATTTAATGTTAAATAAATGCTTAGAGATGGAACAAAGTTCATTTAGTTTTTCTTTTGGTGGCAAATTCTACTCATAGCTTTAAGGTGGACATTTCTATTCATCCTGCCCTTTATAGCACATAAGTAAAGTAAGTACAAAGATTGAATGGTACGTTTTACAAAGAAAGGAATGAATTTTAATGGAAATGTTTTAATTATGAACATGTTAGAAATTTAAGCCCAAGGTATGCAAAGTATAGCAATGCCATGGATCCCTAAAACCATCAACAGTAAGAATGAGGTGCTAACCAATCACACTGAACCCTGTTTTTTTAGCTCCAACTTTTAGCTTGGGTGGCACAGTCAGTTGAGCATATTTTGTCTTCTGTGTCCAAATTTTTGGTTAAATCAAAAGATGGCATTGAAGTGCTTAAACATGGCAGCCTCATGTTGGTTTACTTATGAGCATGTAATAACTGTATGAATTCCAGCACACCAGCAACACTGATTGATGAGCATCAGAACAAAATGCAGTGAAGCCACCTATGGACAAAATGCTGTTTAATACAGATTCCCCCAATTTTGATACTGCTGAATCGATCTAGTCAATTCATTTGTTTCAAGTGACACTACTTCCCATTGTAAAATAGCTTTGAAATACAGTATCTGGTTAAAAAAATGTTTAATGCCTCCAAGACTAATAAAACAAAATGCACCATCTTATAGAAGCAAAGAATTGCATACACGACAACTGTATACAAACATGCTTTGCCTATGGTGTTTGCATTCTGTGGAACTAAAAATGCACGTATTGCTACCAAATAATATTAGATATGACTTTCTTGGGTCTTGTTAGCAATATTACACCATGCTAAATGAATGAATGAACAAATGAAGAAAGCGAACCTCCTTACTCGAAGGTTTGGGACAGGCAGCCATGTCCAGGAAGCACTAATAGTAGATTTGCTGAAGTATTACAGCATGGTAAAGGAAATAATTGCTGTAGTCAGCAGCAGAGGTACCAGAAAGAGAACAACAATTCAGAAAACAAAGAGAACCTAAGGAATAAAATTGTCATTAAACATGTCATTAAAATGGATTTATTAAATTACTCTGATGCAAATAATTGAGGTGAAATCTTTGCAAAGAATACTGAGATGCAGAAGAACACTTGCAAGCGATACTGAAATTACCTTTCTGTGCTGTTTTGCCACTCATGCTAATTTTAAACAAAGAAGGATGCTGCCACATGCTTACAGGAGAGGTTTAGGAGTGAACAGGGACATGAAGCTGAGCTGCAGTTTTATATGAAGGTTATGGATGAAGAATGTGCATTCTGTGACAAAAGCCAGAATGAATAAGAATTTGACTGTTGGGTGGGAAGAAATGGGCAATGTTTAAATTCTGAAACACAGATATGTGTAAATTTAAAATCATTGGAGCTTTTACATAGGGAAGTAAATAAATGATGGCAGATAAATCCATATTGAACATTAATATTGCTCCACTTATTAAATTATTGGTACTACTTGGCAAAGTGTCCAGGTGTATTGACATTGGGTGTCAGAGTGCTTAAATCACTTGTTATCTGTTTACTAGAGCAGCGAAATATTAGTAACTTTGCGTACAGTCAGTAATGCAACACAAATGGATGATCTCTCGCACCTGCTGTTGTATAGTAGTTGCTGTACCAAAGACACGATTGCATCTGAACAGAATGCACATACACTCTCTCACCATGTCTGTGCGATAAGCTCATGTAAGCAACTCAGCAGTTTCACATTCTTTCCGATATGCTTCGTGGCTCTGTCACCTAGTAGGAAATGTTTTGAGAATCTTTTGTGTCTATCTTCGACTGCTGATTGACTCCAGTTGACACAGTTGTGTTTGTTGCAATAAGCACTGACATAAAGGTGAAAGAAAGAGACATGCAATTTGAAGACTCACTATTTTTCAACCAATAAAAAAAAAATTTCCATTGACTGACATTACAGCTGATTAAACTATGAAGGCTGGGACTTAAGTACTTACAGCATTTGTAAGTCACCATTGGGTATGTTATTTCATATGAATTTGAGGTCTCCTGGTTGTTTACCACGAAAAATGTGAGTCACTTGGAGAATTTAATGTTGTGCCATTATGTTGCCACAGTAGCTCAGTGGTTAGAGCAATAAGACGGAGACTGGAAGATCTGTGGTTCACATGCTGGCTATGGCACTGAATTTTTTAGTCTGATTCTACCTTTCCGATCTTTGTCCTACACACAGCTAGTGTGAAACAACAATTAAATTTCAATAGTAACTGCTGATTGTGGTAACAGTATAATTCTTAAGGCCTCCTTAGAGCAGCTCAGTCTAATATCTCTGGATGATAAGTACAGCTCAAATATTTATGACATATCATATTTTTATTCTGGCTTATGTTTTCATGTTTCCAACATTTGTGAAAACAATTAATCAATTTTTATTTGTCATATACATAAATGTGTATTTGACCATATTTATTGTTAGGGTCATATTTTGGCCAAGTATATGAATAAGAGCATACCTCTATTGTGCTTTTCAAATGGAAAGGGTTCTGATCTGCAACCAATGAAATGCATTTACATGCACAGCATTGCAAGCTCATTACCTCCACTCTTCATATTTCTTGGCTCGCGTCAAGTCCCGCTTAAGGGGAAAGCCATATGACAACACAGCAGGACTCCGATTGGTTACCGGCCTGGAGACGCTCAAGGACATACTCCTTCCTATTTGAAAAGCACAGTAGTCATATTTTATGAAGTATTTAACACCATTTCATAACACTTGTACTGTTGACTGTAAGGAAGTTCATTCAGCACCCTGCACTTTATAGGAAGAATTAGCTATCACAGTCTGCGGGTCAAAGTTTCCAATACATGGAAGTGCAAGAGTCCATCTGAGGCAGCAGAAGTACAAATCATTAGGCATGAAGAATAAACAAATAACCACTTTATAACTAGGAGTTATACTGACTCCGGCCGTGAAAGCCTTCGCTCTCTCAAATAACCACTTTTCTTTCTCTCTTTTTTCCCCTTGCTAAATACAGAAAAACCTGACTAAACCGGATCCCCTATATACCAGAAACCTGGACAACTGGAAAATAAATCTTAGAATGGAGCTATTTGTTATGTTAAATAACACTCTTAACCGGAAAACTGCCTAACACAGAAGCAGAATCATTTTTCCGGAACTGTTTGCATAAATAACCTAAGACGGGTTTTCATTATTGCTATTATAGTCATGTGCTTTGATAACGAACTTGTCACTACTGAAGACATTCAAAGTGCAGCAGATGTTGCTGCTGGAAACAAAAGTTGTGAAGTCATGGAACGAATGGACAACAACGACGCCAACGAAAGGGAGCCAAAAATACACACATTTAGAGAAGCATTATCTGTTGTGAGTGACCTTCACGAATTTGCAGCTTCCAACTGCTGGAGCTGATGCAGGATCATAGAGCATTCACTTGTGAAGAAGTCGCGACAGTGCACTTTGACGGATATGTGGGGGAAAAGAAATAATGGAGAAACTGCAATTAGGTATGACATGTAAGTTGAAAATACAGCAAAACGTACAATTGAACCTATTTTTTATTTACAGAATTTTATTTTAAATTATTCCTTCAGCTTAATTCTACACAATTATATTTTTTGTACTTTGTTTTATTATAATATGTACAACCCTTTGTAAGACAGAAACCCGTGAAAACGGAAAACTATTACTGGAATGATTGCGTTCCGTTTTAGGCAGGTTTTACTGTAGTTGAAGTTCAGTTTCCTTGTTCTGTGAAGTGATGGAAAGGAATTTCCCACATACTATGTGTGCTCTTGTGCTGTATCCTTTTGTCAATGAATGAATAGTTCATGTTGTTTCAAGATGCCTAAGTAAAGTGTTCCGAAACTCCTGAGGTTTTGTTAAATATTTTGGTGAACGAATGTGCTCGTCTTCTTAATGGATGCTACTTCTTAGTACATGATATAAGCAACAAAATGTCTTCAGATTCTGTACCCCAAAAACATGCGTGTAGCTTGTCTTTCACATGTCCTGCATAGAATGGCTGAAGAGGTTTGAGTGAACTACCTTGAGGTGGGCAAATTCATTGCAAAAACCAAAAAGATTTTATTCAGGCTCGGCTTCGAGTGCAAAAGTTTAAAGAAGAGGTGCTACTACCCTTTTCCCTTCAGCCAATTGTAACACACTGGAGACTTGGCTTGATGCTGCAAATTACTATTGCTCAAACTACAGTGAGATTGAGATCTTCAACTGCTTGGACAAAAGTGATTCATCTTCAATAAAAAATGTTTCCATCCACAATGTTAAGAAACTTAGCCTATAAAAAATCAAATTTATCTGTGATATCAAAGTCCATCATTTGCCTTGAAGCTGTGAGCATGCAATTGTGTGGTACATTAAGCATTGTAATGGAAACTGAGAGTTACTGAGCGCACAGGGCAAAGTAGCTGACGAGGTTGGGGAAAAATTAAATTGTGTGTATCAAAGAAATCATGGATGTATAAGTATACAACATTGTGTAAATTGCTTACATTCTTTGTGATACAGAAGCAGAATTACTTGAAAATGAAACCAGAGCTTTCTGCTAATGATTTCCCTTATTTCAAGTACGTCCCCATTACGTCATGTTATGTAGAAAGAAGTTTCTTTAGGTGCCTACAAGGCTCTACATGCTGAAAACCGAAGGTCCTTCAAGAAACTGCATGGTGTTATCTAGCACAACTCTGCTGAAAATGAAGCCTAGGGGTATGGATCATTTCATCTCTAACTATTAAAAGTAAATCTCTTTTTCTTCTTTGTTTCATTTTTTCTTTTTAAGTCATATTTTCAGGATTTCCGGTCATATTTTGGTAATTTCTAAAGCATAAATGCATGCATACTTAAAGAGTGTTTAGGTCAAAAAATCTGAACCTTAATTATTATTTATTTATGCCGACAAACTTAATATTGGTGTTTTTAAACACACAAGCATTAAATAAGAAAAAATTGAAGCTATTAACAGTGAAGCAACAAGATTCTAAAGTAAGAACAAATTAGAAACTAAAAGCTTCACTTATCTTAGTAATGTTGTTATTCTTTTGCTAACCCTGGGGTTTCAAGCTATGTCCAGCTCATAGCTTGAAACCCCAGGGTTAGCAAAAGAATAACAACATTACTAAGATAAGTGAAGTTTTTAGTTTCTAATTTGTTCTTACTTTAGGACACAAGCATTAAGTTTGTTGGTATAAATAAATAATGATTACCATCTTAAGGTTACTTAAACCCGGGACATAAAGTCCTTACTATTGTAAGTCACCCTTGGAGTATTTATCTCTGATGTGAGATTCCCTTGTGATCTAACCGGGAAAGTATGAATCAGCTGGGGAATTTAATGCCATGCTGGCAAGTTGGCCATGGTAGCTTAGCGGTTAAAGCAGCTGCTCGATAAGCAGAAGATCCATGGTTCAAATCCTGGCTATGGCATTGAATTTTTCAGTCCTGATTCCACCTCTTAAACATTGTCCCCACACGGCTTGTGTGTATAAAAACACCAACATTAAGTTTGTTGGCATAAATAAATAATAATTACTATCTAAAGGTTACTTAAACCCGGGACATAAAGTACTTACTATTGTAAGTCACCCTTAGGGTATTTATCTCTGATGTGAGATTCCCTTGTGGTCTAACTGGAAAAGTACGAATCGGCTGGGGAATTTAATGTCATGCTGACAAGTTGGCCATGGAAGCTTAGTAGTTAAAGCAGCCAAGCAGCTGCTCGATAAGCGGTAGATCTGTGGTTCAAATCCTGGCTATGGCATTGAATTTTTCAGTCCTGATTCCACCTCTTAACCTCTTGAGCGCTGGCCATTTAAAGCCTCCGCGGGCCGAGAACTGCTAACCAATATCCAACACCGGGCATTTAAATTGTTAAATGTGCTAAAAGTGCTTTATAAATACACAGCTGTATTTTGCGTAAATATTAAGTTATTTTAATGAAACAAAAACTGGTATAAAACTCGTTATACGCAGTATACATGCATGTCATCAGCAAAGTACAACTGCTTTAGCAAATCATTGAAATGGCACTATTTTGTTACACTGTGGTGAAAAGTTAACTTTCTTCTGTCGAACGCATCTAATATAAGTTCTCTGAAAGAAACAGTAGCAGACCCATTGTATGTGTAGCCCATGCATCAGCAAAACAAAGCATAGTGTGAAATAAAGCACTAGTGTATCTGTGGGCTGTGAGTCATCAGAATAAAGCATGTTTGCAACTTTTCCTTACGTGTGTTTCATAACTTGGATAGCAGGCTCCGTTTGTTTCTTTCTTTAAATACATATATATACTTTCCTGCTTGTAGCTGAAGTGAGAAGTGGTATAAAAAGGTATTTTTGCACCAACTGGATATAGCCATATACATTGTTTGGTAATTTGGAGAGCTCTAAACCCACGCAAGACAATGACCTACCTGGACTTCCGACTATCAATAGCTCGCAGCCTAATTGAACAATACCATGTTGAGAGGCCTCTTCATACTGGGGGTAGAAAATCCAGAACCTCTGCTCCCCTCAGACTTCAAGGAAAACATTATCCTAAAAGAATACCGCCAACAGCAAAGAAGTCCCGCCCATCTCGAAAGCGTTTCGTGTGCTGCAAGAAGGGAATTCGCGAATGTGGAGATGTGCCATTGTATGTTTATCCCTGTTTTGAGGCATATCACTGCAGAACGAACATATTAAGGTAAGCCAGTAAAGTATATAGGCTTTACTTAAATGTTTCATAAAGGGAAAATTAAAATAAGTTGAGTTAGATAAGGGATAAATAAGGGTTAAATGCACAAATGCACAGGACGTGTATACACGCCCATAACACTTATCTGTCATTTTAAATGGACATGATTTTACGTCCATAGTGCTCAAGAGGTTAATCTGAGTCCTAATTATAAGTAATACTAAGAATATTTTTTCCATAAAAAATAGCATTTTTTATCTTTGTTTATAATTGCATTGAATCAGAAGTCTGCTTCACAATTTCTGCACTGTGAATTCATTGATTATCTGTGTGACAAATATTTTAAGATTAATTTTACAATTATTCATCATAAATAATCAGTAAAACACTGAGATATTGTGCGTGAAAATGTATACACTTTTGCCACCAATTAACCTTTTATTAGCTCGGCCAATGGTAAAAAAAGTGGGCGGTTCTTATCGGCCGCGCTCTAGGTATAAATATCGCAACATCAGTAGCCTAGATTCAGTTCCCCTGAGGATGGCGGCAGAGTTAGTCGCTGAAAGCTTGGGTAGTTACCCTAATCTGACCTGGCTGTTAGCCCGAGAAACTATCATCAATAATCAACGCCGGGAAAGCTTCAAGTCATTAATCACTAACCTTTACGGGGAGGTTATCCACCGCAGGCTATGTGAATTCGAATGTCTGCAAAAGAAAAGGACTAGTCTACTGTGTTCGCTAGCATTCTTGTTAAGATGTCGTGACGCAGGTATTGTACCTAAGTTCTGTAGACTAAGACACGCGGTGAATTCACCGGAAGTAAACAAGATTCTGAGACGTGCCGGTTTATCTCTGGTTAGAGAAAGGATCCATCACACACGATGCGTACTAAGTAAGGTAAGCCATAGCCTTCTGTCATTACATCTCGAACTTTCTTCAAAATTCAATCCACGTGATTGGCATTGGTTTCAACAATCCGTTGCAGCACAGATATACATCCATTCACGCAAAACCACAGACAGACAGGTGAGCAAATTCACGAGACTATCTTACGTCCCTGAGGGACCCATTACTCCTCTGGATGAAAAACGCTTGGTCATCAACTTATCAGATACAGTGCTGAGCAAGGATATGGTCTCCATTTTGTCAAAAGGGCTCAACTTCGCCCCAACTCCCAAGTCGGTTCCATATAAAGACATAATCAGTGGAGTAGAGTGTGCTATGTTTAACATCTCGAAAGAAGTGGCTGAAGAGATTAGACAGGAAATAGGCAATACATTAAAAAAGGCAACTCTTCCAAAACAGAACATCACTAGAGCTGAACGACAAGCGCTATGTGACATTAAGATGAACAAAGAGCTTTTGGTACTTTCCGCAGACAAGGGGAACGCAGCTGTTGTGATATCAAGAACCCAATATCAGTCGAAACTATTGGATTTGCTTTCTGATAAAGCCTACAAAGAGATTCCTAAAGATCCTACCAACAAAGTGAAAAGAAAAACGGCCGCTCTATTAAAATCCTCTGGTCTTTCTCTAGATGTCATCAAAAAGGTAACGCCGCATCACTCGACTCCTCCCAGACTTTATGGCCTGCCAAAAATACACAAACCAAACATCCCGATCAGGCCCATTGTTGACGCTATAGGCTCTCCGACATACGCTCTGGCTAAATATCTAACTGAGCTAATGCAACCATTGATTGGAAATTGCAGTCACCATGTGAAAAATTCTTCAGAATTTACCAAAGTCATACAGGAAATCCAGGTAACTACCTCAGACATACTGGTTAGTTTCGATGTAGAATCTCTCTTCACTAAAGTGCCCCTCCAAGAGACATTAGAACTGTTGAAACCCCACTTTGATGACAAGATGATCAGCTTATTCCACCATGCTTTAACTTCAACGTACTTCCTGTTTAATGACACCTATTACGAACAAGTGGATGGTGTTGCTATGGGTTCTCCTTTATCTCCGGCTATAGCCAATTTCTACATGCAGGAACTTGAACATGTGGCACTCAAAACTGCACCCCTAGCTCCTACTCATTTCTTCCGTTATGTAGACAATACTTTTGTGGTATGGCCACACGGAAAAGATGCCCTGACAGCTTTCCATGAATTTCTCAACAGCATCCATCCCAACATTAAGTTTACCATGGAAACTGAACACCAGGACGGCTTACCTTTCTTGGATTTACTTATTTATAGAAAAAACGATGGTCACCTGGGGCATAAGGTGTATAGGAAACCAACTCACACCGATCTATACCTTAATAGCACCAGCTGTCATCACCAGGCACAAAAGCGGACAGTCCTCTCAACACTCATACATCGAGCGATTGCTATCTCTGATCTTGAAAATCTACCTCAAGAAATACAACACCTGCGTACAGTTTTCAGACAGAATCAATACACTAACCAGGAAATAAACAGTACTTTTAAGAAAATGCACTCCAAACGAAACCGTGAACCTAATACAAAGAAAGAACATGCAGGCTTAGCAGTCATCCCTTATTGTGGCGCCCTGTCGGAGAAAATTGGAAGATTGCTCATGAAATATCAAATAAAAACCGTATTCAAACCCCCAACCAAAATAAAACAGTTTTTAGGTTCTGCTAAAGATAATTTAGGTCTTCGTGCACCAGGCATTTATGAAATCCCATGCAGTTGCGGCAAAGTTTACATAGGACAAACAGGTAGAACTGTAGAAGATCGCATCAAAGAACATCAACATTGTATTAGACTAGGATACCCAGAAAAATCCGCAGTGGCTGAGCACATATATAATACAGATCATAAAATCAAATTCGCCTCTACAAAAATTCTTGAAAAGTCCTCTAGGTACTACGATAGGGGATTAAAGAAGCTCTATACATTAAAGCGAATAAAAACAACTTCAACAGGGATGAAGGCCTTCAAATCAGCAAAGCATGGACACCAGTCATTCAGCATATCTCTCCTCCACAGTGCAGAGAAGCATCGGCAATCACCTGATTGGTTCCGCACGTGCCTCCATCGGCCGGAGCTCGGCCAATGGTAAAAAAAGTGGGCAGTTCTTATCGGCCGCACTCTAGGTATAAATATCGCAACATCAGTAGCCTAGATTCAGTTCCCCTGAGGATGGCGGCAGAGTTAGTCGCTGAAAGCTTGGGTAGTTACCCTAATCTGACCTGGTGTTAGCCCAAGAAACTATCATCAATAATCAACGCCGGGAAAGCTTCAAGTCATTAATCTTTTATTAGTGATGGAACTGAGATCATATAATGCCTTCAACATATGACACATACATACTTCCCTAAATAATTTATCTTGATGGTAACGGTGCAGATCTCATAAATTAAACAACAAATATTAGTATAGTCACACCTTATTTCTATAAAAATTCACCCAGAAAAGAAAATGTTTAAAGGAATAAATTGTAGCTTATTAATTATTCTAATAATGTGACTGAAAGCCAAGCATATACGCACAATATTTAGTGAATCAATATACACTAAACAGTTCCAGAAAAACAATTTTCATCATTGTTAACATGGGATATAAACTACTGAGACATGTAAACACGCGCTCATTGATTTTAGTACATTGATATTAAATTCACTGATTGTAGGTAAGTGATATACTTCCAATTGGAAATGGAAGTGAAAGAACAACAACAACATTCAGCATTGTTACAGCTTACAAAATACATACTGTGCCATCAGTTTAAATGGGCTCACTCCTCGTGGCACCATGATGGTGGGGCACATAGTACTCAACCGCCAAGTCTTCACTCCCCATGTGACCAGTAGTAGAACATTTCACACCATATGTAGCAGTGCAAGATCAGCCAGGGCAGTGAAACACTGGGAATGTTGCCTGGTTGTGTATCAGTGTATTTAATTGAGTCATGGTGCAATCTCATACCGAGCGAAGAATAGTCATTTGTAATCATTTCATAAAATATGAATCACCTGCTCAGTGTCGTAGAGCATTTAGGGAAAAGTTTTCACCCAAAAGACATACAGTGCATAAAATCTCACAGAGTCTACACCACAGGATCGGTATTGGATTGGAAAAAAAAAGTGACGTCACCACATTCTCACAGAAAAAAAGCTTGATGATATCAGTGCATGATTAGAACAATTGCCACAAAAGTCTCTAAGTTAGCACTGCAAGCAGGTCTCAGCTATGCATCAGCACAGAAGGCCACAAAAGTACTAAAATTACAACTATATAAAACAACAGAGGTGCAAGCCTTAAAGGACAGGGATCCCCAGACTAAAATAAAGTTTTCTGCCTGGTTTCTTGGGTCTGTAAGTGACAGTATCATAAACCCACAGGTAGTGTTATTCAGTGATAACACGTGGTTTTATATCAATGGACATATTAACATGTAAAATAACCACTACTGGACAACAGTAAATTCTGGACTCATTCTGAAAGTGTGCTACATGATCGTAAGGCAGGCATATGGTGCGCCTACCTTACCCCATTTTCTTTCACAAAACCATTAATGCAGAATAACATTCAGCCATAATTTGGAAGTCTTTTACCCAATTGACTGTTGAAGAACAACACATGCTATGTTTCAACAAAATAAAGCTGCATTCCATTCAACTCAGACTTCATTGCGTACTGTTTCTCACATGTTTGGGGAGAGAGTAATTAGTGTAGGCAACTAAACCCCTATGTACCCAGACCTAATGCCCCGTGATTATTATTTGTGGACCACTTTAAAACACGGTATATAAAGCAAATCCCTAAAAATTAGATGAATTGCAACATAATATATGGGAAGAAATAGCCAAGATCTCACAAGAAGACTTACAACAGGGGAAGACAGGTATTGCTGCTGTGACGTCAGCTCACTCAGCTCACGTGCTCGCAATGACGGCCAGTTGAACGTGTGACGTCACAGCAGAAAAGAGGAAAGGCGTGCGGGACATTGCAATTTTAATGCTGACTGTTTTAATTACGGAATAGTCACAGATTATAAAAAATTACATTTCAGCTTTATGCCATATATATATTCTAGTTTATGTGAACAGTCATGTTATAACGCAAATAGAACAGAAATTATAACTATTTGCCTGAGCTAGAGGAGAGCTATACAGAACAATTAGCTGGACATTTTCCGACATTTGCCGTTTCGTTTTTCTTTAACTAGTTTGCCAATGTTAGGGCGTAATGTACTGTACATTTGTAACCGAAGACTGCATGCAAGATTGTGATCTGACAATATGCTTCGGGATTTTGACTTAGAAAGGTTCATAACAGAAAAGAATTGTTCGCACACATACATAATACCCCAAACATACATAATACCCGTGCAACAAGGGCATACAACCTCAGAAATCTGGTTTGAGGAACATTCTTATAAAAATCAGCCAAGTCTTCCTTGTGTTTATAGTTGTCCTTCAGCAAATCGTAGCACTGTAAATTTATCAATTCAATTTGCTACCTGCTAGAAACATTGTTAACATCCAATGAATATGGGGTCGCAAAGATCTGAAATGTAGTTGACAATGTTTCTACATCTTGAAGCCTGGTCTCAAACTGGTGTGAAACACGGGAAACTAAACACAAACACAAAACTACTACACAACGTCAACAAAAACACAAAATAAAAACAAAATTCACACTAACGCCGTTAAGATCCCTCACACAACAAATAAAAACCCTCAGACTAGGCTGAAGAGGGTTCTCCCTAAACAGCCCGGGCGTGTTGTAAACATGCCCAAATAAAATTTTTCATATTCATTCAGTTTCGTACAAGTTGCGCCGCTGATCTAGGCAGCATAGCAATAGACCGCTCTCGTCTGACGTCAACACGAACATACAAGCTGGTTCTTCGTTTAAATATGTCACACGGCCCGAAGTTGTCTTCCCCTGACTTACAACATAAGAATAAAGACCTGTAAAGACACGTAACACCTGTCTCATAGTACAAGGAGAACATTTTCAGCATCTTTCACAAAGTTAAGAGAGGTAAACACACATTAAATGCTCATAATAATGAATAATGTTACTAAATTAGCCTTTAGCCTTCTATTGTTGGTCACATGAGGAGTGTAGTGTTGGCACATGAGCACTGTGTACCCCACCATCATGGTGCGGTAAGAAGCGAGCCCATTTAAACTGATGGCACTATATTATTTTGGAAGAGGTTTTAGTAAGAAAACACCAGAAAGAAATCTAAATGTTCAAGGTTTTAATGTTGTGTAATAAAGTTCCAAACTATGCTAAACAGCTGATTAGATCCAAATTCAAAACAAAATTAAAAAGATTCTTCAACAATAGATTATATAATTTACATGACTTGCAAGTCTTCAAATGTTATTTTTTTAATGCTTTAATATTGTGTAGATTAACCTGTCTTTTTTCCCCTCATTTCTTTGTTTTTTATGTGTAATATTGACAATGTCAGAAATTTTTAACAGTAAACCTCACAAACCATAATATTATTACTATTACTATAGATATTCTTGTTATTGTTATTGTTGTTATCATCATTATGATTATGATTATTATTACTGCTATTATTACTGCTATTATTACTACTATTATTACTACTACTACTACTATTATTACTATTATTATTATTATTATTATTGTTATTGTTATCGTTATCGTTATCGTTATCGTTATCGTTATCGTTATCGTTATCGTTATCGTTATCATTATCATTATCATTATCATTATCATTATCATTATCATTATCATTATCATTATTATTATTATTATTATTATTATTATTATTATTATTATTATTATTATTATTATTATTATTATTATTATTACTACTACTACTACTACTACTATCATCATCATCATCATTATTTTATTCAGTTAGTTAAATCTATTGTTACAAATTCTTGACATCAAGATTACAGCTACAAAAGAAAAGAAGAAAGAAAAGAAATGGAGTAATCTGCACAAAAATAAAACATTCAAAAAAATAACATTTGAAGGATTTTGAAAGGTAGAATAAGCAAAATTCTGGGTATAGTATTGAATTTTTCATTTCTGATTCTACTCTTCAAAGTTTACATACGCACAGTTGGTGTGAGAGTACTCAATTATCTTTATTGACCTGGTATACTTGAAAAATTACTTGCAAGACATCTAAGTTATATAAATATCTATTATTGAGGAATGCTTTTAATTTTGTTTTAATTTTTGGGTCTGTAGTTTAGCATCTTAGGCACTTAATTGCACAAAATGAAAACCTTGAACATTTACATTTATTTCTGATTTTTCTTATTGCAACCTCTTCTCAAGTAATATGTATTACGTCTGGTGCAATGATGCTGGATGTTATTGTTTAATACCACTACCACAACTACTACTAAGGCGTTGCACCTTTTATTTTGTTAAATCACAAGGGCACAGAATAACCAGCATTCTTAAATTACCTACACCATATTATTACCTGCCCATTAATAATGTAGACAGTTCCTTCACGGTGTAAATCAACTCTTCTTTGCAGTGTTACTTGTCCTCCATGAAACTTGCTTCTTCCAAGGTTAGCTTCTACAAAGGCACTGCAATTAGAATTCAGTTAACATCAGCTAAGGAATTAGAAATGCCCAATTAACAAGTATTTATGTAGAATCATCCGAACGTTATTAGTAAGTTTCCATTCATTTACTGTCAAGGATATATACCTATACAATTGGCTCATATGAAAGCACAAAGAAAATAATGATTGTCATAAGTACTACATTAGGGTACAAATAGTATTTAAAGAGCCAAAGTCAACTAAAAGTGTCTCTGAAGGAGATTCACTAATCTTAGGCAAAATTTTTTTCAAACTAAAAATACTAAAAGAGGAACTGAAAGAATTATTAGGTACTAAAAAACATTTGTATACAGGATGAAGGATAACTAATGCACCATGTAACAGGTGATTATACTCAATACAGCAGAACCTCCATTATCTGTCACTTGGTTAACCATTAGACTAATTAAATATCTTTTTTTCTTGTTTTGGGTGTTCTGGAATGAAAATTTGCTGTATGCAGCAATTTTAACTTATTTTAGAACAAAAGTACATGTTAAATTGCTTCCTGTGTGATCACAGCAACTATTACAAGTTATTACATACAAAATGAAATGTATGCACCCTTGTCAAGAAGTTGTTCTGAAATCTTCAGCCGTATAGCTGAAGTTTTAGTTTTAAAGCACAAAGAGGTCATGCAATCACACAATAGTACATATTGATCATAATGTGCTGTTGTCACCTAGCGATGTACCTACAAAATTGATGAAATCTGGATGTCAGGGAATAAGAGTGTGCACACTTGTATTGGTTTTATGGAACAACCCTTACCGCACAGCCCTGCCCCACAGACAACAATAATCTTTATTGCCATTTTTCTAAATATAGAAGATATATAACATTGGACTCATGTGTTTAATAAGTATTTTGTATAACTGTTCATTAAACCTGTTTATTTTAGGATAGATTATCTGTCATTTTTGGTTAACCGTCAATTTCATCCCCTCCATTATAATGGTTATGCAGGGTTCTACTATATAGTGAACAAATTTCCAATATGATTTTGTTAGTTAAGGGCTGCTTGGGCAGAAACAATGCTCCTGAATGACATATGTGAATGATAGTAATGAAACATTATATCAAATGTTTCAAGCAATGCAGCACATGTATGAATTTGAAATACGGTCTGATATTGCACCACAGGAGACAAACTCTGTGAACCACTTCTTCTTATGTCTTTTTATTGTAAACCCAATGATTTAGACAAAACTTTAAATTAAAATATTTACATAAAACTTAATTTCTGAGCAAAACTTCACCAATATCGGGAAGGAGTATGTTACATGCTCGTTGCATCATATAAGAAAGGGCTGGGGTAATGGAACCTGGATGTAACACAATACTACTCTCTCAATGTTTAAAGGTGGTCCTTGCCCAAGGTTTGCCAAATGCATATTATTGTTTAAGTTCAGTCAGAATACCACAACGCAGCACAATAGAATCTCAGAAATCTCTTTTAGTGACATCACTGTTAAATAGCCTTATTACTGTCCATTTGTAAAATAAACATATTAGCAACACAACCAGTTTCAGCGTCCCAAGGTGAGTGATTCTCATGTTACTTGCAGTTGTTGATATGTCTCATGACATCAGTTATTCCACTGAACTCAGACAAGACATGAGGTTTTAAATGACAAACAAGGTTCACATGTTAATACCAAATAAATGTTAAACAGCAGTCCAACATCTGCTTTGAAAATGAATGAACCTGGTATCCGTGCTTATTAGTTTGGACCTAAAAGGTATAATTTTGAAAATTTAAACCATTCTGATTTCAATTCCAACACAGTGTGAACACCAGAGACTGTGCTGATTCCATGCATTGATGTAAGTTGAAGGTCATTATATGAAAACTGTATTCTTTTTGGATCTGAGACGAAGCTGTGATATCTCACCAAACTTGCAGTAGGTATAGAAAATTGAATATGAGACAAATCTTTTAAGAAGCTGCTATCTAAAATAGTTTTCTTCACATCATGATAGGTGTTTGATTTGCCTTTAATCCGTAATTTATTTATTTTGTCTTCCTCCAACAATTCATCATGTTCACAAAGTTTTCATTCGCCATTTTCCAGCCAGTTATGTTCATTTTTATATGAGCAAGAATTGATGTAAATTTTTCAATTAATATAGCACTGTTCTCGCTACAGTTTAATGCAGCTCACCATAAGTGCTTATTTTGTAGTGGCTTTCCATACCATCTACTCTGTGTATTGTTTTTTCATTAGACAAATGCCATGCTTCAAATTCATGTTCTGTGTACTGAGTTTTTAACAGATATCTTGTACCTTTAAGTCTGTCGGTGAGAAAAATTTTAACTATACATTTCCTTTTCACAAGCCTAGTCACTATGCTGTCACAAGCAGCCTTTACCAAATCGCCTTTCACTGTACCCCTTTGAACAAATTCAGAATCAATAATTTTGCAAGAATTCAAACCCATAATAGAATAGACTAAATGTTTGGCTGAAAATCCTGTGGAGTCATACTGCCCATTCCTTGCCAACCTTATAGGTATACCACAACCTTTTAATGAATTCAAGTTTTTTTTTCTTTCTTGAACCCAAATTGATCTAATAACTGGTGCTAAAACATTTCAAATGGTTTTATCAAATGTAGGTCTTGAAAAAAATTGCCAAACCCTGTGGTTTGCAGGACTTAAATTTCTGAAACAATATACCTACCAGGTAATAATGAAGAATTTGCTATTAAAGCATTTCCCTCCGGTTTCTTTCCTCATAAGTTTTGTGAGTTCCAAGTGAATGTATT
Source organism: Tenodera sinensis (assembly GCA_030765045.1). Lineage (NCBI taxonomy): Eukaryota > Metazoa > Arthropoda > Insecta > Mantodea > Mantidae > Tenodera > Tenodera sinensis. The sequence continues at coordinate 102,874,735 of CM060962.1, forward strand.
ACTACAATAACATGCTGTTTTAACACATATCATTGTCCATTTAATGTATGAGATATTGCTTTCATTATAAAACACGTACATTGGAAGGTAAAAGAGATGTCCAACCAACAATGAAATATTCCGCTGTAACTTCATTTCCATGTATGATGAAACACTCTTCTTTTTCTCCTACTTCTTCTTCCTCATTATCACTTGTTTCAAAATCTGAAGTATCAGGTTCGCAGAAATTTTCATTCAACTTATCCTGACCTTCCTCATCATTGCTTGTTTTGCAGATGTAACAGGTTCCAACAATATATCTTGGGTATATTTCCTTACAAATTCAGTACCTAGTTCACATTTTACTTCTGAATCCTTTTTTTCTTAATCATCTATTCTGAATTCTCTTTCATTACTTTATCATCATCCCCTTTGTTGTCAGTTTGATTGCAAGTAACACTATATTCGGAAACAACTCTTTTATGATCTCTAGCCTCAAATTGTTCTGTTCTTTGTCTCGTTTGCTCTTGGATGAAGATGGTGAAGGATCAATTAGTGTCTTACTATAACTTGAAGTATCTTCATTTTTTCTTATAGTAGGAATAGTTCAAAGGTTTAATAAAGCTGCCTTTTTTAATAACTGTGTCTATTCATAATCGTGCCCTCAAAATGGAAGGAACATAAACAAGTACTGGGACCAGGCAAAAAATCTTTTCTTTTGCAAAATTCTACCCATATCCTATATCTTTTAGGAGATTTGTCTCTGTCTGGAAATGAGTAAAAATGAATTCCCTTGTATGCCTCACTTCTCACATTGCAACCATATGCATAACATTGAGGCATTTTATTTTCCACAATGTTACATTGTTTGTATAACACTAACCTGACTCAGTAACACCACCATAAAGTACACTGTCCTTGAATTTCAATACCAACAAACACAATTTATGAAAACGTATTAGTGCACATGCAGCAGTAAGCGAACTACGAATCCCCACGTATGTACCGGCAGTGTGCGGATGCAGTTGATGACATGCGAGATGTTTAGTATTTCGCTTGCACAACAATAGCAGTATCATTTAGGAAGAAAACAATCTTACCACTGCATTTTAAAGGCCATTTCAGAAGAAACATGATTTTTGTGTTTCGTTCCCCTTTAATGTAATTTTTAAGGAATTATGTTGTAACTTTATGCCATTTTAAGCATTTTTTCATCATTTACAACCCATTAACACATTACTCCTCATTATCAAAGTTTTTCCATATCTGAGGTAATCTCAGTCACAATTAGCTTGAATAATCACAAGTCTTCGGTAGTATGTAAAACAAGAAGAGACTTCCATTAGTTTTATGGAATTTCTACATAACCATCTGTCAATCACTGCATCTGTTTGTTTCTTTAATGTGGCAGCTTACATAACTTGAAGCATGTGTGAGTATATGTATTACCCGGGACATTCAGCAAGATACCTAGCGCTGGAGGCGCTGCTATCTGTTGACACCTTTCTGTTGACGACCATGAGGAAACAGTATGCCACAAAAATATGTACAGAAAAATGTGCAACGCTAAGGAGCAGAACAACATCCGACTCATACTGAAGTGAAGATTCTGATTCCTGCATATCTGCCTCACTTGCTGTATCTGTGGAATTTCCATCTGTGGCACTGTCATCTAAAGGATGGATATCAGCTGTTATGTCTACATCACTTGCTGTATCTGTAGAACTGCCATTGCAATCCCCAGAATCCACAGAACTGACCGAAGTACTTGCTTCTTCAAACCCACATTGATTACTATTCTCACTATCTTTTCCTTCATTAAGGCATCTCAATGCCAGTATTCTTGTTCTATGGATTTCTCTTTGATGCATGTGTTTTTCCAGTCCTCTTCACTGGCATAATTTAAACACTGCCTCGTTAGGCCTTTAAGTGTGTTTAAAGTAATGGAACACACCTTTTTTTCTGCTATTTTTTACTTCATTATTAGAGCGAGGATAAATATCCCATCGCCTACAATGTTTGCGCGCTCGTACTATACACACTCCGTGGTGACTGGCAGACGGCGTAGTACAGGAGTTCAGAACATGTAAACAAACGGGCAGGGCTGTGTAAGAAGCTCTAGTCCATTTACATCAGTTCATATCGTCATCTATTCGTTCCTCAAAAACATTGCAGTGAACAATAATACACTTTTTAAATTGTTCAAAAGTAAAACTTGTCATTCAAACAATGTTTATACAGCGAGAAACTTCTCTCAACGTCACATGATGTAACGGGAGCAAACGTAAGATATTTTGCATTGTGTTCGTCATACGTAGATGACGTTTTGTCTAGATGTTGTAAACCAATTTTTATATGAACCATTGTAGCGTAGCCAGGGTTTCTCTCCAACACGGTTTTCAGTTTATTTTGCACTGCTTCGGTTACAGGCGCAGGATCTACATTTTCAATTTCCATATAAAGCTCTTCTATCAACTGTAAAGCTTAAGACAGTTTGTGATTTCTTGATTCTAAATGCAGAATAGTTTTGGTAACAACTGGAAAATATTTTTTAATAAATAACAAATGTTTACGTAAATTGCCTGAAATCAGTGACTCAGGAGATTCAATAGCACAGCTGTCTTCACTAACCAAAACATTGATTACTTTAACTATTTTATCATAATAATCTGCATAATATGCAGCAGCATTTAGCCAGCTACTCCATCCATGTAAGCACGGATCGCACAGAAAATAACACTCCCTTATCTGCACGGTACAGCGGTCATACTGAACCAGGGCACGCTGTTCACCCCTCAGTCCAAGGTAGCAACGATGACGTCAAGCAAGCAATTCGCCGTGCAGTCAACCTGATTTCTTCTTCAGTGGATATATGTCCTCGCTCTATTCATTATATTCCATATTAATTCAATGGGGGTTTAGACGACAGTGATAAGGTGGCAATCTGAGGACTTCAAATTCATGGTCTTCCAAAAGCTTATCTGCGGTATACACTTGAGGTGGTTTGTTTGCTTTGACAATTTCCAACATCTCCCTCTCGGTTAAATATTCTTTGAGGTCCAAACCATTATCCTTCAACCATGCAACAATCTGTTCTTTCCGTGATGCCATTGTTGGAGCTTTGTTTTCCTACATGGTGTGGTAAGGTGCATTATTGAGTATAACAATGCTATTTGGCGAGAAGTTTGGTATAAGACTTTCAATGAGCCATTTTTCGTAGTTGTTCTTGTTCATGTCACTGTGGTAATCTTCTGCTGTGGATTTGGAGTCGTGGATTAATTCTGCTTCTTAGATGAAACCCATCTCACAGCCAGCATGCACCACTATTGCTCTTTGCCCAGCAGATTTATTCACTAAAACTCCTGGAATATCATCATGTTGCCACCACTTCTTCACAGCATAGCGGGTATGTACCCAAGTTTCATTGGTATAAACTACCGGTTTCTTGGGTCCCTTTTCATTACTTCATTCGCTTCTCACTAAAGCAACTTGGGTTCGATCCCAGGCAACCGCATGTGGGATTTGTGGTGGACAAAGTGGTGCTGGGGCCGGTTTCCTCCGGGTTCTCCAGTTTCCCCTGCCATCTCATTCCACCGGTGTTCCATCTTCATTCCATGTATCATCAGTGTCACAGCCTCCAGTGCCGTATGCAGTAAAAGCAGGCATTAAACATTAAAAAAAAAAATTGTAATTGCTTCTTAGAACCCATAAACAGGCTGCTCTGCAAGCTACTATATCCTGGCATTCCACTAAAATCTGCCACATATCTTACATTTTTTGAAACTAACTCCCATTTCCTTTCATATTTGCCAGAACGTTTTCTGTCCACCACTAAAATTAATTTTCTCCTTTGCTGCATAGTACAACTTCCTCACTGTTGAAACTTCTTTACACACCTCATAATACTCCAGAAATGTTCTGCGAATGATACTCTTATCAAAACCATTCATTTCAAAGCTCTTTTTCCGATTCCGTTTTTGTAGTTTTTTTTGTTTTTTTTTTTTAGTAGTATCTAGTGTACCTGAAATACTACCTTTTTTCAAATTCTTTAGTGATCCTTTTTACTGTGATTTCACTTTTTACTTTCTCTATTATGTAGTAGAGGAAGTATTGTATTCCACTAAAAAATTTGATGTCGAGATTTCACCAGAAATATATGTTTTGAGGCCCCTAAACCAAAGAAAGCATTTTTAGAAAAAGGTATGCGTGTGTGCGTGCGTGCGTGCATCAGTCTGTGGACAGCATAACCATAAACAAAAAGTCGGTTAAAAACCAAAGTTGGTATTTAAGTTTAATGTCTTTCAAGGATGTGACACAAAGATTTTGAAGAAAATTGTTTCACCCTAAACCACCCTTTACATTGAAAAGTTTTTGAAAATTTTGATTTTCTTGAAAATGGGTCTAACAATTTTGATTAAAATGCGATAAGTTTGAGATATTTTGATGACAAATGAAATGTATATCTTGAATTTTCTGGCTATAGCTCCTGGAGCTGTATTTACTCTGGATGACTTTCACATAACTGGTAAACCGTAAGAGATAAACCAAATTTACTATACAAAAAATGTAGATCTTGCTAAAATACACAAATTATGCCTACATAATTTTTTTTGTAGAGTGAACCATTTTGAAGAGATGCCGTGTTATTTGTGTGAGTTTTGGAGAATTTAAACTTCTGTCAAATGGAACATCCTTATTCATTTTCTTAAATGTTAATTGTGCAAAGAGAATGGAATTTGAAAGCATTAAAAGATTTGACTATCACCCAAAGTCTACTGTATTCCCATATTTCCCTCGTACCTACAAGGAAATACGCAATAAGATAATTTCCGCAAATGTTTATCTCAACTAACACAAAGAAGATATGGAATAAGGGTTTTACGCAATAAGATAATTTCCGCAAATGTTTATCTCAACTAACACAAAGAAGATATGGAATAAGGGTTTGTAAGAATGGTTAGTACCAGAGTAGAGAAAGTCATGTGAGTGCAACACATCAGATTTTTCTTACTGCTGTAGCCGTTCTAGCTACTGCTCTTTGTAAAGGAAGAATTAGGCTTGTTTTTCCTTTTCTCCGTGCAGAACTGGAAAACCTTGTGAATAATATTTCTGCTTTGAGAGTTTAAAACTCTCCATGGTGCTTTTTCAGAGTTTCCATGTATAAAATCTGCTATTTGAGACACCCACTTTGTGATATGACGCAACACTGCACCAGTGTACTCACCACAGTTCACAACTAGAATAACAACTTAATATGCAGCCTGTAGCCATCACTTGCAACATGTCTAGTTCCTATCACCACATGTAAACAAGTGTCTTGCTAAACGTCCCAGGTAATATGTGTGCATGCATCCATGTGTGTGGGTGTATGTGTGTGCATGTGTGGCTGTGGGGATGTGGGTGTGTGTGCATGCATGCATGATTGGTTGGAGTGTGTGTCTTTGTGCTTGCATGTATGTGTATTTTTATGAATTTCAGAAAATACTTTTTTGCAGACTTGCTTGGTGTGTGTGTGTGTGTGTGTGTGTGTGTGTCTGTGTGGTGTGTGTGTGTGTGTGTGTGTGTGTGTGTGTGTGTGTGTGTGTGTGTGTGTGTGCGTGTGTGCGTGTGTGCGTGCGTGCGTGCACGCATGTATGTGTGTTTTTATGAACTTCAGAAAATACTTTTTTGCAGTCAGCAAATCATTTGGGCCTGCATTTTTAAGTTAAATCACGTAAGTGATTGTGACTGTAATCACAGAGGGTGAACACCTCGATCCACCGTGATCCTGACGTGGATCTGTTGTGGGCTACCAGCCCCCAGGGAGAAGGGATGAGATGAAGTGAGACCACAAGCTTGTCAAAGAACACAGCCAACAAAGCCCAGAGATCCCCACAGAAGTCCCTAACAGTTACAGAGATTGTTATCTGGTGTATGACCTAAGTATGTCCACCACCTAGGAAGAAGGCAATGAGGCGACCCTTGTGGCCCGGGGAGTAGCTTCCAGGAGAGGCCAGGGAAGGAGGATATACTGTACGTAAGCATGTGTCATCTGTTTGCATCTGCTGGAATGTATCGCTCTACCAACCATATCTGAAAGATTACAAGGCAGGGAAATGAGAAAGGAATGGAAAGGAATCTGTGGAACAGAGAATCCACCCTAGCATTCACCTAGTGAGAAGGGGAAACCATGGAAAAACCTAAGTCAGAGAGGTTGGTCGATGGGGATTGAACCCAGGACCTCCTGAATGAGGGTCGCACACATTGCTGTGGTGCCATCTCGCTCAGTAATTATGTAATACTTGTGGTTGTGTGGATGTGGGAGGGGGGGGGGGGGGGGGGGAGAAAGAGCTCTTTGCTTACCTTTCTTGTTGTTGTTGTTGTTCCTCTTCTTCTTCTTCTTCTTCTGCTTCTCCTTCTTTGATGTTGACTATATTTTAGAGCTCTTTGCTTACCTTTCTTCTTCTTGTTCTTGTTGTTGTTGATCTTCTTCTTCTTCTTCTTCTTCTTCTTCTTCTTCTTCTTCTTCTTCTTCTTCTTCTTCTTCTTCTTCTTATGCTTCTTCTTATGCTTCTGCTTCTCCTTCTTTGATGTTGACTATATTTTAGTCCTGATTCTTTTCAATGCGCAATTAAAATCTATTGCAATATCTCAGCTCACATGTTTGTGGACTGATCCTAATGCTGTTTCTATTTACCTCTTAAAAACAGCTACTGAATACTGTTACTGCCCATACATGTCTGCTTTTAACATAAAACTATCAAACCTTTCAACTGTGGTCCCAAAGCCATGAATCAACTCATTATAGCTGGTACATCTCAACTGCTGGTAATTCATACCAACTAAAAAGCCCAAAGCTTCAGCAAAATTTGTTTTTCCTGGAAAACAATAAGAAAATAATTTGAATGTAATTAATACAGTAGTAATTTGACCTAGCAATCTCAAAGTTCATAATATAAAGAAATGTGGTATCAGATGGAGATATCAAGCATAGGATAAAAATGTCTAAAACTGTTAAACATTGTTTTCAAGAATATCTAGTCTTTTGATAAACAAATTTAACTTGGAGGATGTAATTTAATATTTCATCATGATGAAATGTTGGTTCTCTTTTATGTACAGGCTCAAGTGCTTCTTCAAAATGTCCATTACTATAATCTTTGGAACAGTCAACCTGTGGATTCTTTCCATTGTAAGGCAAATGAAACATGTCCACATGTGTATAGTTGGTGAATTAATCACAGCAGTGAAATGCTATTTCGGTGAAAGAACACATCCTGAGCTACAATATTTTAAAACAAGCTTTATACCCTGTGTGGTTTATCTTGTCTGTGGCCTAAAGAAAGAGAAAGAGATATGTTGAAAAGAGACGTTGTGTCTGTTGTTATGGGAAAGATGGGAGAAAATTTGGCTGCTTCTATCCAATCAGTGCTAGACTAAAGAGGCAAGTATGAATAGACTTCTGACGTTTCTGCATGCAAAACATGTTTTCTACCCCCTGCCCCTAACTGGCGTGATGGAGGAGATCTTCGAGTTTTATGGTCCTAGAGACAAGCTAAACCACCGGAGGTATAATGTGTTGCATTCCCATGACTTTCTCTACTCGCTCTTGTACAAACTACACTTACAAAACCTACCTCTTCTATCTACTTCTTGTTTAAGAATACAGAGGGCAAAAGATATAATCAGAGTTTTTTTAAAAGCAGATTGCTAGGTGATGGCTTAGAAGTTCCATGTTCTTTGTATGATCACAAGAAAATATGAGTACCAACTTACCAGTTGAAAATATTCTGATGTGTTGCATTCATATGACTTTTCTACTCATTCCTCCACAAACTACACTTACAAAACCTTAATACTCTATTTCTTATTAATCCAGATAAACATTTAATTCATATTTACACATTTTGTTGTGGAATGCAGTAAGTAAAGTGATATTCAAAATATAAAAAGTGTGTCCTATGTGATAGCTTTTAAATTAGATGCTCTTTGCAAACCACAGAAAAAAATGAATAGAGACTTCCCAGTTGAGAGAAATATATTTCAAAATTCAAACCAATAACATGACATAACTCAGAAATAGTACCCCACACAAATCTTTTACTTGACAAATTGTGTGCTTTAATAAGATCTGCACTTATTTTATAGTTAAGATTTTGTGTATGTCTTACAGTTTACCAGTAAATGCAAAAGTCACGTAGAATGAAGAGGAAATCATAGGCTATTCCCAAAAGACTTAAGATATACATTTCATTTGTCATGCAAATATCTTAAGCATATGGTATTTCAATCCAAATTGCTAGAGCTATTTTGGAGAAAATAAAAAACAACAAAACATTTTCCATGTAAAAGGTAGTTTGCAGTATGGTATTTTCTTGAAAATCTTTGTCACAGCCTTGGAAGATGATGAACTTAAACACCACGTTTAGTTTACACATGATAATTCGGAGTTTTTTATTACTCTTAACTCCACTTTCTACACCAGAACTTACTGGAACATCCTTTAGAGACTATTGTCACCTGGTATTTAACTGACTACATTTTTGAGTTAGATACAAAGGTCACTACAAAACTTTTGAGATGTGAGAAAATGAAAGTTGATCCACTTAAATTGAATGCAGGATGGGATGTCCCCATTCTTTTGGGAGCAAACTGGTATCTGGTATTGACTCTTCCACTCCAGGAATTCCAGCAGTGCAAGGATGAACAACCTGCAGCATGCAGGTAATCAGTCCCTGCAATGGAGCTGGAAAGAGAGCATTTTCACTCAACAGCTTTCTACAATCTTAAAAGTGGGTTCAACCAGTGCCAAAGTCTTGAATGTTTGCCACAGGCTATTGGGGACATTTCCTTCCCATGCCACAGTTTTCCAGTGGTTTCAGTAATTTAAAAGGGCATAACATCTTTGAAAGATGAGGTGAGAAGCGCACATCCAGCAACAGCAGTGACTGAGGAAAGATCACAGTGTTGAGAAAAATGCTTCACGAAAGTAATTGCATAACATTTAAAGACATTGAGGAAGCATTGCAGATTGGTTAGCCAGCAGTTTTGAAAATCTTCCGTGAATTTCTTTGTGTGAGGGAGGTCACATCCCGATGAGTGTCTCCCAATTTGACGGAAGAACAAAAACACACCTGTGTTCAATGATGTGAGAAAATGTTGACAAGATCCAAAGGAGACAACTCCAGATGGGTTTCCGACATTGTCACAGATGATGAAACCTGGGTTTATTAGACAGAGGTAGAATTGGAACTGAAAAATTCAATGCTACAGCTAGGATTTGAACCACAGGCCTTCTGTTTAAGTGCAGATGCTCTAACCATTAAGTTACTGTGACAACCTGCCAGAATGGCATTAAATTCTCCAACCAATTAGTATTTTCTCCCAGTAGACCACAAAGGGAGTCTCACCTCAGACACAAATACCCCAAGGGTGACTTACTATCGTAAGTATTTCATGTTCCGCGATTCAATAACCTTTGGAGGCCTGTGTGTTTAATAACACCAGCTATAAGTTTGCTGGCATAAATAAATAATATTTACTGGATTTATTAGCTTGATCCGGAGATAAAACAACCATTCCTCTGGAGGAGCAAAGTACGGCTACCACTAATTGGTACATCATAGTTTGCTTGTCAAAAGTTTTTGCCAAGCTTCAAGAACAGTAAGCATGCACAGCATTGCAAGGGATCCTTCTCCATCACCATAACATGTCTACACACACAGCCAACATCACCATTGAGTTCCTGGAGTCCACAGAGGTCAATCTTATGATTCATCCACCATACGGTCCCAACCTGCCCCCATGTGACTTTTTTCTGCTCCCAATGATAAAAAAATTGCATGCACAGAAAGATAATTACAATCCCTGAAGAAGCTGTTAATGCCTATGAAGGGGAGCCTGCAGCCATCCAAGAAAACATGTGGCAGGATGATAGCTTCAACTGTAAAACAGGTACTCTGAATCATATCTGTGAAGATGTGACAACACAGTGAGTACATATTGAATACATATTAAGAACAAATTATTTTTATTCTTAAAGTGGGCTAATACAGATTATACTTGCATGTTTTGGCTGATGTGAGATAAACGGGAATACTTGTTTATATGTTCTGAGTATTGAGAGCATAAAGAGAGGGACATGCATAACGTGCTCCCTGCTTCTTGGCAACATTGCAACTCTCCTCATGGAAAAGTTGATGGCTGTCATGTATCTTCTTTTAAAAATCATATTGTTGTAAGACTTCCTGTTTCAACACAAAGCCATCACACAACTGGCACTTCAGATTTCTCCCATGCCAAAGATTTGTTTGAAGTGGGGGAAGTTGAAGTATTTACCATCTATGGTGAAGTAAACCATCGACCATACCCTATTTTATTTCAAGGGTGAGTGCCAGAAGGTAAAGCCCCACAAAATGATGTTAAAATTATATTGGGAGATTTTAATGTTAAAATCAGTAGAGAATAAATATTCTGGAGCATAGTTGGAAAGAATAGTCTGCATAACGTTACTAACAATAGTGGGAATAGACTCATTGATTTCGCTTATGAGAGAAACCTTGTGGTTAAAAGCACTATGTTCCCATGGAAAGACATCTATAAACAAACATGGATAAGTCCAGACGGGATAGTGTTTAATCAGATAGACCATGTACTGATTGGAAAAAGGCACACATCAGATATATTGGACGTAAGAAGCTGAAGAACACCAGACTGTAATACCAATCACTTTTTCATACAGATTAGATACAGACAGAGGATAGCTAGGAGAAAGTGTACTAAAGGCAACAAAAGAATTAGATTTGAAACCCAAAAATTAAAGAAGGTGGAGATTGCAGAAGCATATAAAAAAGAAATAGATAATAAATTACAGGAGAGCTTAGCACAAAGGGATGTAGAAAATGGAATAGCAGAGCAATGAAATATGCTAAGAAATATAATGATTGAAGCTGCAGAGACAGTGCTTGGGCAGAAGAAAAGGGAGGGGAAAAAGGAAAGAATGGTTTGTTGATGAATGTGAAGAGAAGATCAGAGAAAGGAATTGTTGTTAGCTAATGCTGGATTTCTGACAATGAAGTCATTAATCCTCTTGCTCTCCAATATTTTTCACTCAGAGAAAGGAATATAGCAAGACTAAACTGGGTACAAAAGAACACCAGAGCAAGTGCTGATAATTTTAAACTAAAAAGGAAAGAGGCTACCAAGCTATATAGAAAAAGAAGAGGGCTTGTTTAAACTCTATGATACTGGAGCTAAATGAAAAGAAAATATGGGAAGTTTTTATGCAAGAGTTAAAATTTTTAAGAAAGGATATCAACCAAGAACGGACTATTGTAGAGGGGCTGAAGGAAACCTGATAGGTGATATGGAAGGAATGCTGGAGAGATGGGTTGAGCATTTTAGTAATCTACTAAATGATGATGAAGAAGGAGAAAGATTGGATAAAAGAGGATTAGGAGTACAGCGATATTTTGGGGAACAACAAATTGTACCTGATAAACAAGAAATAATAGCTACAATCTGGCAGATGAAAGGTAAAAAAGCTCCAGGAGAGGATAGCACCACAGCTGAACTGCTCAAACATGGAGAACAATTTGAAAATCACTTTGTCAAATTGATCCAAGAAGTTTGGGTAAATGAAGAGATCCTGGATGATTGGAAGAGTGCAATAATCCAACCTATACATAAGAAAGGGGACAAGACTATGTGTGATAATCAGCAGCGACCAATAAATGGGGGCTGCAGGACTGCAGCCCCTCCAGAGCAAATTTTAATTTTGTTGCCTTCATTGCCTAAATTGAATATGACTAGATTACATCCGTAGATATATTGTACTTCATTACAACTTTTTCATATCAGACTGCGTGGCAAGTTCATATGTGAAGCCACTCCTCCCTCAGAGGACTGCCAGTTCAACTCGCTAACGTGCGCATTGCTTCCATTTCCCTCTCTGCTAGCCATACTATACATTTCGGATATAGCGGACTCACTGGATTGCAACTTTTGCACTCCCAAAAGCGGTATAAGTGCAACTTGGTGCTCATTTTCGTGAAATCAGACTGTTTCTGAATATTTTCATGGCTATTCAAATATATCTGTGTTTCCTGACACTAAACTATAATCAAATGTGATTTTATGTACTGGTGTGCTTATAACAAAGAATAATTTAGTCAAGTATTTAAAGTCTCTTCGTTTGGCTCCCTAATACTTCTAGAGAAACGTGACATTAAAGTGTGCGGAAGAGCAACTTCCGCGTTAAATACTATTCAAACTGCAACAAACTGCCAAATGCAGTATAGTAGGTGTTTCAGTCCTGAAATTTCCACAAAATATGAATAGATATGTGGCTGAGGTCAGAAATTTCCTTTTGGGTTTTCTGTGTCTTTTATTTGGAATTAAAGACGAGCAACCAACATTGCATGGGTTCAAAAGAGACTTGCAGCCTTGAGACTATATGAAAAATACCATAAGCATGAAATATCCAAAAACCATATTAATAACATGCTTAATTTTGCTACACTTAATGTCAATACAGATATTTTTAAGCCAATCCTATAAGGAATCAATAGATCATCCTAATGATCAAGTCCAAAAAGTTATGGACACTCATAAGGATAATCAACTGCATTGATTTTGTGGTTATCATGAGCTACTCCTAAGAGGACATGAGGGTATAAAGGGTTACAAAATCCAGGGGTCTTCATAGGGTTCATTAAATATACGGCACAAATTGGTTCCTTACTGAAGTGCCATCTTAATGGTGAGTCATTTTTTTAAAGGAACTTCTAAGACAATACAAAAATCAGTCACTTCAGTGTATTCTTAGAAGAAATTAAAGCAGCAGACTATGTGTCTCTTATAGCCGAGGAAACTACAGATATTGTTGACATGTTCCAGCTTGTAACAGTCTTAAGGTATTGTAATGTCTTTGGAAGCCCTGTTGAGCGATTCTAGGGATTGTTTATTCTGATGGAAAATTCCGATGCAATTGCAGAAATAGTCATTTCTGAGCTTGGCAATATATTAAAAGATAAGAAGAAGTTTATATGGCAAAGTTTTGATGGTGCAGCAGTCATGAGCGGGGCTATCAATGGAGTGCAAGTTAGATACTTTGTGCATTGCTTAGCACATCAATTAAATCTGATAATGGAGAGAGCTGCCAGGCAAAGCACAAAAGCTAGGATTTTCTTTTCAAATGTTTCTGCTATGTATGCCTTCTTTTTCCATCTCCACACAGATCCTGTGTTAGATTCATGTGTTAAGAAGAGAATAGTCAGTGGTGGATCAAGGAGGTGGAACTAGAAATCCAGGACTGTAAAAGTTGTTTACGAAAAACAGAGGCATTGAAAGAATGTTTTCAAACAGACTTCAAGTAGTATGACAATAAATGAGGCATCTGCTATATTGAAAAATATTGAGTTTTATTTCTATCTTAATTTTTCCCATTTAATTATGCTTTATGTAGACATACTGTACTATCAACCACAAAACCACTGAGTAGATGCCGCCAAAGTTCAAGTGCACATATCTACTTTCAGTGCTGAAATTATAAAAGTAACACAGTAACAGAGCGTGATGGCTCAGGCAGTAACGTCTGTGGTCTGCATTCAGAAGAATGCTGGTTCGATCCCCATGGCCGCCCTTCCTGACCTTGGGCTTTTACGGAGGTTTCCCCGGGTCACCAGGCGAATGCTGGGAAGGATTTCCATATCCTCCGAATTTCCTGTCCCTCCATTTCATTTCATTAATCATTACATTTCACCCTTATTCCTGTTAGGTTTCTTTCAAGATTGGAAGCATCGGCGAGAGTTGCGGCAGCAGCACAGCAGGGGGGAGAAATGCACTCCGGAAATCTCATTCCCCGAATTGGATGGCGAGCCACTGGCTTCTGTATCCCCCATGGACCCCCACCCTAGGATCTATTCACTTTATCCATCCTCCCAGGGGTGCCCCGTCAGGGTCATAGGCTCAAAATATCACCTTTCGGTCAAGGTGCAAAGACACTCTCCGCAAGTTGTCATTGAGTTAACACAGTAGAGTCCTGTGATTTGGCAGCAGAAAACTCACACTACCGACAAATTGCTTCAAACGCACAGACCAGAGAAGCAGCAGATAAGGAGGTATGTGATTTGTCTCAATTGGTTCTCCGTTTCCAGTTTAGAGAACACCTTTCTGTATCTTCCCTGCTGCAAGAATCACAGCTTGAGCAATTTAATTCAATATTTCCAGAAAATGTGTTTCGTGAATGCATAAAAATGCTTCCAGTGTTTAATAAGGACAAACTATATACAGAACTTTCAGTCATTTATTCAAGAGAATAATTCAGGAATATTGGTGGTGCTGGACAATTGCTTCAATGTCTTAGAGCTAATAATTTTTTTCTACTTTTTCTGAAATATTGAAACTTTTGAAAACAGCCTTTAACAACAAGTGAATCTGAACACTGTTTATCTACACTGAAAAGAATAAAATCATTCCTTAGGAATACTATTGGAGAAGATAGACTACTGTGCTTTTCAAATGGGAAGGAGTTTGTCCTTGAGCATCTCCAGGCCGCTAACCAATCAGAGTCCTGCTGTGCTGTCATATTGCTTTCCCCTTAAGTAGGGCTTGACATGCGCTAAGAGATATGAAGAGTGGGGGTAATGAGCTTGCAACGCCGTGCATGTAAATGTATCTCATTGGCTGCAGATCAGAACCCTTCCCATTTGAAAAGCTAAGCTGCAATTGCTAAGTGGTCTATAGGAAAGGAAATGATAGAAAACATCCAGAGGTTCAACGAGAGAGGAGTTAATAAGTTTGCTGCAAAGAAACATCGCTGTATGAAATTCATCTCCAAATAATTAAAGTAAGCTAAAATTTCAATAATCAGTGCAGGCCCCTAGGTATAGGCAACATGAGCTGCCACTGGTGATAATTATATAGGGATAACGCTGCTCAATCTGGCATATAAAGTAATGTCAAAGTTAATTGCCAGTAGAATGACTAAAATTACGGAATATACAGTTGGGGAGTACCAAGCCGGATTTAGGAGAGGAAAATCTACCATTTCATCACATATTCATTCTAAGGACAATCATGGAAAGATGCTATGAGTTTCATATCAACTTGCATATGGTATTTATAGACTATAAATAAGCATATGACAGTATTGATAGGAGAGCTCTTATTGAGACACTACGGAAATTGATTCAACTAATCCAAATGACCCTTTCTCCAATCCAAGGAGAAATATTGAGGAAATTTAATATTAAATGAGGAGTGAGGCAAGGTGATGCGCTCTCTACAATATTGTTTAATATGATACTAGAAACTGGTTGGGAACCTGGAATTGAATCCTGGTGGGACGATCTATAATAGAATGACACAAATATTAGCATATGTAGATGATATTGTAATAATTAGTAGAACAGCCCAAGGATTGCAGTTAAGGTTTGCTCAGTTAAAACAGGAAGGGGTTAAGCTCAGAGTTAAGGTGAATACAAAGAAAGTGAAATATATGATTGCATCTAGAAATGAAACTAGGTAGGCAAACAATACTAATATTACTATCCAAGATTATAAATTTGATGGAGCCCAGAGCTTTAAATATTTAGGTTCAGTAATAACAAAAAACAGTATAATAAGGGCAGAAATTAAAGAGGGACTGGAAGTGGGGAAATAGATGTCATTGGACCTTACTCCCCCTCCTAAAATTCAGAGACGTTTCCAAAAAGGGAAAGAAGAAAATATATATAACAGTAATTAAACCTGTAACTTATGCAGCAGAAACTTGGTATGTACTAAAAATTGAAGAGTTTAGAATTGCAGCATGGGAAATAAAGATTTTAATGGAGAAGTAGAACTAATAAAGAACTGTATGAACTCTATGGTGATTCCCCAATTGGGAATTGTATTAAAAGCGCAAGGCTTAGATGGGCAGGGCATATAGAAAGAAGCGAGGAGGAATCCCTGCTACAAAGGATATGGAAAGGACAACCAGGAGGAAGGAGATGTGTTGGCAGACTAAGAAAGAAATGACTACAGAATATAGAGGAGGATATGAAGGAGCTTGGCATAAGAGGATGGAGGAGGAGAATACACAATAGCGAGGCAGGCTCTGACCCTACAAGGGCTGTAACACTATGGAGAGAAAGAGAGAGAGAGAGAGAGAGAGTGCCAGAAGGTATAGATTACATTTTTGGAGTTTGAGGAGACAAGGTGAATGCAAAATTAACATGTACACAACCTTTTCCAACTGCACATTGGTAACAACTGACAACATGATTGGTAATGTTGTTATATAGCATGCCCTTGCCTTATTCAAATATTATCTTGAAATGATGAAGATATAAATTTTCCATATTTCCATTTTTTTAAAATCAAATACAAAACAGCTCCATTTGTATGTTTCTCTGAAAACCTACTTAAGTGGGTAAGGCAAGTTTTGGAAATGTACTCCCCAAATGAGATGTTCAAAATTTAACATAAGCAAGAGTTTTAACCCTTAATTGATGACATGGTGTCTCTCAGATATACAAATTATGAAATAATATCCCACATTTTATATGAGAATTTGACCTCAAGCTTACAGTACCTTATCTTTGCTTACTCTATACATTTCATTAAGCTTTGGTTGTTTACTGCAGCGCCTGACAGATCTCACGTCACCAGTTGCATGATTATCTCTGTCAAAAGCAGTATATTTTATCCTGGTAAATCTCGCTGTACTGTCTTGTAGTGTGACACCCTACCCTGATTTTAAAAGTCAGGTGCTTGAATGGCTGAATGAAGATAACAGTGACATAGAAAGTAATGTGGATACAGAATGTGTAATAATTGAGGGTGAACATGATACAGATACAGACAGAGAAATTATAAATGGTGATTGCAATAAAAGAAAATTCTGCAAATGAAACAGAAGCTGAAGTCAGCAGTAGCTATTGGTACAGTAAAAATAATTTTAAATGTGCAAGAAGAGAACTTCAGAAATGTCCGCACTCCAAGCCACAATATTATCCATTTGCCTACTTTGTCTACTCTTAGATGGCTTCAGAACACAGTGGATAGCAAGATTCCTTGGGATATTTATTTTTTCCCCTGAGATTACACAAATAATTATAAAATGGACCAATGTCAAGTTCAGTGGCATATGGCAGAAATATCAATGTATGGGTCATTCAGAAAGTGAGGATCTTGATAAAACTGAATTGTGCTATACACTGGTGCTTTCAAATCAAATGATCAATATATTTCTCTCCATGTCTGCAATAGATGGTGCTGGAAAAGGTATACTTTGTCTCGTGTCTGAAAAGAGATTTACCAGTCTGATGGGCCTGGACTTTTGGCAGAAGATGGAAGATTGAAGGAGCCAACATAAGCAGTTCTTCGTATGTGCATGCCAACTGAAGGAGCCAATAGAAATATAACATCTCGTAACTGGTTTAGTTCAGCAGACCTGGCTGAAAAACGCAATATTAAAACAGCTTACCTATATTGGAACAATGAAAGTGAATAAAAAAGAAATTCCCGAGGAATTCATGCTATCAAAAACATGAGTCGTGGGATCTGTAGCCAATAATTTTACTAACATGCTGACTCTACTGTCCTATGTACCCAAGAAAAACAGAGCAGTGATGATACTTTCATCTATGCACCATGACAAGGGCATTTCTACAGCAGCAGGATAGCCAGAAATAATAGAAGCATACATGACAAAAAGAGGAGTCCATCGTCTTGATCATAAGTGTTTGTTGTGTTCTACTGGCCACCAAACGAGAGGCCTAAATTCCTATATGCTCTACCATTCATACCCTGAGAGCTATCAGCATACTAAGCTAAATTTCTTTAAAACTCTAACAGCACAGTAAATAAAACAGGAGGATACTAAAATGACAAAGAAATACATGCTGGTATAACATGGATCCTCAACACAAGGCTGGAAACTGCTGGAGCAGAACAGAAACTGCAAAGCAGGAAAACTTGCTATATATGGTCAGCATCTAGGAGAAGAACTGCATATGTGTGTTTCAAGTACAAGTCTCAAATGTTGGGAATCACCAGAAAAATCTGCAGAAGAGCGACTGTGCCAGTGCAGTGAAAAAAATACAATAGTTAGTGCATGTACGTTTATGAGACAGTGATTTATATTCAAATAACTGATGTTTTCCTAATCAGTATTCATTGCTGTATTTTTGAGAATACCTGGTTTTTGTTCATGCCAGCACTCATATTTTCCAGAGAGATGAAAAGGTGAGGTAACAAATTCATCTAAGTTTTCACACAAGAGACATCTTTAGATTAAATTAATTGCGTTAAGTGAGTTCACAAGTAGCAATAAAGGCCCGTGAGCACTGAGTATGTCATTGGAAATAATACAGTATAGTGCGTATGAACACAAATATTAGATTTGCATAGTGAGCATAAAAAACACATTATATGCAGGCAATATGTGAAAACCAAATAAAAAATATTACAAAGCAAGAATGATTCAAAAATAAAATCAGATCTTCCCAAAGTTATGAGACTAACTTAATGTGCATTTACAAATACAAATTTAACTTTGTTTTAAACTTTCACTAGGCTTTTCCTGGCACGTCTCATTATTATGATATTTGATTAGCAATGCATAGCATCTATTGTCAGTTCTTTAATACACATACATTTAAGTAGCTTTCGAGCAGGCATCAAATGTAAATTTTTTTTTTAAATGAACGTCCTCCAACATTGTGTCATATCGGACGAAGGCATCAAATGTAATTGACAATGATTTGTCAAACTACTTACAAAGCTGCATAAGCATTAATAGGATGTCATTCAGATAATCTTGTACAGAATAACATGATTTCGAACAAAGATACGCTTTATCAGCAATTTTGGAAGCATTGAAATTGTCAACTTTTCTCTTAAAATCATTAGGAGGAGCATTGCATTCTTTTACGGTTTCGTAATACACACCCTTCTGGAAGCAAGAAAGTTTTGCACTGGGATGATGAATGTTTCTTATGTCTAGTGTTTATATCATGAATTCCATTGTTTGTTATAAATGTGCCTCTATTGCATACTCTTTTTTTAAATTTATTTTTCATTTTTTTAAATTTTAATGTTTTGAATACCGCAACAGTTAAACTTGTCATATATCAAATTGATGCCCAACATAACCTACTTAAATAAAAAGCTTAAGAGTTTTGAAAAAGCAATACACATTAATGCTGGAATAACACAATTATTAGTCTTCCAGACATTAGGTTACCAATAGTGTGAAAAGCTTATGACGTCATTGTTTAAGGCTTATGTTGATTTCACCTGATAAACTCCTTCCAAGTACGGTGGTTAAATCCTTGATGGGACGAAAAGTATATTCACCCTTAAAACTTTTAAAATTGCATACTCTGATATACAGTATCATATTGACACTTTTCGATTAAATGATATGTATTTCCGAATGCATTTTACATTTACAAATTCTAAGCCTGTGACCTAAGTTTATTGTGCAAGTCTAAACAAATAATGGCTGCTACACAACAAAGTTGACTCAGGGGATTCCTAGGGTGGGCCAAACTTTAATTAGTGGACAGATTCGACACCAAAGAGTTTGGAATACAGGTCTACAGCACGGCAATTCCTTATCGCCAAATAGCCCTTAAAGAAACAACAGCTTGAGGTTGCCACTCCTGGTTTCGCCGTTCTGAGCTGAAGACGACGCGATACCATATAATAAATTTGTAACAAATTGTTTGTTACGTGTTTTGTGGCAACTGGCGCATTGTTTTAAATTCATGGCAATTATTATTCGCAAGCAAGAGTGCTATCCTGCTTTTCATGAGTATGAGATTATCTTTTATCCTGATCCACAATTGCCAATATATCGGCATTAAATTACATTTCAAACTGACATCTTTATCTTGTAAATTTGTATCTAGAGAACTGTGCAGCGTTTATGTGGGTAATGAGCTTTAGTTAGTGTTTATGAAACCTGTCCACAATGATTTTGAAAGAACAAATTTATTGTTTCATAGGGAAAGTGTAAATCATTGCCTTGCTTACTCAGCACGTAACATTAGTTGCAAATTTGGATGTCAATCTGTCTTCCTCTGAGCTAGGTGCATTATGAGTACGAATTTCCTCAGCTTTTGAAACCTAAATTAAGGGGAGTGGCTGCAGAGATGACGTAGCAAAGCTGTCAGTTTTCTCAGAAGAGCGTGCGGTTAGCAGTCTAGTATTACGCAGAGATGATGTAGCAAAGCTGTCAGTTTTCTCAGAAGAGCGTGCGGTTAGCAGTCTAGTATTACGCATACACCCATATGCTTCGGGCATAGAGCATCAACATCACTTAACAATTAATGATGTTGATGATCAATATGATGAAGGTGATGGTGATGGTGATGGTGGTGATGATGATGATGATGATGATGATGATGATGATGTAATAATCATCATCATAATATTAACAGTAATCAACAATAATAGGGATACCGTTCACGTGGGTAGTTTAAAGTTTGTGTTTCTCTCCTTTCGCGGCACATTAGCACACAGCGGTCATATTTATCTGCACAAGTCATATTTACGCTATTCCCCTGAATGATGAAATATTTTGATGTCGCATATGAGATGGTGGAACCCGTGGACGGTCATGCGTGTTGTCAAGTTCTGAAGTCGTAATTCACTTTCATCTATTCTGTATTTGTCATTGCCTATGCCTAATAGAAATGAAGCCATGTTTCTTCACTCTTAGTCTGCAGCTATCTTAATAGACTGACTATGCTTCAGTTGATGGTAAGCACACTTGCAGACGTAGATCTTCTAAACATTGCGTTGTATTCAAATGACTTTCTCTGCTCTTGTACAAACTATTCTTACAAACGCTTATTTCTCGGTCAACTTCATACTAACCGAGACAAATATTCATAGAAATAATATTATTCGTAATTTTCTTGTGTGCAAGGGGGATATAGGAATACACTGAACTTTAAACGATAGTGAGATCTTTTAAAGTTACTCGCTATGGGATGGATTTGTAATTCCGTTCCCCTTGCATAACCAAGAGATAAGAAGACAAATATTGACTTACTATTTGAGAAAAGTATAGGTATCCAAAAATTCAATTCAAGGAATATCTCCGAAATGGTGCACTAAAAATGTATTTGACATACGTTTTGCATTTGAAGATCTAAAGTTTTTTGTGCAGTAAGATTTAGTCTATCGCTTACGGTTTACCAGTTATGCAAAATCATATGGAATGAAAATGACTTCTGAGAAAATTTCCAGAAAGTTCAATGTATAGATTTGATTTGCCCGAAAATGTTTTGAACTTAACGGTATTTTGATAAAAGAACGTTAGAGGCAGCTACCGTATATAAAAGGAACCACGAAAATACTTCAAAAGCACAACATCCAAACGAGATACAGGTTCACCAGGAAATTAAACGAATTTTTACGTCCGGTTAAAGACAAACACGACCTACTATACAATCCGAGGATGTGCAAGGTAGACCATGAACGTCGGCAGACATTTTTCCAGAGGGGACCGCATGTTTGAAATTTGCAATCGGATAATATTAATTCATTTTTCTATTATCAAAATCTATAATATTTGTTGCATATAACCATATTAATTTGTGCTAATTAAACATTGATCCTTACATTAAAATTAAAATAGTAGTTTAATAGTCAGTAATTGATTAGACATTAAGTTGACCAACTTCCAGGGGGGGGGGGCGAGGTCCCTCCTTGCCACCCCTTTCGCGACGCCCATGAGATCGACTGTGAATGTGAAGCTTCATACATCGAACAAACAGGTGAGTCAGGCGACAAGAACACTTTAGATGCCTGAAACTGAACCAACCGGATAAGTCGCAACTTACAGAAAACGCCATAGCCAATAGACATCATATAGATTTCGACAAAATACAGCTCTTAGCATACTGTGCACAATTCCGTCCCAGAATAGTAAGAGAAAGCATAGAAATCTTCAAATCACAGAACTCGCTAAACAGAGACAACGGCAGACATCTCCATACCATCTGGCAGGCACTAATTAAGAACCGGGGATTGGCGGATCATCAGCCAATCAGCGCAATGTCTCTTGAAGCACGCCCACCACCGCCAGAGTATAAATAAGGAAGCGCCCACTTGGTGGACAGATCATCATCATCATTCGGCATTGGTCGAAGCTCATGATCAGACCTACGTCTACGTCCTACTTGGAACTGGTGAATCGAGCGACAACAGCTTTGCCAGGGAGCGACGAGACTGCCGCAACTGTGGTGGAGCGGATCTGAACCAAGCCAGGCTACAGCACAGGTGTACCCTATAAGAGACTTGGTAAGCAAGTTTTAGGGTACACCAGAAGATTACATCAGAACACCAACTTTCCCGGAGGAGCTCCGGCACGGAGGAGGAAGTGGGCATTATCCCTCTACTTGCCTCTCTACTAGAAATAGCTCGTCGAGCTATTTCAAACCAGCACCCAGACATGGAGAACACCAGAGCTGACTCGGCACCGACTGACGGACAAACGAGACCGCAGGCCCACATGGTTGCAGCCAAGGGACCAGGCTCTAGCCTGGACCCGGGGTTCGTTGGAACCCCCATAGGCGCGTCGCAAGGCGTTAGACCCTCTGTGGGATGACGGATGGCACCTGCTAAGACAAATGACAAGCCGAGTACCAACGCCAAGGTAAGACCTGACGCGATAAGTACCGCATCTACCTCTTCCCAGAACCCTTCCCTTGGTCCAAGGGTGAATACCGTCAAGGCGAAAGCCAAGACGCTCCTCAGGGCCAAGAACAGGCCGAAGGCCAAAAAGGCTATTGGCCTGGTGAACCAAGGGACAGTAGTCCCTGTCACACCACCACCAGTACCTGTGACCCCTGTCCCAGCACCTACAATGCCGGATGACGACGGCTTCGTTGTAGTGCAGAGCCGTAGGAGGAGATCTTCTGGTTCAAAGCCGGAAGGGACTCCTCCTTCACCATCATCTGCACCTGCAGCGCCCGCCCCAAACCAGGCCTCACAAAAGGAGGGTAGAATCCCTCCGATTGTGTCCGATCCGTTCCCGAACCACATAAAGGTCATGAAGGAACTGAGACGGCGATTAAAGGCCACTTTCCAGGCAACCCGGCATCCAGGGCGGGTTGTCATCAGAACCACCACCTCTGACGACCACACGGCTGCGAGGGGGATGCTGAAGGAGTGTGGAATTAAATTCTACACTTACTCACTTCAGCGTCCCCACGTGATTCGCAGAGTGGTCAGGAGACAGACCCCCAGGATATCCGGGACGGCCTACAGGACGAACACGGAATCAAACCGAGGTCCGTGGTGCAACTAATCACCACAAAGGAAAAGGAGGGGAAACCCACCAAGGTACCCCTGCCACTATTTTTAGTGGTAGTTGATAAACAGGGGGAGGGAACCCCAAAAATCTATCAGGTGACTCACTTGTACAATACGAAGGTCACCATTGAGCCCTACCACAGCAGGGAGGGGCCAGCCCAATGCTATAATTGCTTGGGCTTTCACCACTCGAGCCATGCTTGTGAGAGGCAACTCAAGTGCCTTCGCTGTGCAGGAGAGCACCTGGTGAAGGATTGCCCGACACCAGTAGATAATAAAAAGTGTGCCAACTGCGACGGGTGCCACATTGGCATCTATCGCGGTTGCCCGAAGCGACTTGCAATTATGCAAGGAAGACAGGGCAAAGTGCCAGAGATCCGACAGGGGGTGTCTTTTGCACAGGCAATGTCGGAGCACGAAAGTGTTCTAGTACAGGCCGAGAGTGCAGAAGCAACCCCACAAAACCAGGTTGTCAGTCAAAAGACAACGCCAGTCCTAAGCGTCACCCCAAAGGCGGGCACAGAACATCCAGTGCCACCCCCCAGTATTGCCCCAAAGGACAAACGTCCTCCTAAAAAGAGGAGGAAGGGGAGAAAGGCTCATGTGACTGTAAATGCAGAGCCAGAAACAGCCATGGTGGAGGCTGGTAAGAAAAGTGTTGCCCAACTTCCCCCACCAACAGCCCCAGCTCGGGATGCACCAGCCAATCAGGCAACAGCTGCTACAGGCAACCAGGCAACAGCTCTTTCAGCCAACCAGGCAACAGCAACAGCGCAGCCAATCAGCGCTGGCCAGTCATCACGCTCTATAAATAGGACCAACACAGCACCACGAATAAGCACTCAGTCACAAGTCTTGGGAGACGCCTTCAGCTCAGAGGACATGGCGGAGTTTGTTGAACTGGCAACTTGGTTTGCGGACCTTGTACAACGTTCCCTCCCCATTCTACGGCGCTGCAGGGAGCAAATCCTCAACCCCGAACTATCGGCTGTGAAGAAGCACCTCGTAGTGCTTCAAACGGCCAAGGAACTCTACGCTAATTCCACAAGCTCTTAAATGGCGCATAGAAATGTGCGTTCATTTAGAGCTGCGTTCTGGAACGCAAATGGAGTTAGAGAGCAGAGACCTGGCCTGTTAGAGTTTGTAGACAGCCATGGGATTGATATCCTTGTGGTCTGCGAAACACAGTTGCACGCCGGTGTACAGTTCAGTCTGCCAAGTTATGTCGCCCATCGGTGTGATCGGGTCGGCCGACAGGGCGGTGGTACTGCCATTTTCATAAAGAACCATCTCACACATATTCCTGTTACCATTCCTCCGCTACAACACCTAGAGGCAACCGCCATAAGGCTATCCTTAGGCGGTGGCGACGTGGTACTTGTAGCGGTATATGATCCTCCGGATGGGTGCTTCTATGAAGCGGACATCACGGCACTCCTAAACCTACACCAAAGGGTTTGCATTGCAGGCGACTTCAACACCAAACACCCAAGCTGGCACAGCCGCACCCAGAACGTGAAGGGTCGGGGACTGTACCGTCTCATTAGCGGGAACCCCGCCCTACATGCACACGGGCCGAGATGTCCAACATACTACCCGGCACGCGGCGCCGCGGATGTCATAGACTTCATTGTCACCAAGAACATTCCATTTCACCTGGATCTCTCGGTGATTAACGCTCTGGATTCCGATCACAACCCTGTTGTGGTCCACTCAGACGTTAATCTAACTGCGCTGGGAGTGCCTAATTGGGTTGAGGAAGTCGACTGGGATGCAGCCGTCCTAGCCCTCCAAAACTCCGTGGAAGCATGTCCTCGAATAGACTCGATAGAGGCTCTCGAGGAGGCAGCCATGGGGTTCTCAACCTCTGTCCTAAATGCGGTGCGTGCTCATACGCACCGCATTCCTACCGACGCACCAAACCCTACAGCTATCCCTGTCCCGCTGAAACGCCTCATTCAAGCGAAAAACGCTGTTAGAGGGCTATGGTAGAGATTCCGTCATCCTAGGATAGGAGTAATACACCAGAGGTTCAAATCCCTGGTGAGACGACTCCTAAGAAAACATAGGCAAGCAGCTTGGGAAAACACGTTGCGTCATGTAAACCTCCAGGAGAGGAAACCATGGCGCATCGTCCGAGGCTTGAGGAAAGATAAGACTGTACACCAGCACCCTGTGCATAGCCCTCGGGGAAGACTTGTCTTTGAACCGAGGGAAAAAGCAGAGGCGCTAGAAGACTATCTGGAAACTCAATTCCAGCCTAGAGTGGACCCTCAGAACGTCGATCATACTGACCTCGTGGAACAAGCAGTAGAAGACTTCTTAGAAGTTGGACCTGCGGGCCACGAGGATTTCCATATCCCGATAGTTACCCCTCGCGAGGTAACTAACACCATCCAACACCTAAAACCTAGAAAAGCCCCTGGGCAGGACCGTGTAACAGCGGAAATGCTCCAGCACCTTCCCTTTAGAGCCGTGATGCACTTGACTCGGATCTACAACGCGTGCCTAAGCATGCGCCATTTTCCGGAAGTCTGGAAGAGGGCGCGTGTGGTATGCGTGTTGAAGCCGGGCAAGAATCCGATCTTTCCTTCTAGCTACCGTTCCATCAGTCTCCTACCAGTTATCTCGAAAGTTTTCGAGAAACTGCTCCTGACCCTCCTTGGACCTCTTTTAGAGGAAAAAGGCCTCCTACCGGAACATCAGTTTGGTTTTCGTTCTGACCATTCCACAACCGAGCAACTACTGCGAGTAGGCGAAAAGGCCTCCCTGGCTTACCAGGAAAGAGCCAAAACGGTGGCAGTGTTGCTTGACGTGGAAAAGGCGTTCTCTACCACCTGGCATGAAGGGCTTATCTACAAGCTCATACAGCACGAAATCCCCCCTCCATACATTTACTTGGTGGCTAGTTTCCTACAGGAACGTAGCTTCCGAGTGAAAGTGGAGGGTTCATTTTCCCGAGAAAGGCCCATTGGCGCAGGAGTTCCCGAGGGCAGTGTACTGTCACCGGCACTCTTTAATGCTTACATGGCCGATCTCCCCACGCACCCCAACACCCACATCTGTCAGTATGAGGACGATCTTATGATCTTCGCAACTAACAAGAACCCGCGCTACAGCTACCGTCAAGTACAAGCCCACCTCTGTGCCATCAGTAGATGGTGCGAGAACTGGCGCATGTCTATTAACCCGGAGAAAAACTCTGCGATTCTCCTGGCCAACACGCTGGCAAACCGGCTCCCGCAGGACCTCGTGCTTCGGCGCCGTCGGATCCCCTGGGTCACTACGGCGAAGTATCTCGGGGTCACGTTGGACCGGCGGCTAACGTATAGGCATCACGTCAGGGCAAAGTACTACAAGGTCACGCAGCCCTCCGGCAGTTGTATCCCATCCTCAGCTCCAAAACCATGCCCATTCGCCTGAAGCTCCAACTGTATCGTGCGATCATCCCGCCTCTGGTCCTGTACGGATGTGAGATCTGGGGAGTGGTGGCAAAGTCCACCTTCATCATACTCCAGACGTTGCAGAATCGGGCATTAAGGATGATCTACGACACTGGTTGGAGATTTCCTGCCCACATCCTTCACGAACATTCCGGCATCCCGTACATTGTCGACGTGATTAAAACCCGCGCTCGAACAATGTACAACAAATTCCAGAACCACCCTAACCCACTGGTGAACACTCTGGGACAATATGACCAGAGTGAGCCGCGCCGACTACCATCTAAAAAATTGCCGAAGGACATCTTAAGTCCAACGGTCTAATTTTAGAAGATGGGAAAGGCAAAATCAATATCTGTACTTGAAACAGAGTAAAACGCCTAACTCAGATCAACTCTCAGTAAGTGACTGACCTCCAGAACCCTGGAGGGGATCAGCGCGTGTCCTGATTGACTAACCAGCCAATCAGCAGCCGGGCACTGCCCGCTCACGGACCAATCCCTAACAACCATCCATCTTGCCCCTATAAATACCCCTGATCCCATAACATTCCCAGAAGTATTAAATCCCTGTAGACCAAACCATCATACTATCGCGCAGGTTAAGCCGTATAACGGCTAGGTACTGCGGTAAAGACACTCGGGTGGGGGAACAGCTTCCCCACTCGACTCGAACTGCCTCTGGTGGACAGATGCTAATAAGAATAAGAGGCCCCTATCGCTCTTTGACAGGACAATCCCAGTCAATAAACACGCAGACACAGAAAGAGACATAGCCAGACACCTCAATGCTCTAGTACCCCCATAACACTCTTTTAATAAATTCCTCTACCGTGTGCATTTTCATTTCGTTGTGTATTATATCCAGCGGTGCCGTACGTGGGACTTTGGCAATGGTTCGGAGAATTTTGTTTTGCAGCGTTTGTAGCTTTTGTATGTGTGTCTTGGCGCAATGCCCCCATGCAGGTGCGGCATATGTGAATACGGGGCGTATGAGTGTTTTGTAAAGCGTGAGACCAAGCTGCTTACTAAGTTGAGAGTTTTTATTAAGGAGAGGGTACAGCCTGCCCAGTTGGGCGTTGGCCTTCTGGCGTACTGTGCTTACATGCTCGGCAAATGTGAGCTTAGAGTCGAGTGTGACGCCTAGGTATTTGGCTTTATTAGTCCAGTTAATGGTATCTCCATAGAGTTTAAGCGGTGCGCTTCGATTCGCGTCTTTTCGAGAATAGTATTGCCTGCGTTTTTCCAGTGCTCACCTTTATGCGCCATTGGTTAAGCCAGGGTTCAAGTTCATTGAGTGCAGTTTGTAGTCTCTTTGTTACCAATTCTGGTTTCCATGATTGCGCTGCTATGGCTGTGTCGTCAGCGTAGATCGAGAGTAGGGTGTTATTGGTCATAGGTATGTCATTAATATAAAGATTAAACAAAGTCGGCCCGATTATGCTCCTTTGAGGGACTCCTGCCTCGAGTGTTCTCGTAGCAGAGATAGGGTCATGTATGGTTGCCGTGAAGGTTCTGTTCGTGAGATAATGTGCTAGTAGTTTGATCATGCTATCGTTGAAATTTAATTCTTTGAGCTTGTATATGAGTCCCGGATGATGGACGGTATCGAATGCCCGCTGTATATCCAGGAATGCAATACCAGTAGACCTGTTCTGGTTAAAACCTTGGGTGATGTATTCAACGTTTCGTGTAATTTGCAATGTGCTGGAGTGGTGTGCGCGAAAGCCGAATTGTTCGTGAATAATAATGTCATGTCTTTTGATATGCGCGGTGATTCTTTTAAGTACTACCTTCTCTGCTACCTTGCTTATGGTTTTCAATAGGCTAATGGGCCTGTAGTTCGCTGGGTTTGACCTGTCCTTGCCTGGTTTGGGGAACATTAAGACATCTGCTGTTTTCCAAGGGGTTGGACAGTACTCTTGTTATAGGCAGTAGTTGCAGATGTGACTAAGAGTTTCTAGCGCCGCGGTGGTTAGGTTTTTAAGTACCAAGTTTGGTGTTTTGTGCGGTCCTGGGGCTTTGGCATCTTGCAGGTATTTAATTATCCAGCGAAGTTCCCCTACGTTGGTTCTTTTATTCTTATTGTGGACTGGATGAGTTAGCACGTTGCGCATGTTTGTTTCGAGTGTAGTGTTGTGTTGTGTCTGGTTGGGTGTGCAGGCATTAGCTAGCGTTCCGGCTAGAATGTTCGCCTTTTCGGCGTCTTCTTCCGCATGGTTATTGTCAGGCTTTCCGAGGGGAGGGATGCTCAGCGGCTCTTTGATTAGTCTTTTGGTGAGCTGCCAAACCGCGGCCCCTCCCGGTCTGAGCTACGCTAGGGTGTGTTCCCATTGTTGTTGTGCTATTTGTGATAGGCGCGTTTTTACCTGACTATTAAGTGTGGCTGTATTGACCTTGTGGACTAGGTTTCTTGTTCGCTGCCACTTGCGCCGTTCGTGGTCTCTTTCCCTCATTAGGGCTATAAGGTCCGGGGGGTAAACGATTTCGTGCTTGGGTGGGAGTTTTTCTGGAACAGTGGTTTCAATTGCCGCCTGTATCGCCTCTTCCAGGTTGGTAGCGGCTTGATCTGCTTCTTCGTGTGTGCAGAGGGGGACGGCCGGAGGGAGGGTGGCATCTAGGTGTTGTCTGAATGCGTCCCAATTTCTATGGTGGAAGTTTTTTATGTGCTTTTGAGGCTTAAGCTTTGGTGCACTGTGTATGTTTAGTTGCACAGCTAAGTGGTCTGAGGCCAGAGCGTCTATTACTCGTATGTCGTAAGTAAATGTGGTGTTTTTCATGAGTGCGATGACTAGTGTGTGTGGTGTGTGTTTGTTGTTTGTTGACATGTATGTGGGAGTGTCAGTGTATGCGATAAAGTAGTCGCTGTATATGCTGTTCATGTGGTTGTATAACGTGTTCCCAGCTGTGTTACTGACGGTGTTTCCCCAGGATGGGTGTATTGCATTGAAATCCCCAGCTGCTAGAAGGGTGTTGTTTAGGCTGGTTAGTGTGTCGATGTCTCTACTGTCAAGTTGGTTGGGAGGTATGCATATGCTTGCTATCGTTACTGGTTGGTTTGATATGTTTATTGTGATGGCTGTTGCTTCCATGGTGTGAAGTTGGGGGATGTGTTTTTAGGAATGTTGGATGCCAGTTTGGACTGCTATGGCTGTGCCTCCACCAGCTCGTCCCTCTTGCCTGTCTGTTCTGTAAATTTTGTACCCTGGCAACGAGAAGCGTGCTTTGGGCGTTAGGAAGGTTTCGTTCAGTAGTGCTATGGTGATGTTATTGGTGTATAGATAGTATTTGAGTTCTTGGGCTCTAGTTCGTACCCCTCTAGTGTTTCAGAAGAGTATTTTGTGTTGGTGGGTGTCGGTGGGTTGTTGCGTGTTACTGTATGCCATTTTGGTTGTTGGTTGTTGTTTAGGCGTGAATTAGGGGGCATTAGGGCTCATCGTTGCCGCATTTGCAGGGCTAGCTTACCCATTGCGGTGATGAAATTACCCACATGGATTGCGGGATCTCCTAGTAGTTCCACAGCATGAAAAAGTGCTGCGAAACCGTCTAGGAGATAATCATATCCCCGCAATGCGTTGCCATCGCCCAGCCGCAGCATGTAGAACAGGGTGTCTGAATCAAAGTTCAGTTTTGGGTTGCCATCCGTGCCGGCACAAAAGTGCGCAGGGTACCCACCTACTGGGGGGTCCTTTTGTTTGGGGATCTAGGGTTCTCGGCCTTTGAGGTGCCGAGTTGTTCCAACATGGGTGCGCTCAATGGTTGCCTGGCGTTTTCTTCTTGTGGGAGTGTGGGCCGTGGCTGCCTGTAGTGTGTGACCCGCTGTCTCTGAGGCAGCGGAGGGTATTGTGTCTGGGAGAGTTGGTGGGTTCTTGCCAGCCTAGGGTTCCTGGGGACTGGTGTGGGGCGGGAGTAATTTGTGGTGACGTGTGCGAATGTGCCGCGTTCATTAGACACTTGTTGCCAGATGTGGGGACGTGGTTGGGGGCGCGTGTTTTGGGGGAAGGCTATTCTGCGGAAGATTGGGCATCCCCTCCATCTGGCCCCATGGTCCGTGGCGTTGCAGAGTGCGCATCGGCGCGTAGCACTTTCGCACGTACGCACGTGATACGCCCCGGCACACCTTGCGCAGACCTGCGGTGCCTCGCAGTTCCGTGTCAAGTGACGGAACCTGAGGCATTTGCCGCATTGTAAGGGGCCATTTTGTGAGATGTAATCTTGCACCCTAACGCTGCAATGGGCTATATCAGTGATTTGTTTGAGGGCCGTGGACGACAGCTCGTTTGGCATTTCAATCATAAAGATTGGTATGGGGGCCCTGTGTCTCCTAGAGTAGAGCTGTGTGACCTTGGTAACGTCTAGTTTTAGTGCCGCTAATTCTTGGTGGACTTCGTGTGGGGTCATATTGGAGTATAGCCCTTTAATCACCTCTTTGTATTGCGTTCCTCCGGTTGGGCAGTGAGGTGGAATGGGAGTTTTTTGGTTCTACAGTAGCGCACGAAGTTATTATAGTCATTTAATGTGGTAAACCGGATCCCATGAAACCCGTTCCGGAATTGGGAGGTGTATTTTTTTGGCCTGTATATTTTGTCAAAATCATTGGTCAGGGCGGCTAGACTTATTGGGCAATAGTCCGCTACGAAGACTCTTGCCAGGTTTTGCCTTTCTTCTGTGAGATAGGTTGTTGTGGGTTCTGCTGTTTGAGGGGGGCCCTGGTCGCCGTCCGAGACTTGGCTATCGAAGCTGAAGTTCAGATCTGCATTCAGGTCGACCCTCTCGGGCTGTTCCGCTACAGCTGGGATTGCTTCTACTAGGGTTTGGGGGGTACACTAACTGCCTCTACGTTTTTCTTCTTGGGGTGCTTTTTGGACCTTATTTCAGGGGGGTCGTC
This sequence comes from Tenodera sinensis, assembly GCA_030765045.1. NCBI lineage: Eukaryota > Metazoa > Arthropoda > Insecta > Mantodea > Mantidae > Tenodera > Tenodera sinensis. The sequence goes on from CM060962.1 coordinate 102,906,339, forward strand.
TGGGGGTAGGGGGGTGAGTGGCTTCCAGCCCTCGTCGTCGGCATTGTGTCTAGTTAAGAAGAAGAAAGATGATTCTGTGAAGTATTGAAATCCAAAAGCCGCCAGCAGGTCACTGTCTTTAAGGTTTAACACTGTAGCTCTTTTGTTTTGTAGCCTGGGTGACGGCACCTATCCTACTTTTTCCTAACAAGGGGTACTTAAAACTAGACAGAAAAAGAGGAAGGATAGAGATAGTTAGAGAGAAAGAATAGCTATTGAGCGTCGAGAGACGCAGGCAACAGCGGACCGGACCCTGAGCTCAAGGCGCCTTAGTTACCGGTAATGAATTACCGTTGGCTGTGGTCTTGTTGCCCTACCCCTATAAACTACTGTTGGTCCTGTGAGCGGGATGCTCTCCTGCCGCTTGCTGAGACACGACTGGCGGCTGGCTGGCTCGCTGACTCGCTACGCTGGCTGGCAGGCTCTGAAGGTCTTCTTCCTTTCACCTCTCGCTGGAGACTCTCTCCAGGGGAGCTTTATTACATAATGACCATCGAGCTCTCCTTTCTGAGTTCTAATAAGATTCTGTTTCACCTCCTCAATCGATTTGGATTCTACTTGGTAGTAGATGCCGATAGTTTCTAGGTTCCAAAGTTCAGATATGGTTCGTACGTCATCTTAAGCCATTGAAATGGTAAGGTAACTCAAACTGTTATCAAGATATTGGTTGTGTCTTTCGTCAGCCAAAGTTCATCCCAGTTTTGTTTCTATTGCCAAGAGTCCACCTTTCGAGCGAACGACATTTCTTTTAAGAATCTTGGCATACGCATCCATTTCAATGAGGAGCTCCATCTCTGGAGAACTATTACTGATGTCACTGATCTATAGCTTCTTCTTTTTCAACTCTTGTTGTAAATCAGTTGCTCTAGAAACTCGATGAATAAACTGGCAAATTCTTGGATGGTCTCGTACCTCAATTTCATAGGTGTATGTTCCATCCTTTCTTCCTACGCCAATTTTGTATCTTTTGTGTTTATAGCAGAAGTCTGATACCCCCAATACAGGACATGGGTGACTGTTTCTTCCGCACAAGATTCTAGTCACAATTCATCAGCTGTGCTCTGGAGGCGGTAGGATCGTTGTGAGGCCCCCTAAGGGGCCTACTTCGGTGGGTACGGGTTAAGCGCACCCGGGGTCCCGAGCCGTTCACCCTCATTTCACCCATAACATGCTCATCAACGGCGCCACGTGTAGCTGGTTTGACCACTACTTTTCATCACGCTCTTCCTCATCTAGGTATTAGTTCTTCTGCGTATTAGTTTGTGAGGTCATATGTTTATAACTCCTGTCTCACCAGCAGGGATCTATCCTATCTCCGTGGTCCTGTCCCTCGGTTTTCAGCGCGGCCCCCGACTTGTGTGTCTTCGGAGGTCTAAGGCTACGCTGCCCTCATGTGTAGCCTTAGGTCCGGAGCCCGTCCACATTGTCATGTACAACCACGTAGCTCTCTGAGGCCCGGCCTGTGTTAATTCCACGACGGCCGTATGCCGTCGTATTAGTATCACTGGCCGGACGTGTTACCGCTGACGGAACCCCGGTGTAATGAACCACAAGTCCTCTGAATCCTCGCTGACTCCGTTGAGGCAGCGTGGCCTAAAGTGGGGAGCCACAAACGGTTATTCCTGTAGTAGGGGCATAAAGCAGGGGTGTGCGTGGTGAACAGTTTACCCATATGGACAAGCAGTGGAGACCGGATGGCACTCCCTCTGAAGTGCGCTTTGAGGTCGGTCATGGAAGGATCTCCATGACGGCACAGACCGTGGAAATTTTGATGTCTTTTATTCTTTGACCCCCGGATGGCAGGCTGACGACGGTTCCGGAAGGGGGTCCAATCAATCATGCATCAGCGCAAACCCTTCCATTACGACAGTTTTATAGTGGTGACCTTGGCATGTGAACGGAAGACGATGAAAGATATAAGCCCATTTTATATTAAAAAAGAAGTCGGCCTAGTTTGTAGCCCGGCAAAGAATGCGGCACGTTTGAGGGACGGTACACTATTGATAAGAGGTCCTTACGGCAGACCAATCCCAGATGCTGCTCAAGGCAAGTTTGGTGGGCTCCTACCCCATTCGGGGAGCCCCACATAAATCCTTAAACACTTGCAGGGGAGTTGTAACGCCTCCAGCCTGGACGATCTGACCAATGACGAAATTGTAACGTCAGATCTGTCAGATCAGCGAGTGTGTCATGCGTACCGTCTCACGCGAAAGCAGGATGGAAAAGAGTTGGCTTTGCGCACGGTTTTCCTTACAATTAATGCTACTAAATTGCCAGAGTATATCTACTGTGGCTACAAGCGAGTCGCAGTACGTCAGTATGGGCCGAATCCTATGAGCCATTCCACGTCAAATCGCACAAAATATGATAAAAATTGACCTTAATATATCACATTTTCCTGATATTTTATTTATTTGATGCGTGTTTCTTCGTTTTATAAAACAAAATTATTTTGGCAGATGTTAATTTTTGAAATATCCCAAAAATCGCGCGCTTCTCACTCTTCGATCAATCATACCTCCGAATGTAATCAAGCAAATTACTTGAACTTTGGCTCAAATTAAGGATAAATTGCAGTACTTCGTGAGACATTTATCAGAAAATTTTATTAATTATTATTAATATTATATTTTACAAGCTTAAGTTTTTAAAGTTAGATAATAAAACAAACTCGACCATTTAAAAATCAGAAAAAAACCTGAAAATACAATGAAGTTTATTCTATATTATCAGAAAAAATCAGAATAGAGTCAGTCAGTTGTAATTAACTTTACAAATCAGTACAGCGGACTAGTGTGACAGTGGTGACGGATACCTCACACAGTTATTGACACCTTCCATTACGGCAACTGCTCACTGCTTGAGGTTCCATGAACGTTACAACAGTACAGTAAGGAGAACACTGCTAGCTGACACTATTATATGTACACTGTTAGCATCTTCAAAATGTTTTTGGAATATGCATTTTAAAGTCATGTTTCCATACAACACAAAACTTTAAATTTCTGCTCGTCTACCTTCTTCTTCGAAAGAAAATTGTTTCATTAAAGCTTCAGTTTTTGACAAAGGAATGAAGGAGCGTAATTTTAAAACACAGCTGGGCCCTTCGTTCTTGGCCCTTGACCTTCACTGGAAGTCCTGTAGGCGAACCATAGCTTTTCTCTTTCATCAGCCCATATTGTATAATTCAGCAAGTGAAACCATGCACAACATGGTGAGGGGTAATGATGCCTGCATGATCTGAGACTGTCCTTGCTAATGCACAGGTGCTTTTTAGTGCAGCGTGCAATTGAAGGCATAGTTAGATGGTAATTATTATTTATTTATACCAACAGGCTTAATACTGCTGTTTTTAAATACATAAGCCGTGTGTGGGCAATGTACGAATCAGCTGGGTAATTTAATGTCGTATTGGCATGTTGGCCATGGTAGCTTAGTGGTTAAAGCAGCCGCTCGATAAGCGAAAGATCCGTGGTTCAAATCCCGGCTATGGCATTGAATTTTTCAGTTTCTGATTCAACCTCTTTGACGTAGTTAGATCTTTGCGTTAAGAAGTAAATATAGTGCATTTGTGAGACATGAATCGTAGCGTAAATCAATTATGCCACCTGTACGTTCTAGATTAGGCACCAAAACATTACTCAGTCAGAGCAGATAAATTGTTTAAAATTTATGAGCGTACATGAAGAAAGAAGCTAAACGCAAAAAACTGCTTACATTAGAAGATTTTTTCAAAAAAATTCAAAAAGTATAAAAGCGCGCATCAGATGCCACAGGATTAACAGAAAGAAGGTACATTGTGGAGACATTTTTCTGCATGGACTGTGCTGCCTTGGTAAGAAGAAGTTATGTGAGTAGCATATGAAGCTGACGCACCAATTCGCATGATGTGTGCTGTCACCTGGCTTGGAACTCGCTTTGAAGTTTTACCTTTACTTCCTCCAGGGGCCAAGAACGGCGAATCCAGCTGTATAAGGTTGTGCGTTAGTTCTTGACGAATGACCTTCAGCATAAATCCAGTGAGCTGACCTACCCTTAATAAAAAGGTAAGCAAATGTTTATGCTACAATAACAGACACCTCTGTTTTCCCCTATCGCATTTGTGTATACAGTCGACTGCAAAAGTTTTGTGCGGTACGGATGTATGCATGCAACGAAAATAACATCAATTCAGACGAGGAAGAACACGAGGGAGATATGTCGGGAATAGAAGAAATGCAAGAAAGTTAAGTGGAAACAGTTATAGAGGTATAGTGTATAATACGTGTGGCTAATATTACTGGAAGTGTGATAAATTAATTTGTAGTGTTGTACTACTTCAGCTCAGAAACATGTGCGTCATCTCACTGCAGACTGTACCTCCTCTCTCTCTCTCTCTCTCTCTCGATGCCAGCGTTCTCGCAAAAGCTGAGTAGTGACTCGCATTCAACCTTTCATATAAAATTTTCATTCCTCAAGAAGTAACGTGCAACCTGTACTTCCTGTCGTCCGTGAGCGCTTGCACGCCTCCAGAAAAACAATTGTAGCAAATGCACTTATGCACGCTCCATAGTTTTTAACATCTTATTTTAGAGATAAAATGTCAGGGAATGCGTCTTTTTTTTTTTTTAAAGATTTTTTACCCATCGATTTAAATTCTATTTTTGATTTTACAAAATATACCATCAAAAAACAGTACAAAATTTATGTGTAAAAATTATTGATTGAAAGTTGTTAAAAGTGTTGTATTTAACCTTTCCAGTGCGCCAAACCCCAACTCTCAACTCTATATGGCCCTAGAGTAACAAACGATTTTGTATTACGGTGCGCGCAGAAATTGCTTAATTTCTAATAACTAAGCAAGTAATTTAAAAATACGGAAATAAAAAAATACGGGTCTCCTTATTTGATGCCTATTATTCATAAAAAATTTGAACCTTCTACGAAAACGTCGTGTTTTACGGGTGTGCGATTTGACGTGGATTGACCCGTATGCGGCGCTTCCAGTGCCAGAAGTTCGGCCATACAGAGACATCGTCCACCCATCCTGCTGTATGTGAGCGTTGTGGCTTGTCAGCACATAAGGGCACGGCGTGTACTCGTGACCCTCATTGCGGTAACTGCGGAGCGAGTCACCTATCTAGCTCACGTCAGTGTGTGATGTGTCTGTATGAAAAATGTATACAGGAGTTACGTGTGAAAGAACATCTTACGGTTCCAGAATCGCGTCGTCGTTTTGAGCAGCTAAAACCTGAGCCACCACAGGTTATGCCTTGGCTGTTCGATGCACTCCTGGGAACACCGTAGCGATTCAGCACGTCCCTGTATCAGATGCTTCCACAAAAACAGACCTACCAAAAAGTACCGCTCCACTGTCTCGTGCCACACCTGTACCGGCTACTACATCTACAGCCGTGCAGACACCAGCTCAGACAACTAGTCGTAGCCAGCATCTTGACATCCATTGTTGTAGGCCTACTGTTCGCGCCAGCAGTCGCACAACCTCTATGAAGTCCCGCTTCCGTTCCGCGAGCCGTAGGGGATCTCCAGACTCCCGAACATCGGAGAAGTCACCAGATGATGGCAAAATTCACATCGAACGTCCGAAGTCGTTTAGGCTAGAAATGAAGAAGAAAAGATGAAGGACCGACCAATCACTAAGCTCATCTTTGCCATGGAACTAATCCAGTGGAATGTTAATGGGTTCCGGGCACGTGCTCTGGACATAAAGCACTTAGTCTTTCAACTTTCTCCATCAATCGTCTGTCTACAGAAAACCCATTTGCAGCCTAATCAATCCCTCCATCTTCGTGGTTTTTCAACACACCGGCACGACTCTGCAGCTGACAGGCGCGCATGCGGTGGTGCTGCTACGCTAGTGGAGCATAAAACCTCTGCCACCAGCATATCCCTTAACACGGCGCTGCAAGCTGTAGCGGTACGCGTCCAGTTGCAGGTCTTAGGCTTATCTCTTTGCAATGTATATTTGCCACCGGTCAGTGTCGTACACGCGAAGGATCTTCGGGCTCTCTTGGCACAGATTCCGCCACCGCTCATCTTTCTCGGCGATCTGAATGCCAAGCACCCCACTGCGCCTCCGACACTGACGATGCTCGTGGGTGCCTTGTAGCAGACGTTTGCGATATGTCCGGTCTAGTACTATTAAATCAGGCGTGCCTACTTTCTTATCATCTGCATATGATACACACTCCACGCTAGACGTTTCTTTTAGTAGCCCGTCGCTAGTGCCTCTACTAGATTGGCCGGTACTCTCCGACTTATTTGGTACGCTATCCTTATTGGACTATTTCCAAGGCTGGCTGGGGGAAATTTCGTTCCCTCATTCACCTCACCGACGATGTTTTTACCACCATTAATGACATGGTGGAGTATTTTACTTTCTCTATCCTTCTCGCTGTGGATTACAGCATTCCTCGCGGTTCATCTACACCACGTGACGTTCCTGTACCTAGGTGGTCCGAGGAATGCCGTTTGTCTATTAAAGCACGCAAGCGTGCTCTGCGCATTTTTACATTACATCCTGCGGAGGCGAACTTTATCGCTTTTAAGCGTGATCTTGCTAGGGGGCGGTTTATACTCCATGATGCCAAACGCAGGTCGTAGGAGAACAATGTCTCTTCCCTTTCCCGCCGTAGTTCGGCGCAAAAGATGTGGACTGCTGTTTGATGTATCTACGGCAAGTGTGCCCGGACGATAATTCCCTGTCTTGCCGTACAGGGCACCCATCACACCAGCGAGCAGGCGATCGCCGACACCCTTGCCAAATTCTTTCGCTGCTATTAGCCAAACGGATAGTTACGATAGGGCCTTTGTACCTAACAAGTAATCTGCTGAGCGGATAGTTCTGGATTTTAAGAACGACTGTCGTGAACCCTACAACGCACCCTTTACAGAAACAGAGGTGGCGCATTCTTTGTCCCTTGCGAAGGTCTCTTCTCCTGGTCCTGATGACACCTACCAGCAAATGCTGCCTCATCTTCTACCTGCTGCTCTCACCTTCATGATTAGCATATATTGCCGCAACTGGTTTCAGCAGGTTTTCCCGTCTTCCTGGCGAGAGGGTATTGTCAACCCTATACCTCGACCCGGAAAAGACCGGACACGTCCCTCTAGGTACCTCCCTATCTGCCTGACGAGTGTCGTTTGCATGACATTTGAACGCATGATTAAGACTCGCTTAGTGTGGTGGGTAGAGACCAATAACCTGCTGAGCAATGTTCAGTGCGGTTTTCGTCGCAATCACTTCAGTGTTGACAATCAGACACGCATGGAAGTTTATATTAAAAATGTCTTTCTGCTGAAGCAGCATTACGTGGGTGTCTTCTTCAACCTGCAGAAGGCTTACGATACCATGTGGCACTATGGGATTCTCTGTACTCTGCATAGCTACGGTTTACGCGGTTAGCGATTTTTCTTTTAAAACTATGCCGCTTTAGTGTCCACAGTGGGACCACGGTCTCACAGGAGAGGATCCAGCAGAATGGTGTGCCCCAGGGGTCCATTCTCAGTGTCACGCTTTCCGCAGCTGCCATTAGCGGTATCAGCGGCGTTGCTCGCAGCAGAACACCGATGTCACTGTATTTTGACGACTTTGCTACATGCTACAACTCCTATAATCTTGAGCACATTGAACGTCAACTGCAGCTGATCTTAACGTCCATCACCGAGTGGCCACTTTGCACCATCTTTTAGTTCTCCCCTGCGAAAACACTATGACTTTGGGTTGTACATCTTCCTCCTGATCTTCATTTGCGTGGCACACGTCTGCCGTTTGTTCCGAACCTTAAATTCTTGGGCGTTCACCTCAATAGCACACTCAAGTGGGAGCACTATATTCACTATCTTCGTGCTCTCTGCGATCGTGCGCTTCGGGTGCTCCGGGTTTTTTCTGGGGCTTCTTGGGGCGGCAATCGCACGGTAATGTTGAGGCTGTATCGCTCATTCTTCCGGTCCAAACTAGATTAAGACTGTTTTATTTATGGTGCGGCGTCCACCTCTAAACTTCGTCTTTTAGATACTGTTCATCATACTGGTATCCGTCTTGCCACTGGGGCTTTCCGAACTAGTCGAATTGAGTGTCTTTATGCTGAGTCTGGTGAACCTCCGTCGTCTATCTGGCGCTCGTTGCTGCTCTGCTCTTATGTAGCCCGTTTGGCAGCAGACCCTGGTCATCTATCATTTCAATGTGTATTGCGTCCAGACCTTGTACACCATTTCATGCGAAATGCCACTATATCCCGCCCCTGTGGTATAAGCTTTCAAGAAATGCCCTCCGCACTTGCCCTCCGACTGTCTGCGGTAGAGCGGTCTTCTCTTGGCCGTTATGCTCCCTGGCAGTTCCAGCGTGCCCGCTTTGACTTGGAGCTTTCGGGCTGTGCTAAGATGGCTACCCTATCGGTAGCTATCCTCATTCGGTGTTTGGCCAACTTTTTCCCGAAATCCTGGGCCGTTATCTAAGTTACACTCCGTTGTTTACCCATGGATCCCAGGTGGGGGTTGCTACAGGATGCAGTTTCGTGTGTAATGGTGAGGCTCACCAGTACCGCCTTCCGGACTATAGTTCCGTTTTCACTTTCGAGCTGTTTGCCGACTTTAATTTTTTACTTTTTATTTCCAGTTCCACTCCTGGAACTTTTATTATCTATTACGGCTCTTTAAGCGCAATTCAGGCACTGCAACAGTTTGTTGGCAACTCGGCATTGATTCTGAAAATACAGACCTTCGTTTCTCGATCGCTATCTCGCGGATACCTGTAAATTTTTACCTGGACCCCGGGCCATGTGGTTATTTTGGCAAAGAGGAACCGGATACAGCTGCTAAGTCTGCATGTCGTTTGCCGAGATTATCAACGCGCACACTGCCTTACACAGATGTACGGCGGCATTTCCGTCGCCATCTCTTAGCTCTATGGCAGGAATCATGGGTAGAGCTGCCTGACACTCAATTGCGGGCAATTAACGACGGCGTTCAACCCTGGGTGACCTCCTGCAGGGATTTCAGGTGGGCTGATGTTATTGTAACCCGTCTGAGGATAGGGTACACGCGGGCCACTAATGGCCACCTTTTGCGTGGTGACCCGGTGCCTGTCTGTGCGACATGTGATATTCAACTCTCTGTCGTACATGTATTACTAGATTGTCCGCAATACGCTCGTGTGCGCCAGTCTGTAGGTCTAGGGTCGTCACTAGCCTCTATTCTGTGTGACAACCCGGTGTCTGTGGCCAAGACTGCGGTTTGTTGCTGATATTAGCTTTGAAAATCAGATATGACCTGTGCTTTTGTTCTTTTAAGATTCTTTACGTGTATTAATGCATTGACTTTTTGGAACTCATAGTTGTTTATATTTTTAGTTGTTGGTGGTTTTTAGATTTTAGAATATGGTATTTTAAACCTTTTATACTTTACATTTTACCCATCTCCTTTAATTCTGATTTTAATTATGTGAATCTGTTTTAACGTTTTTGTTTAACTATGGGCCCAAATGACCTCGTTATTGACGGGCCGTTAAACCCCACACACACTCACTCACTCACTCACTCTCTCACTCACTCACTCACTCACTCACTCACTCACTCACTCACTCACTCACTCACTCACTCCTTGTGAGGCGCAGTCTATGAAAGCTGTTACCGTTTTCCATTTACTCTTCCCTGTAATATGACCATCAACGTTTGCAGGACTACTTGACTTATACATGTTTTATTAGCTAGGATGGAGCTAGGTGTTTTTTCCCATTTGTATTAGTTCTGTATACATGTCTGTAACGTGCTTCTTTTCGCTAAGTAAACGTTGAACGGAAGGTTTTCTGTTCTTGACTAGTTGGCTGGATGTTTTACACAAATAATATTCTCCCTTTCCCGTCATCTTCGATCTTCTTTCATACATGGTAATTTTTCTGGTCTGAAAACACTTTACACGTTCATGGGGTTTACTGCAAGGGAAAAAATCCATAATAGTGATGAACTATTATTGTAAAGTGCAGCAACAGTAGGAATGGATTTACACACAGTGTTTGGTGTTCTTCTCCGTCTTGAAAGAACTTAACTTCTCAGTTTCACTTTTCATAACCAAACTGAAAAATCCCAATTGAGCCTGCAAGATCAGTTGTTCATTTTGTACTTCAGTATGTAAAAGTTCCATAAGGCATTCAAGTCGAGATGAGCTTTTACCATCCGTGCTTTCATTTTGTTTGGAGAATTGACTTCTTTGCCATGCACATAGTTTCTCCTAGCAGGCTGGATTCTACTACAGGAAATAACCAAGTACTTGGATCTGCTTATACTATGTAGATTCAAACTGTTGAGAGACCTAAGATAAGATTCTAACTTGATTAACAAGGTGGGTAACGGAAGTCTTTCCTCTTGAGTTGCAATAAAGATCACCAATTTTAATATACCTTGTCTCAACCTTAGATGACAGTATGGAGTTAAATGGGATATATCTGTCTCTATCTAGCGCATACAAGTTGCCATTAGCCTCGTCCTTTTCTACCCTCGCGCTGATGCCAGGTTCCTAATAGCATGGTGTAAATATTGAGTTATTATAAATTTCAGGTTTGAACACATTATCCTACGCAGAATTTTTTTCTCTATCAGGTTGTGTCCTTTTTAGAGTCATTATACATTTCTATAGGCCCAAATTTCTTCAGTAAACATTTTTTCAATAGAAGTCCATATTTTCTGTTTCTATGCTCATCACGCGCTAACTAACAAACTAACCGCTAGAATACGTCTAAATTTTTTTCTTAGCTGGAGTAAACTATAGTGCTACTGCCTGCGTACTTTGAATTCTCTATGTTTACTCAGTTAAGTGCTACAGTTTTTTTAATTAAATGTTTTCGGAACATTTTATATCTGTGCACTGCGAAAGTTACGCAGTGTGAAACTTTTTTGTTATTGAGTTTACATCAGGGACCAAGCGAGAGCAAATGATGAGGAGGGTTGGAGAAAGTTTTTAAAAGAAACCAAAAGGCTGTAGCCTCTATATTTCATCGAGGAAGGCAAACAAAAGGTATTCATCTATTCAGCGTATTCTCGTACCAAGCGAGGCACAGAAGATAGTATAAGGAGCAGCACTAACATTGGTTTGAAAGAAGTCGTGTGTGTAACGTGTGGAATCTGTGTGCTGTTATTGTGTAGATATTTGTAGTTATGGAGGGGGAAGCTAGGAAGAGACCATATATTGGTAAATTAAGAAGTAAAGAACGCCAAACAATTATGAATGTGTTAGATTATTTGTGAAGTAAGATGCGTGTTAGTAAGGCAGTAAAAGAAACAGCTAAGGATATCGGGTGTTTGAGAAGCAGTAGTGTATAGGATTAAAAAGGAAGTAATGGAAGGACCTCTAAGACCGTCATCGAAAAAGAAATAAAAAAGGGCGGGAAAGCAAAGAAAAAACGCTAGGTTAACGCAATGTGATGGAATAGTGCAAAGTGGAGTGCGGCGAATTATTCATTCTTTACTGTTTGCAAATATTCCACCCACGCTGAATATAATTTTGTCACGGGTCCACAGTGATGAGACCCTACCAAATATCTCAAGGGCCACTCTTAGTCGATTCTTACATGATTTGGGGTTCTAATATGAAAGAAGGAGTAACAAGTGCACATTAATAGAAAGAGACGATATCATCAGATGGCCACATAAATATCTAAAACACATAAAAAGGCTTAGGGGCCAGGGGAAATTAAATTGTATTGTACATACAGTCGAGTCATTTGTAAATGTAGGCCAGGCAGTGACAAAGGCATGGAGGGATACCAAAGTTAAAAGTGTCCGTCAAGCAGCAATTGAAAGACTAAGTACAGGACTCCACGAGGTCGCTCGCGCGCAGAGAAAGATTCGCAACTAATACATGTTGCAACACTACGCTCCATTTAACGTGTACTGTCTTCTAAGGGTGAGATGCGCTATAGTTCCCCTATGTACACTTGTAATAGAAGATGCTCTCTTCCAAAGTGTTTCTGTAAAGCTTGAATAACATTTGAATAAATTTCTGACGTCTGGGGATAGCTAAGTGCGATCTCGTGAGGCTCAGTTCCGATCTCCATCACTTGCGTTAAATATTGAAATTTGTCACCATTGTGCAAATTATCATCTTCGCGAATCTTACGACCAAATACTTAACCATTGACGTAGATCTTCATTAAATTTCTTAATTTCTATTTTACGAAGTTTATAAGTGTTCCACTTATTTTTCTGACTATATACTAGTCCTTCATCGTTTGACGCTTAATGTCTACTATGCGCGGCGACAATAATTTTTTACTAGTAGCGGCATAATCTCAAATTCATCGCTGTACTTTCTGGTGCCTTCTTTCTCCGATATAAGCACTGCCACTTCATCACTGTTATCTAAAAGTGCATCCATTATTTTACTATCTATGCACGACGTTCTGCCATCAATGCTTCTAAACGGCTGAAATTTGGCGTAAGTGAATCATGAAACTCGGGAGACGCATCTGTTGTAAAAATTCCTTTTAAATCGTTGATTATTGTGAAGCACTGTCTCACAGGTATCCTAGCTTTCTTGAATTCATGTTTTCTTCTCGTCAGAATCTCGTGATTAGTCTAGGTACCCTATTATACCTATTGAAATACACTATTATTTCGAGAACATATTCCTTCTCTTCTAGGATAGGAATTATCGCGGTTCCTTCTCGTCGAGGTCACCAAATGTTGTCGCTCTGGGTGGCTCAGTGTGTTAGACGTTGGCTTACTTAGACGCGGGTAATTCCGGCCCAGACAGGTGGATTTTAAGTGTGCTTAAAAACGACAGCCCATGTCAGTAGATTTACTGACATGTAAAAGAACTCCCGTGGGACAAAATTCCGGCACACCGGTGACGCTGATGTGATCCTGACAGTTGGCAATATATTGAAAACTCAACAGCTCAAAAACTCCTGTTACACAAAATGCAAAACATTATCGTGATGGAATAAAGAATCAATTGTCGCTTCTAGTTTTTTATAACAGATGACAACTGAAGTCAAACTAAACATCTGCCATTACCAACTACATTTCCAACAGGTAGCTTAAAATAGGGGAAGTTCTTGAGAAGCTTCATGTCGTAGCCTGAAAGCTGCAAAATATAAATTTTAGCATTCATCTGAATTTTTGTTCTTGAATTATGCTGTCATAGACTCAAAGACAAATATACAGACTTTGACCTTTTTCTGGAGATGATGTTTTTACTTAAGAGATCTGAAAACATGATTTCTATTGAAAAGTGGGCATTAAATTTTTTAGTGGAATGCAATAGTTGCGCTACTCTAGGTGTAGAGAAAGTAATTACCTGCTTCAGAAACAGCCTGTTATATATTGTGTTACATTTCCTAAGAATATTTGGTAACAAGCTATTGAAATTTATATAAGATAATTTTACGCTGTTGATGAACACGTTTACTTTCTTTCACCTGCCAGTTCAGTTCAGTATCTTAAAATCTGGAATTAAGGTTCAACGCATTCTTGACAATCACACTTACGAATAAAAAAGATTGTTTCTTCGATTTCGAGATATATTTCCAATGCAATATTTGAAATACCGCGCTTTCTAGATAGAAATCACGTAATTTTAGATCGCCTTGATGTTGGCTCCGTTTTAGAGCATTCTGTTAATTCCAGTTAGCTCTCTCGTCTAATTTTACCACAGAATACCACTTTTACTCTATGGTAGTGAAGATGTTCTCTGGTGGGGAACCATTTATAAAAGCTCTATTGCTCTATAGTCTATTATTACTCTGTAGTCGTTTCGTAAACAAAATACAGCACTAGCGACAACCTCGTGGTTGGTAGTAATGCTAGGGCTAGGTGTTCTCTGGCTATAATTATTCTCGGCAGGAGAAAGGAGAGTAAAAATTATGTATAGTATGTTGTTACATGTACCATGTTTGAATGGTCAGAAAATAAAACATTAGATTAGAAAGTACTATATAAGCTCATTAAAAAGCCATGGAACTGTTAGCGCAAGATTATGCGTTGGTTTATATCTATTTGACGTTTCCGGTTTTCGAATAAGTTTGAAGAGGATGCTCTTCGGTTTGGAAGCTGCTGGGCTCGAAGTACTACTCATTGTTGCTGCAATATCTTTTTCAGTGCTTTTGCTAAGGTACGTGAGATGGCATAATTTGCTTTTATAGCTTTAATTGTACATCTGTTTTCTGTCAACCTATATGTAGAACAGGGGCCAAATATTGCGTATTTGCTAAAATCCAATTTTCGTCAGAAATGCTTATGTTAGTGAATGTGGAAACCTGCATAAACAACGTGAGTACATTAATATTGTCTCGTTAAACTCTTAGAAGCAAGTAAATAACCTTTTTCCGAACCTGATAGACACAGCGGCTATGTTCTATGTTCACACGGGAAGGGGCAAAGGCAGGTTAGGAAAATGCGGGAGAAGTGGTTGGTTCTGTTTGTACGGTTAAGTATAAGTTAGTGGCATGCAGGAAATGGGGGGAATGCAACAGATGTGGGGTGCTTCGAATATTTCACAGATGGTCACTTGCCATTCAAGAAACCAGCTGGAGTAAATACCTTAGTCTGGGACAGTAATTGATCATTAAAATTTGCTGTTTTTCTGCCTGTATTGGTTATTGGGCCAAACTTCCGCAGACCAACCCTGTCAAAAATTAATACAATGGCATTGAAACGGTATAAAAGTTACTCTAGAATGTTCCCCATAGTCGAAAAGCTCCCCAATATTGCATAATAGAAAGATATTTATTGTCTACTTTGGTCACCTGTAGTAGAAGATTGTTTACGTTACGTTAATGCTGGTAATGTTTGGGAGTGCCATGTTTTATCGTCTGGTGTATAGCTTATGTACAGTTTGTAGCTTAGCTTGATTTGCAATGTCGCTAAACCATGGCAACTTGACATGAAATACCCTACCGAGCAAAGAGGTTGGCAACTACGAATCAGAGAGGAACACGGATAATGGAACGGAAGTGCCATCTAAAACTGAAAGTGTCCAAATTGAAATTTTATTAGTCATAGATTCTTACAGAACTTTGACTTCATCAGTATAGAAGCGTGAACTAAATAGCGGGACAACGTAAATTAAGGGGTAATTATTATTTATTTATGCCAACAAATTTACTGCTGGTGTATTTAAACACACGAGCCGTGTGTGGGCAATGTTTAAATTAAGGAGACTTATCAATAGTAGAAACTGTTACGTAGTTAAGATTTCCTTTTTCCTCATTCCCCTTTAGCTGTAATTATTAATGGAAATCCACATTTCAAATAGCATTGAAATCATCAGTAATTTGCGACAGTTCCTGTAAAATCTGATATTTAAAGCAATCCAATAGTCATCTACCACATGTAACTCTTATAAAACTTTGTATTAGTTTCATAAATGTACATTATGATACATATTCATAAGCACCCAGTTGAATGCAATATGAAATATTTCTATTTCATCTTGTATACACAGTCAGTACTGTCAATTAAAAATATTGGAAATTGTACAACCACCACTGGCTTTCCTTCCACCTGTGTTGACCTTCCATTCTGTCTGTTTCGAGCTGTTCAGCCATTGAGTATGATGTCCAGAATATGTCACAGTGCATTGAGTTGAGACTGACTGCTCTTTATGAAACTTTGATCTAAGTTTTTGTTATTATTCAGAAAATGGGCTACTCATAAAAACAAATGGAATATATTATAATCAATACATTTCTTATTCCTCAAAACGGTTTTGAAAGTGATATTTGGTGGTCAAGCTTCATTTTTTTTATGAGCAAATTTGTTACATATGCAGGCATCCATTTCTGTTTCATGTTCATCATAAATGTTCTCAAGACATGCTTTCTGCTGGCGTATCTTCAAAAGATGGAATGGATGGGGTCAGTCTTCCTGTACCACCTGTCATACACTCGAATGATGTGTGCCCACTGTACACATACTAGCTGAAGGGGTTTCCTGAAACCTTCTGAGTGCATCTTCCTCAAACACCAGAGGGTGATATGTCTGCCTTGCACTGATGTTTGGTTGATACAGCTCCAGGGATCCAGTTTCCCTTAGGTGATGGTGAACAGACTGAAAAGTTGAGGGGTGTGGATGACATCTGTTAGGACATTTTGAGCTGAAAAGTCGCGCAGCTTTGTATGTGTTACCATTAGCTCCCCGTAAACAAAATACATGTCTGCTACCTCCTTAACACTAATCATTAGCCATTGTTCCATTGAATATGACCAACAAACTCAAATGATACAGCAAGATTGTCACTCTTGGTGATCTTCAGATTCACACATGTACTTAGGTATTGTAGTTGCACTGTGCAACCACTAACATTACTGTTATTAGTTGTTCCATGAATAAGTCTGTTTCTTTATGCCAATCCTCCAGAGTATGCAAGGACTCCTGCTCGAGCTCCGAAACAGTACTCAGGAATTTTCCTTTTGCAACCAGGCATGTATTATCTGCATAGCCTTAGCCATATACTCCCACCCTGTTGAGCCTACTAGTAACACATCCACAACCAGACACTACAGGACATAGCGTGGGTGACCAAACCCCTACTTGTGGACAGCCCCAGGGTACTGATGACCTCACAGTATCACCCCTGAGGGCCACCATGGCCTACCAAGCTTCTAAGGAGGTCATAATCCAGTCTGTAACCATCGAACAGACTTCTCTCTTCTCCAAACTTTTAGTGGTGCCTAAAGAATATTATTAAAGGTACCCTCAATGTCTAGAAAAACCACCATGGCCAGCTCTCCTCAGTCCAGCACCCTTACAAGTCTAACAACTAACTGATGAAGCTCCATTTCTATGGATTTACCTGGCCAGTAGGCATATTGTTGAGGCCTTTGCACCAAGTCTTTTAAATGTGTATCTACCATTCTTTCCAGTGCCTTCAACATGAAGGAAATCAGGCTGGTAGGACAAAAATCCTTTGGTCTATAGTAGGGTTGTCTGCCTGGCTTGGATGTAAAATCCACATTGGCCACTTCAAGAGGCATGAGACATATCCAAACTGTAAGCCATATTTTATTTCTTACTTTTTATCTCCAGCGCAGTTCCTGGAAATTTTATCATATGCTCAGACTTTGAGTGCTATTCAGGCCCTGCAAGAGTTTCTTGGCATGTCAACATTCATTGTAAAAATTCAGAAACTTGTTTCATAGTTGCTCTCTCATGGATACCAGTTAGTTCTTACATGGACCCCAGGCCATGTGGCTATTCCCAGCAGTGGAGAGGCAGATGCGGCTCCTAAGTCACGTCGTTATATAGATGTTCAGTGGTACTTCTATTGCCATCTATTTGTGGTCTAGCAGCAGTCTTGGGAAGCGTTAGCTGGCACACAATTGCAGACATTCAAGGACACTGTTCAACCCTGGCTGAGTTTGTGTAGGAATTCTCAGCAGTTGGAGGTTATTTTAACATGATTATGAATAGGTCACACATGTGCCACTTATGGACATCTGTTGCATGGCAACCCGGCCCCTGCATGTTCAATGTGCAGTGCCCAACTTTCTGTGTCACATATTTTCATAGATTGTCTGCGTTATGCTCGAGATTGCCAGTCTCTTGGTATGGGTGTTACACTGTATTCCATTTGGGCGACAACCCAGTTGTAGACAAGGCACTGCAGTTTGTTGCCAACATTGGGTTCGCAAAGCATGTTTAACTTGTGTTTTAGATTTAGGAGGTAATAGACCATTAGGCAATGATGTATTTTAACATTATACTGTTTTACCTTTTTAGCATTTTACATATTAACTGCTTTAACTTTCACTTTTTAGCATTTTACACTTTCCAACTTTCACTTTTAACCTTTTAACTTTGTAACATTTTAACCTTGTAACTTTCACTTTTTAAGATGTAGAATTGGAACTGAAAAATTCAATGCCACAGCTGGGATTTGAACCACAGAACTTCTGCTTGCCGTGCGGTCACTCTACACACATGGCTTGTGTGTTTAAAAACTCAGCAGTAAGTTTTTTGGCATAAATAAATAATAATTTCACTTTTTAACTTTTAGCTTATAATTATTATTTATTTATGCCAACAAACTTACTGTTGGTGTTTTTAAACACACAAACCGTGTGTGGCTTGTAAGTTTGTGAACATTCCCAGTTTTCACGTTCTGACTTTGGGCCCAAATGACCTAGTTGTCAATGGGTCCTTAAACCTCATTCACACTCACTCTCACTCACAAGATCTGTTGTGCCCATATCTGAGCACTGTCATTCCCCTTTCATTGGTGTCCATGCTACCCCATATGTAATATGTGTTAAAGTCACAGCCAATCAATAAGTGGAGATGCAATACTTCACAAGTTCTTAAAGTCCTGAGAAGGTGGAACATGACACGCACACTCTGGGTTTTCCATCAGCTGAAGTGCTGCATATAGAATAACCCTTAATATTTAGCCCCATGATACACCACATGGGAATGCTCACTGTTAGCTGTTTCCATGTATCTGAAGAAGAAATGCGCTTTTTTACATTCCTAGATGTGAATGAAAATAGCTTATGCAGGAATATGACTATGATTTGCCTTTTACACCAGTTCATTTCCAGAGCTAACAGTGCATTCTTTCAGTTCATAAGCACAATAGTGTATTATTCCCACATCTTGATAATGCCATTTTTAAAGTCGCCTTCATAAAAGATTTTGATTACATATAATGTGTGTGTTCGAAACATTACAATATCTTATGTTGTAAATTCCTGTTCAAAATTCATTTGTTTGATTTCCTTGATTACATTTAACAGAAACTGTAATAATAAATGAAGCAGTGCAGTATTCCATATCCTTCCCAATCAATAGAGACAGAGACAGACAGAGAACGAGCTTGAACTTCAAATTTGGTGTTGCTGGCTTAAGAAATCGCTACTTCACCACTGAACCACACATACACTTATTGACAGTGCTGCAAATACATACATATACATATGAGTGGTAACATGGCATACTGGTCAAAAAAAAAAAAAATTTAATTTTCTTTAAAAGCATACTGGTCCCAATTGATTTTGGCTTATTATACAAAATCATGTGCTCTGAGACCATAAGTGTCCTATGTCCAAATGTTTCTCTAGCACCCCTGTATAATCCCTTAAAGTTAATCAGTCTAATTCTAAAACATACTGTATACTTGATTGGAAAAAGGAAACCGGTTCTTTTAAAAGAAATATAATTAATGTTTAAAGAAATTCTTTCAACAAATTCATTAAAAGTATAGACTTCCATAGAGATGGTAACAAACTCTACGAATGTGTATCACAAATTAATAAAAAAAAATTCCAAAACAACCATTTAAATATAAAGATACAGATTTTATTGCTGCTTTTAACACAACTTTAGCAACATTAAAAGTATCCAAAGAACGTAAAAATGTTGAAAAAAAAAATTGAAAAATATCAAAGCAAATACAACCAATTAAACTTCTTAAATTGAGCTTTTTTATTTATGGATGCTTTTTAACTGCTATGGTTCTCAGCACCCCATTCTAGCTAGTCTTACCATAAATACTGTTACAAGCTTTTGACATAGGTTGTGCAAATGGTTTTGAAGGTGGCGTCCAACCCTTATGTCGGTAAGTTAAGAGAATATCATTGTGAGTAGAGCTGCGGAAGAGAAAGTGTGTTTCCATATATTGTAGCAATGGAGTGGGGTGATTATAAAAATTTTGTAGCAGTGATAGCAGTTCATAAGTTGGGTAAGTCAGCTGAAATTTTTATTACCCTTAAAAAGTTGAAAACAGTACATTACATAATACATTAATCATTCTAGCATATATTATACTTGTTTATAAACATTTATTTGCTAAATATGTGCCGCATATGCGAAATAAAACCACTGCATTGCACATACGAAATTTGCTCATAAATAAGAAACGAAGCTTGAATGCCAAATAAAACTTTCAAAATCGTAATCAGCAATAAAAACTGCATCCATTGCACTATGTTTCACTCTTTTTTTCGAGCGGCCGATTTTGTAAACAATTACCCTTAATTTTTCTATTTCCTGTTAATCCAGATAATGCAGAAACAGTTATCTAGCACATTTTTGTGTAGGTTGAAGGTGTATACAAGAAATAGACAAGCTAGCCAAGGTCATTAAAGTATTTCCTCATGAACAGAAGGTCTGTAGTTAAAATCCTGCTGGGACCGTCCTCCCTGGCTGAGGTTTTTTCCGGGGTTTCCTCATCTCCATAAATGGCAAATGCTGTTGAGGTACCTTAAACTTAGGCCTGGAATGTTTCTGTTCCAGATTTCCTTTCCTAGTTATTTTATTTCATGTACTATAAGCATCCACCACCTCTGGTGCAGTATGCAGTAGGATTGGTATTAGACTTAACTAAAACAAAGGGGAGTATGCAACTGAATTGATGGAAGTTAAAAATTTGGTTGCTATATGCTGGCCTTAAAGTTCCATAAGTGATGGCATTTTGAGAATCATTTGGATAGCAACACCACTTCAAAGAATGACAAATTATTGAAAAATTCAAATAACAGGATATTTCAGAAATTGCTGTTGTCACTAAAAGCTCATTTGAAAAAGAAAATTGTGTTTGAGTTCTACAGTTTTTGTGTAATATGTTTTGCCTATCTCTTAAGGTTTACTAGCTATACAAAATTCCTTCTGAATAAGGATGTTATAGGCTATTTACAAAAAATTAAAGATACACATTTTATTCCTCATGTAAATGTCTTAAATATATGGTATTTCAATAAAAACTTTTAAGAGCCAATTTTGAGAAAATAAAGGTTTTAAAAATGCACAATGTAAGTGTAAAGGGTAGTTTGGGGCAGGGAGATTTTCTTGAAAGTCTTCATGCCCCATCTTCCGAAGGTGCTGTACTTGAATATCAAGGCTTAGGGTAAGTTATCCGGGTAAGGTTTCTTTCCAAGGTTTTCCCTACCCTGAGAAGACGAATGTTGGGTAACTTAAAGCTCCATGGACCTTGGGCTCATTTGAGCATCATTTCATTTCATTCATTTGTCCGATATGACACAATGTTGGAGGACGTTAATCCAAAAAAAAAATTGAATATCAAGTTTGATATGATTTTGTTTTTGAGTTATGCAATTCATAGACACACACATGCGAACTTTATTCTAAAAATTATTATATTTATTTATTCATGGTCTTCAAAACATGTATTCTCTTACTTTAGATGGCAGAGAAAGTAAAAAGGGGTAACGTGGCTTTGTATAAGCAATATATTCTGTGTAATTCTATTAAAAGAATAAAACTGCTATTACACACTGATTTTAAAAAAGGTATTGGTTGTTTAACCTCTTCAGGGATATGGACGTGAAATCACGTCCATTTAAAATGACGGACGAGCGATATGGACGTGTATACACGTCCTGTGCGTTTGTGCATTTAACCCTTATTTATCCACTATCTAACTCAACTTATTTTAATTTTCCCCCGTTATGAAACATTTAATTAAATTCTATATGCTTTACTGGCTTACCTTTATATGTTCCTTCTGCAGTGATATGCCTCAAAACAGGGATAAACACACAAGGGCACATCTCCACATTCGCCACAGATCATCCCAGTTTCCTTACGGATTCCCTTCTTGCGGCACACGAAACACCTTCGAGATGGGCGGGACTTCTTTGCTGTTGACGGTATCCTTTTAGGATAATGTTTTCCTTGAAGTCTGAGGGGTGCAGGGGTTTTGGATTTTCTACCCCCAGTATGAAGAGGCCTCTCAACCTGGTATTGTTCAATTAGGCTGCTAGCTATTGATAGTCGAAAGTCCAGGTAGGTCATTGTCTTGTGTGGGTTTAGAGCTCTCCAAATTACCAAACAATTGTATATGGTTATATCCAGCTGGTGCAAAAATACCTTTTTATACCATTTCACTGTTTTTCGTAAAGAGGGATATGCTTGCAATACCTGATCTACTAGATCGACACCGCCCATGTGCATATTGTATTCCTGGATAACGTCAGGCTTGAAAATGCACATTTTGGTATGGGCATCTGTTTTTCCAGTGTCAATCATCAAAATCTTAGAGCTGCAATTGGATAATGCCGTAACTACCCTCCTGTCCTGCCAGGCAAGGTAGGTCAAAGGTGGGAGCTGACGCACCTCCATTTCCCCTCTCCTTAGAGCCTTCGTATTCACATCTTTTGGCAAACCAGTACGATTTGAACGTACTGTTCCAATTGCATTAGTCTTTCTTTTGTGTAAGGCCATGAATAATTTAGGAGAGCTGTACCAGTTATCTAAGTACACAGTCCTACCCTGATCAAGCACAGGTTCCATTAGGTGCATTACTATGGAGCCAGATAAGCCCAAATCTTTGTCTCCAGTATTGTCAGTCCCTTGACCAGTGTAAATGCAGCTATTGTAAAGATATCCCGTTTTACTTTCACAAACATCAAAACTCTTTATGCCAAATCTAGCCCTTTTTGTTTTGATGTATTGCTTCCAACCTAAGCGGCCCTTCCAAAGCATTAGGCTTTCATCAACAGTGACCTTTTCACCAGGCACATAATTTTCTTTAAATTTTGAAATAATATAATCGAAAACAGGCCTAATTTTGTGGAGTTTGTCATTTACATTCTCTGTGCAGGTGAAATGAAGGAACCGCAAAATTGAAGTAAACCTGTTATTTGACATGCATTTTCCAAAAAAAGGAGTAGCTAGCATGTCATCTGTGGACCAATACATGTATAATGCAGGTTTACGAATAACATCCATAAGTACAATTAGACCAATTAGCCTGTAAATCTCATTGAGTGTTACTTCTGTCCACCTTTGAATTCTGCTTTTAGGCCCTAATTTACCTTTAGAGAGCAGGTCTTCCTTCACCTTACTCGCATATACATTTGTTTCTGAAACAATGAGAGACACTAAGTCGGTAGTAAAAAATTTTGTAAAAATTTCAATTGGTTGGCTGTCAGAAGTCAGCTGAGCCTGGGATTGAACACCAGACCCTGTGCTCGTGAAGATGTGCCTGTTTGTATTGGAATTGTTTTCAGCACTCCACAATGCTGACTCTTCACGAACACCTGAAGGAAGTTGGTCACGTTCTTCCTCACTGCTACTTGTACCTATATCCTCCACACCCCCCTCAAATTCGGAAAATTCGCCTCAATATCCAAATCGCTGTCACACAGCAAGAAGTCCTCCACATTATCGTGTGTAATTTCAGAAGCCGTTACACTTCCACCACTCGCTAACCTTTGTGCAACACTGCTTGTTCATGCCATGTTTTAGCTCTGAGATGTAACACTCAATAGCTTCTCCCTTCAGCTACAAGCAGGAAAGTATACGTATGCATTTCAAGAAAGAAACAAACGGAGCCTGTAAGCTATATCCAAGTTACGAAACACGTGTAAGGAAAAATTGCAAACCTGCTTTATTCTGATGACTCACAGACCACGCATACACTAGTGCTTTATTTCACACTACGCTTTGTTTTCCTGATGCAAGGGCCACACATACAATGGGTCGACTACTGTTTCTTTCACAGAACTTATATTAGGCGCCTTCGACAAAGCAAAGTTAACTTTTTACCACAGTGAAACAAATAGTGCCATTTCAACGATTTGTAAATGCAACTCAACATTGCTGATTATGTACATGTATACTGCATATAATGAGTTTTATACCAGTTTTTGTTTCATTAAAATAACTTAAAATTTACGCAAAATACAGCTGTGTATTTAGGAAGCACTTTTAGCGCATTTAACAATTTAAATGCCCTGCGCTGGATATTGGGTATCTGTTCTCGGCCTGCAGAGCTTTTAAATGGCTGTCGCTCAAGAGGTTAAAGTTAGAAAATAGTATTCAAAATGAAAATAAAATGTACTCTGAATTTTATTCTTGGAAATGAACATCCTTTATGGATTGATGTCTCAGAGAGTGGAGGACGTAATAAACCCATTTTTCTAAGTTCTGCGTCTAACGTGCAGTATTAAAGGATAAGATTGCACTATTGATCATTTCACTACAGGTAATTCAGCATCACCACAGTGGTGCTTCGAGGATAAATATTAACTTCAGATAAGACAAATTAATTATGTTATTGTATTATAGGTGTGTGAAGACAGGTGGCTGCAAGGGTAGTTAGTGTCTCCGGGACATGGCACTAGTTAAATTAAACAAGATAGAACATGTGTATTTTAAAATTAATATGTTTTATATCATAATAGAATACAATGTAATTACCAGAGTTAGGATTTTTAGGTGCAAATTTCAGATCAAAAAAGGAAGGGAAAAGGTGCTCAAATAAGGTAAAAAAAGGGACAAAAAGGTGCTGGTTTATTCAACTAATTCAACAATTTCTCTTTCTTCTATTCTAATTTATTGAATTACAAACAAGTACATCAAATTATCCCTCATCAGAGGAAGGAAAACACATAAAGCTGTTATACTTCAAGACATTAAGCATCTCTACATTTTTAAAAGTAAGTCTGTTTCTATTAGGAGAGAGAATGTCTTTGTAGATGCTAAAGCTTCTTTCGACATCCACAGAAACCAGTGGGGCAAATCTGGTGTTCACTTGGAATGGCAATCCTACAGATGTGGCAAAATCCTCAATGTCCGAATTCTTCTGAAGGCTAAACTCAAGTTTGTCTTTGGCAAAACCATCTAACTGCTTCCTCACAGAAGTAAAAGTATCTCACTATTTCTCCTTTTCCAAACCTTGTTCTTCTAATAGTTTAATAGCTGCAGTCAGGTACCTGTAACTATGGACACAATATAGTTCTGTGTGCAAATTATGTATTTTCTCCGGTAGCAGAAGTTGCTGTGCCTTGGAAATTGTACCTGCGTCGGCTGGATTCAAAGAAAGCACAAACTCTTTAATTTTGGCAAAATTCTCACACAAAATAGCAGTACACCCGATCCAAGATCTGCAGCGAGTAATGACCGGGAAATTTGGAAGGGTCAGGCTAGTGGTTTCCTTGTAGACCACAACACGATTCGGAGCTATCAGCAGAAGCTTCTTCAGGGCAGAGATGAAATGATTTGCAATGTTGTATTCATTCCTTATGGATTCACAAACCCTGTGAAGGGCATGAACCAAGCATGTCACATGCTTCAACTTAGGAAGTAAAGGCTTCAATTGGTTAACAGCTGAAACCATGCATGGAGCCTGGTCCGTAACCACAAGAAGTTTTTCAAACTCGATACCAGCAGGCCAGAGTTTTTTACAAAAGTTCATAATTGATTGCATTACTGTACTGGCATTGACTTTCTGCAGCTAATACATTTTTAACATGGGCTCAACTTTCTCCCCTGCTAAGGGAAAAACTAAAATGTTCAAAACATATCATTCCACTGAGTATGGTTTCATCCACAATAATTCCCACGTCGCAGTCAGACATTTTCTCCTTGATTCTTTGTATGGTTTCTTGGTAAACAGGCTCCATGTAGTTTTTTCTTAAAGTACTCTCATTCGGCATTGACATCTTTGTGTATTTTTCAAGAAATCCCTTGAAGGCTGGATGGTTCACCTTTTTGAGAGGAATTCCTGCTTGTGTAAGAGCTGCACACAACTCAATGTTGATTTCCTTAAAATTTTGGCTTTTTGAAGAACTTTTGAAACGCATTTTGTAATAGAGGCTGCCACGATTTGCTTGCCTGAAGAGTCTTATTCATTTGATGCTTAGAGCTGGAAATATGCTGTTTGATGTGATCTCGCTGGTGTTTTTCATCTAACGAAATTCCTGAATCGCAAATAGTACATAGAATAACAGTTTCATCTGTGTCTATGAAATCTTGCTTGAATTCCTGAACCAGAACAATAAGTCGAGCACAGGGCACCTTTGGCATGGTAAAATCTAGTAATACACTCGTTTAGTAACGTAACAAAGGATTAACACCAGTTCACTTGCTAACTCAATGTGACTGTTACACAACTCATTCACTTGCTGTCCACACTCTTATATAACACCACAACAATTACCAGAATATTCTCATTAATGCGGGAACTGCGGTCTCAGCGATTCCTAGTAGCTTCGAGCAGAACCCAGAGTCAAATCTTGGAACTATATGTGTACCGTTACTGCTGTCTCTGCGTCACCTTGGAATTCACGCTAACAGATATCTGTCACAGTAACAAACTCACATTCACGAACAGTGGGCTACTGATTCTGGTGAAATGAAAAGGATAGAATAAGTCATTGTCAGTTGCATTATTAAGGGCTGCTTTATAGTGCAAGAGAAAGAGGATTTGTCACAGGGTTGCCAACCCATACGATAATTATGGGAGCATACAATAATTTGAATGTTTGTACTCATGGTTGTCAACCCATACGATAATTATGGGGTGTACGATAATTTTGATACATGCAAAATATCATCTTCACTGGTTTGTCACACCAGTGAAATGAAATTAATTACAAATAGCGGCACCACTTTTGCCCTCATGACCTGTCTCCACTACTCTAAGGCAACCATTTCATATCCTACTAATCCTTCTACCCTTTATCCTCTTGTCAGTGTGCCCAGACCTGGCAATCTCAATAAGAAGGCACCATTCAGAAAATTGATGATCAATGGAGAAAACTCGGAATACGTGATATTCCACGTGAAATGAAGAACATGCCTGAACCTGACAGTTTCTGGGGTGCTGTTAAACACACGTTATCAGTGATTTCATTGCTTCACAGACACACTTCTTGTGAAGGAGTTTTTTCCAAACAAGGTTTAATAAAAACAAAATTAGAAACAGATTGGCGCTAGATATGGTAAATGGACTAATTTAGTCGTCTCAGCTTGTGAAAGAATGTGGTGGGTCCGAAAATCTGCAAGCTACTGAGGTGTTAAAGTTTATCTCAACAACAAATTTGTATAATGCTGCAACAGTTGAAGGTGATTAACTTTCAGATGAATAGTGCGAGAAGCATAAGTGCTAAAGTTTTAATCCTGATTGAGGTCATCAATCTTGTAAGTGGATATCATAAACATCAATATTATTACATTTTCATAAGTGTTACACTGATACATTTATTCTTGTAGCATTGTACAATAATTTTGAATCCAAATCTATAATTTTGAGTGGCCGGTACAATAATTTACCTTTTAAACATTGGCAACCCTGATTTGTCATACACAATTATTTTCCATTGTTGTAGGTGTGCTTTCAACCCCCGCGCAGTGTTTACTGAAAGAGGTAGGCTTACTCTTCACATGTTCACAGCAAGCTGAGGAGATGTTTTAAAAGTTAAATATTTTATATCGATTAAAATCATAGAATAAAGTGGAAGGAAACTTAAAACAAAAGGGGGAAAAGGGGATTATGGGCATGGTTGGGGGAAAAAGGGATAAAGGTGCATGAAAATATGTCTCTTTTGACAACTAGAAAAAACTTCTCACTGTGGTATCTTTCTGAAGAGCTTAAATTTACCCCAAGAAAACAGGTGCACACCTAAAAATCCTAACCCTGACTAATTATCTATGTTCCAATAGGAAATACTTATATGACAGTAGTTATTCACAAGGGACAACTTTGACCTCAAATGCTTGGAACCACATGAAAGCATGCTTAGAGTAACAAGCAATTATTTTAACAACAGTGGTCTGTGACATTTCTATGCAAAACTCCACACTCGTATGGTAGTGCCATTAGACAGTGACATGTTGTAGCTGCACTAAGCAGTGTTCAAGTTGCATGCAGTTTACTATTTAAACTGTGTGCAGGATCTCATGAAGAGAATTAATCCTATGAATGCGGTCCAAATATTAGGGACAAAGTTGTGATGTGCTGAATATGGAAATGACATTGAGGTCGGGAACATGGAGTTTGCAGATATATCACATAATAATTCAGAAATGTAATGGGAGTGACACAGAAATACATGGCACTACACTGGATCGATATACTGATTTTGAAGGACAGGAGGAACCTGAAACTGAAGGTGGCTGTTCAAGCAGTACATGATGTTGATCTCCAGAGCAACAGGAGTTATGTTAAAAGTAATTAAAATTGAAGATTAATTTTCAAAGGAAACAGATTGTCACAATTACAAACTATAAAAGAGTATGTAGCATTGCAGTTTGATAATGCAAGGAGGTATGGATCTATGGTTCACTGTTGACATCTGCAAATGTGCGCAATATAAGTGACTAAAATGGTTTGTTTGGACTATTTCAAAGCTTTGATTTCCTTTATCGACCATCTTAAGGCTGAATATGGCATTTCATCCAGGCATATTGCTACATTTATCATATGTAAGAACATAGATGATGATAATAGTATACATCAGAAGGTACAGCAGTTTGTGGAGGAAGTGAACATGTTTATAACAGTGGAAGGTGTGGAGAAAGGTAATGCCGGAGCAGTGACCAGGGTCATTTCCAATATGAAATGTCTTCAGCATCAACACTGTCCCACGGAGGAGAGAAAACTACAGCTAGTGTACTTAGTACAGCAGTCTGTACATAGCCACACGATTGATGTGGCTTTATCAATGACAGGCAGACTAGCAAACAAGTTGTACATGTTTTCAAGAGACACAAGGCACTTTTGGCCCAATTATTTCAAAGAAACTTGAAGAAACAACCTGTTCACAAAAAATTCAAGTGGAGGCAAGCAAAAGTGGAAACATGACTGAAGAACACAAGCTTCATTCCTTGGCAAACATGTAACAAGTGAAAAGAGCCTATTGCTATGTGATTCCTGTTCAGGTCATATAGATGCAAGTTTTCCAAGCAGACATTATGCTGAAGATATTGCCACCGAAAACAACAAACTATTGCCATCCCTTTGATGTTTACTTCTTTCGGCAATATAAGGTCTAAATTAGGATTGCTGATTTTGTAAGACTACTATGTGCCAAACTACAAGTGAAGATACCTTATCATTATTTCATCATGAAACTTCACTCTGTGATTTAAAATCAGTTTGCGGCACCACAGTATAAGCCTATGTTGCAATATGCTTGGCAAAAGGCTGGTTATTACATTGACATACCCATGTCATAATTTGAAAATGTAATTAATGTGGCTTCTGACATTGGACTGCGTAAATGTGAAAGAGATTTGGAATGTGATAATGTGGCTTTAGTGAGGTGTGCACATTGTCCTCTTTCACTTTGTTTTAACCACTTCATCAAAATCCCACATCTGCACTTTGAGGGCTAACATAAGCACTATAAGTTGTGTAGTATATGCGTGTTTAGCACTATTAGAAGTACTTTAAGCAGAGGGTTTTTGGTATTGTTGATTGAAAACGTCATTGAATTACGTATAATTTCCCTCCTATGGTATTGATATCTTGTTACTTTGTTTCTCTCTATTAAAATGTTACTTGAGATAGAATGCAACATTTTGCTTGGAAATGACAGACCACTGTTTTGTTTATGATCAGTTGTTATTCTAAGCATGTTTTTGTGCAGTTCTGAGTGTTTGAGGTCAAAGGTGTCCCTTGTCAAAAAAGCTACAATGCTACATTACTATTCTGGGAACTTGTGCATGGACAGCAGTGGTATATCTGAGACATGTGCTTCAACTTTTCGACTTGGGCAGGTGTCAAAAGATAAGAAGTTAGCACATATCCATGTCAGTTAGTACATGATGCAATTCCTTATGGCACCACTTGCAACTTTACATTATAGAAAGGAAGTGGATACAATGTAAATTGAGGCATCCATTGACATTTACATTGTAAAAGTTAGCACAAGTAATATTTTACTTCACATTCGACAAGAGTGCTTCTGTGTCTTAAATTTTTCTTTCTTTAAATAATAATTAAAATTGAGTAGTGAAATCATTTCCAGTGATGTTGCCTGTGCTGTCCGTCAAGTTTTTCAAAGAGATGAGAGTGGTGGTAAACCAAGAGGATTTTAATTTGCAATTTGTCTTCACAAAAGCACAGTGAGGAAATGGACATTGACAATTGTAAGCTAAGTTTAGTGTAAACATTATAACTTATCTCAAAAGATAGAGTTGCATTACTTTTATTTTTTTTAATTAACGTCCTCCAACGTAATGTCATATCGGATGGTAGAGTTGCATTAGGAAGTAAAATGAATAAAGACCACTCTGATAATCTTCTATTTCCAGTAGGTGAATCATTAATTACTATTTAAGAGGAATTTAGTAACAGAGACATCAAAATATACAGGGTAAATTATTGTTGGAACAAAGTTGGAATTGCTGCCAATGTTTTCATGCTTTGGCTGCCACTCCATGTAAATACAAGGGTAATTCAAATATAAATGGTAATTGTTGCGCATCACGGAGGAAGCAGTTCAGAGCGGGGCAGTGGAGTGGGGGGTTGAAGGTTGGTGTGTTAGGGAGGGGAAACTAGCTTTGTTAGCTGCTTCGCTAGGTTCTGGCGTCAGTACAGCCATGAGTGAGCAAGAGGTTTCTTCGTCTGTTGCGCAATGCATTATTATCAAGTTTTTAACCAATGAAGGGGTTAAACCTTTGGAGATTTTAACTCGTTTAAGGGCACAGTTTGGGGACACTACACTGTCTCAGAATCGAGAGTTTACTTGGGCCAGACAATTTAAGGGTGGCCGAGAAATTGTGGAAAACGAAAGTCATGCTCGACGCCCAAGGTCAAATCTCACAGATGACAACATCCGTGCCATTCGAGAGCTTATTGAAGGTGATCACCGCTCCACTGTTGAAGAAATCACATCAGAAGTTGGTTGATTTTCTTCATGATTGACGTACAGTGACTACAGCTTACTATTGCCAATTGTTAAGGTCTGTAACAGCTGCCTACTGAAGCAAAAGACGTTGTATGCCCATCAGAGATGTCATTCTTCTCCAAGACAACACTACGCCTCACACCGCAAATTTGACAATGGACACAATGGCAGACATGCACTGGGAAACCCTTGAACACCGTCCCTATAGTCCAGACTTGTCCCCCCCCCCCCCCCCCCCAGACTATTTTTTGTTTGCACCCATGAAAGAATCACTTGGAGGGAAACATTTTGAAAGCAACGACGATGTCGAGGAGCATGTGCGCAATTGGTTGGCGACGTGCCCTCAAACTTTTTTTGAAGAAGGAATGTTCAAGCTTCCGAAACATTGGCAAAAATGTGTACAGTGTGAAGGAAGCTATATAGAGAAATGTTGATGTAGTCACTTGTGTATATATTTAATCAATAAATATTTTCAACAAAATTACCCTTTATATTTGAATCACCCTCGTATTGCTGCTTTTGATGTTTACGTCATTATAGTGTCCTTGGTTTATATTAATTGTATGTTTTGATTTTTACAGCCTCTCAACACGTAGATCCCAGGAAGGAGACCTAATGGGTAAGTACTTCACTGCAATCTCTGATGCATTTTCTCTAGCATTTATGCTATCTGTACTGTAAAATATGAATCACAATTACCCTAGGAACAAGAATGGGAATGTGTAACAATGATCACATTGAAAGTGGAAAGTTGATTTTGCACTTCTGGATATCATTTATTTGTAACTGAATGATATTTTGGCAATTCCTTTCAATTCAGCCAACACAATGCAGGATGACAATCATCAAAGTTCAATAATTGTAAACATTTCTAAATGAAGTTCCACTACTATTTCAGTTCATTAATTAATGGTGTAATACTTTGTTCCTTGAGAGGTAGAACTGGAACTTAAAAATTCAATGCCACAACTGGGATTTGAACCACAGACCTTCCGCTTACCGGGCGGCTGCTCTACCACTGAGCTATTGTGACAAACTGCCAGAATGGCATTAAATTCTCAAACCAGTTCATATTTCTCCTGGTAAACCACAAAGGCAGTCTCACATCAGAGACAAATTACCCCAATGGTGACTTACTATTGTAAGTACTTTATATCCCAAGATTAAATAACCTTCAGATGGTAATTATTATTTATTTATGCCAACAAACTTACTGTTGGTGTTTTTAAACACACAAGCCATGTGTGGGCAAAGTTTGAGAGGTAGAACTGGAACTTAAAAATTCAATGCCACAACTGGGATTTGAACCACAGACCTTCCGCTTACCGGGCGGCTGCTCTACCACTGAGCTATTGTGACAAACTGCCAGAATGGCATTAAATTCTCAAACCAGTTCATATTTCTCCTGGTAAACCACAAAGGCAGTCTCACATCAGAGACAAATTACCCCAATGGTAACTTACTATTGTAAGTACTTTATATCCCAGGATTAAATAACCTTCAGATGGTAATTATTATTTATTTATGCCAACAAACTTACTGTTGGTGTTTTTAAACACACAAGCCGTGTGTGGGCAAAGTTTGAGAGGTAGAACTGGAACTTAAAAATTCAATGCCACAACTGGGATTTGAACCACAGACCTTCCGCTTACCGGGCGGCTGCTCTACCACTGAGCTATTGTGACAAACTGCCAGAATGGCATTAAATTCTCAAACCAGTTCATATTTCTCCTGGTAAACCACATTTCTAAATGAAGTTCCACTACTATTTCAGTTCATTAATTAATGGTGTAATACTTTGTTCCTTGAGAGGTAGAACTGGAACTTAAAAATTCAATGCCACAACTGGGATTTGAACCACAGACCTTCCGCTTACCGGGCGGCTGCTCTACCACTGAGCTATTGTGACAAACTGCCAGAATGACATTAAATTCTCAAACCATTTCGTATTTCTCCTGGTAAACCACAAAGGCAGTCTCACATCAGAGACAAATTACCCCAATGGTGACTTACTATTGTAAGTACTTTATATCCCAAGATTAAATAACCTTCAGATGGTAATTATTATTTATTTATGCCAACAAACTTACTGTTGGTGTTTTTAAACACACAAGCCATGTGTGGGCAAAGTTTGAGAGGTAGAACTGGAACTTAAAAATTCAATGCCACAACTGGGATTTGAACCACAGACCTTCCGCTTACCGGGCGGCTGCTCTACCACTGAGCTATTGTGACAAACTGCCAGAATGGCATTAAATTCTCAAACCAGTTCATATTTCTCCTGGTAAACCACAAAGGCAGTCTCACATCAGAGACAAATTACCCCAATGGTAACTTACTATTGTAAGTACTTTATATCCCAGGATTAAATATCCTTCAGATGGTAATTATTATTTATTTATGCCAACAAACTTACTGTTGGTGTTTTTAAACACACAAGCCGTGTGTGGGCAAAGTTTGAGAGGTAGAACTGGAACTTAAAAATTCAATGCCACAACTGGGATTTGAACCACAGACCTTCCGCTTACCGGGCGGCTGCTCTACCACTGTGCTATTGTGACAAACTGCCAGAATGGCATTAAATTCTCAAACCAGTTCGTATTTCTCCTGGTAAACCACATTTCTAAATGAAGTTCCACTACTATTTCAGTTCATTAATTAATGGTGTAATACTTTGTTCCTTGAGAGGTAGAACTGGAACTTAAAAATTCAATGCCACAACTGGGATTTGAACCACAGACCTTCCGCTTACCGGGCGGCTGCTCTACCACTGAGCTATTGTGACAAACTGCCAGAATGACATTAAATTCTCAAACCATTTCGTATTTCTCCTGGTAAACCACATTTCTAAATGAATTTCTGGGATATATAGTACTTACAATAGTAAGTCACCATTGGGGTAATTTGTCTCTGATGTGAGACTGCCTTTGTGGTTTACCAGGAGAAATACGAAATGGTTTGAGAATTTAATGTCATTCTGGCAGTTTGTCACAATAGCTCAGTGGTAGAGCAGCCGCCTGGTAAGCGGAAGGTCTGTGGTTCAAATCCCAGTTGTGGCATTGAATTTTTAAGTTCCAGTTCTACCTCTCAAGGAACAAAGTATTACACCATTAATTAATGAACTGAAATAGTAGTGGAACTTCATTTAGAAATGTGGTTTACCAGGAGAAATATGAACTGGTTTGAGAATTTAATGCCATTCTGGCAGTTTGTCACAATAGCTCAGTGGTAGAGCAGCCGCCCGGTAAGCGGAAGGTCTGTGGTTCAAATCCCAGTTGTGGCATTGAATTTTTAAGTTCCAGTTCTACCTCTCAAACTTTGCCCACACAGGGCTTGTGTGTTTAAGAACACCAACAGTAAGTTTGTTGGCATAAATAAATAATAATTACCATCTGAAGGTTATTTAATCCTGGGATATAAAGTACCTACAATAGTAAGCCACCATTGGGGTAATTTGTCTCTGATGTGAGACTGCCTTTGTGGTTTACCAGGAGAAATACGAACTGGTTTGAGAATTTAATGCCATTCTGGCAGTTTGTCACAATAGCTCAGTGGTAGAGCAGCCGCCCGGTAAGCGGAAGGTCTGTGGTTCAAATCCCAGTTGTGGCATTGAATTTTTAAGTTCCAGTTCTACCTCTCAAACTTTGCCCACACACGGCTTGTGTGTTTAAAAACACCAACAGTAAGTTTGTTGGCATAAATAAATAATAATTACTTTGTTCCTTGTTGATTTCTAGCAAATAAATGCTTTCACTAGAAGAACCGGTGCTCAGTGGATCTGAGGTAGTCTGGATCTCTGGTCAGGGCACACATTTGCTTGAATTTCTTCTGGTTTTGTTTTCCCAGCTTGTGATTAGAGAGAATTTTAGCAGCTGTTTAGCATCATAGCTGCCTTGAATAATTTTTACAGTGAACAATCTAATGTGCACAATATGGATATAACTAGCCATCCCTTGGAACGAGAACAGGAAAGTTAAAACTTGACCAAGTCTTCCTTCCCATTCCCAAGACCTAGGAAAGCTTCATGATAATTTTGAATGCTTACATTATAACACACCTGTCTTAACTTTGTTGTTCTCATTCTGGGTTATTGTGAACCCACCTTAAATGCAAGAAACCTTAGCACTAGAATGTCTGAGGCTTCAGGTACCTTCTAAAATGCCCATGAGCTGACAATTGACCATTACTGCTTTCTTATGTATTTTTAAACACTTTTCTTGCCAAAAATTAGAGAACTTCTTGCTTATCACCTAACGGGTGATCCAAAAGACTCCAAGCTGGCTGCACTGTGCATTGTCTGTAGGCAACCTCTGCCCTGACTACCGCTGTCATAGAACAGTGCAGATGAAACCATACAACATTTTTACAACTACTTTTAAAGGCTTTACTTACCAATGTTATTAAAGGAGATTCTGAAGCTGGTCACCATCGTTGTCCATACATTTTTGGCACCTCTTTAAGAAACTATCCATCTCGCCGTAGTTCATGTCGAGAAATGCTGGCAATTTCCTGGCGGATATTTTGTTTTAATTCTTCCAGGGTGTGTGGGTTTGTCTTGTACACTTTATGCTTTAAGTTACCCCAGAGATAGAAATTGCAGGGGGTTAGGTCGAGGGACCCAGGAGGCCACAAATCTCTACTAGTGATTCTGCCCTGAAACACACTTTCAGTTGGTCTCATCAAAAGATTGGCTGAATGAGCTTTTGCAGAGTCTTGTTGAAAAAAGACAAAATCATGCTCCCCATCGGTTAATTCTCTAAAAAAAGATGCGGGGGTGGGGGCAAAATTGTATTCACGTATGTATGGCCGTCAACTGTTGGCTTAAAAAAAAATTGGGCCCATAACTCTTTCTCCGCTAATGGCACACCATACACCAATTTTTTTCATCATGAAGGAGTATTTCATGCACAATATTAGGTTTCTCAGAGCTCCAATAACAATTATTTTGTGTACACACGTATCCATGAAAGTGGAACCAAGCCTTGTCTGTGAAAAATATTAAATGTGGGCCAATTTTGCTATTGTATACACTATTGAGAATCCACTCACAAAATGTGTACCTGATTACAGGATCACCGGGTTGAAAAACATGTGCCACAGTTATTTTATATGGTTTTAACTTCAGCAATTTAGTAGCCCTTTGCACAGAGCCATAAGAAATGCCTACATGTTGTGGAAGATGCCTAAGCGATTTTTGGGGGGAATTCTCCAAATGATGACTGAGGTAAGAACTGCAAGTTGCCTTTTAGGTTTCTGAGCCTGAACACTTCCTGTGGCCGGAAATTTATCGTAAAGTTCATGGATTATTGTATGGCCTGCAACTTTTACACCTGGAAATCTTTCTGCAAATCACACTTTCACTTGGCGAGCTTACTAGGTTAACACATACACATCATAAATAAATACATGCTGTGCAGTAGGAAACAAATGCTGAGCCATAATACACTTTCTAACTAAGTACAGGACAAAATAATAAAGCACAATCAACCACATGATACCGTCAGCTCTATACTGCGCTTTCATAGCAGAGAAAAACAAGTCATCCACATGACCTTGTGTACAGAAGCTGCACAGCAGATCGGATGTTTTTGGGTCTCTGTGTAGCTTGCTATGAAGGTATAGAAGGAATGATATTGCCTCCAAACTACAAGTCAGGTTTGAGTCCATTTTGTACTTAGCTTCCGTAGTGAGTTTGTATATACGTAGGTTTCTACTCAGTATCTTGTATTTAATTGCTTTTCTGACCCTGGCTGATGAAATTTCATACTTACAGGGCAACTGTAGTGACGTATGGGAATGGTATTGTATCTTTGCTGTGAACCAAGTTTGAAGTCAGCTTGAGTCAAGCTTCTATTTTATATATTTGGTATTTATGGATTTTGGTCATTTATGTTTAGTTCCTTATATCCCCAAGCTCCTTTTGCTATTCATTTAATTTGTTGATCATTCAATGATGCATTCCTACATTTGTGAATGGCGGCGCCGTGGCCAAGCGGTTAGCGCGCTCGCTTACCACCTAGGCGGCCCAGGTTCGTGGTATTCGTGGTGGACGAAGCGGCGTCAGGGAGGGTTTTCTCCAGGTGCTCCTGTTTCCCCCGCCATCTCATTCCACCGGTGCTCCATCTTCATTCCAT
Organism: Tenodera sinensis; assembly: GCA_030765045.1. Classification (NCBI taxonomy): domain Eukaryota; kingdom Metazoa; phylum Arthropoda; class Insecta; order Mantodea; family Mantidae; genus Tenodera; species Tenodera sinensis. The sequence goes on from CM060962.1 coordinate 102,943,101, forward strand.
GTATCATCAGTGTCACCGCCTGCGGTGCCGCTTGTAGTAAAAGCGGGCGTTAAACATTACAATAACAACATTTGTGAATTCATTGTTCTGGTCATTTTTATGGATCATCTTAGGCTAAGTGATTGTAAATGAAAAGGGGGTTTGTTATTTTTAGTTCATGTACACAACAAAGTTACAAATATTTTACTGTATGGATTGATGTTGCTGTATGCTGTGTAATAACTAATTATTAATTGTAAAAAAATACACGTTATAAAGCTATTGTATTAAAACATTTTTAGATATTAGAATGATCTTTTTGCAGAGCTTTTTGCTTCTACAAGAACTACATAAAAGTTATTTACATGTCAAACAACTGTCTTTGGTTATGTTTTTCTTGCATGATCCTATTTTACACGTCTTGCATTTAGTGGCCATAGATATTCCTTCATCCTATCATCAACCATGAATGATGGTGACAGTAGTTGTGGATGTGAATTCTTGTATGGTGTTGTAGTCCTTAGCAAGCTGTGAGTGCTGCCGTTGTGTGGTTGTTTCTGCTTAGGATGATGGAGGATAAGATCTATAGCCTTATTTCAGTGGGCTCCACTTAACTGTATAACTGAGTCACACTGTCAGGTATGAGACTGATAAAATTGAAGATGCATAATAGGATTATCAACTGAGACTTCTTGGTGCAGCAGTGATGTGCTCTTCAGTTGGTTAGGTGCTGGCCTACTGATTCCAAGGTCGTGGGTTCAAACCCTGCCAAAAGTGGTGGTTTTCAAGTGTGCTTAAAGGTGACAGCCCCATGATAGTATATTTGCTGGCATATAAAACAAATATATGTGCTTTGTGCTCCAAAAGTGTTCTCTTTTTCTAATACATAACTCATCCTGTCTTTATGAACATTTCATTCCCCCCTCAAAAGAAGTATTGCACATTATGTTAATATATTTGCATATTGATTCAAAATAGTAGCCTAAAATGTTTCAGGTTTTCTGGTTAGATATAAAGGAGTGTCTACATGAAAAAGTGAAGTACATGTCTGATCTTGTTTAGATTAGATTGCGTTTCACAAGTAGCCATAGAGGCCCGTGAACATTGAACATATTATAATGGTAATGTACAGTATAGCATAAAAACACATATGCAGGCACAGAAAGCAAAGCAGGGATAGTTGAGAAACACAATAAAATCTTTGCAGTTATACAATTTAAACTTTGTTTTAAACTTTCACTAGGCTTTTCCTGTGACATCCCATTATTTAGTTACGTAATTAGCAATGAATGGCATCTTTTGTCAATTGTTCAATACATATAGATTTAAGTAGTTATCGAGCAGGCATCAAATGTAATTAACAGTGATTTGTCACCAAAACATCTAGAAACTACTTACAAAGCTACATAAGCATTAACAGGATAATTAGTCATTCAGATAATTTTGTACAGAATAAAATGATTTTGAGCATAGGTACTCTTTAGCTGCAATTTTAAAAGTATTGAAATTGTCAACTTTTTCCCTTAAGACCATTAAGAAGAACTTTAAATATTTTTATGGTTTCATAGTATACACCTTTCTGCAGGCAAGAAAGTTCTGCACTGGGATGATGGATGTTGCCTTTTTGTCTAGTGTTTATCTCATAAATTTCATTGTTTGTTATAAATGTGGATCGATTACATATAAAGAATTTTAGGATCGAGAATATATACATGCAGATTAAGGTTAATATCTGCAGTCTTCTAAAAAGGTCTTTGCATGCATGGCGTGAGTGTCTGCTATGGGTGTTGGAAATGAGTCCTATAACCTCTTTTCGTATGAGGAGTATTCATTTACTCTTTAGTGAATTGCCTCAAAATAAAATTCCATATTCATTATAGAGTTAAAATATGTATAGTAAACTAATTTAAGTGTGTCTATAGAACTCACATTTGCCAGCGCTCGGATAGCATAACAGGTAGAGCTGAATGTGGGTAAGATATACTTATTGTGAGCTTTCCAATCTAAATATTTTTCTACTTGAGGGCCCAGGAATTTGATGTCTATTTGTTCTAATAACATGTCGTTAATCCCAATTTTAATCAGAGTGTGTGATGTTCGATGAGTTATAAATTTAACAACTTTTGTTTTATCTAGGTTTACAGATAATTTGTTAGCTTTAAACCAGTAAGACATGCAGTCCAAAACACTGTTCAATTTAATTACACATTAAGTTTTTACTGGTAACCAGCACCCTAGTGTCATTGGTGAAGAGTATGGTACCTGCTATATCCTTTATATAAAGTGATAAGTTGTTTGTATAGATCAGAAATAATAGAGACCCTAGTACTGAACCTTGGGGTACTCCTGTGTTACCATTTTCCAATTTGGCATTTGTTTTTCACAATCAATATCACTGTTTCCTTCAACACTCTGTTTTCTTTCATTTAGGTATGATAAAAACAAGCTTAAGTTTTCATTTTAAGTCCATAGAATCCCAGTTTTGCCAAAAGAATGTCATGATTTATACAAACAAATGCCTTTGCTAGGTCACAGAAATTACCACCTACATGCATTTTATTGTTTAGGGCAGTTAACACTCCATGTGTAAGTTTAAAAGTTGCATTATTTGTTGAAATTCCTTTTCTGAACCCAAACTTATTCCTTCGCTAGTAGCTTGTTATGTTTGAGGTACTTATACAGTCTGTTGAACATTACTTTTTCAAAAAGCTGGTAAGAGCAAAATTGGTCTATAGTTTGAAGCATTGTTGTGTTCGCTTTTTTTAAAAGGGGTTTAATGATTGAGAATTTCATCCTTTTAAGGAAAATTGCAGTCTTTAGTGACTCATTGCACAAATAACTCAAGGCAGTGCTAATTTGGGATGAGCATGCTTTTAAGGTTTTTATTGTTATTTTGCCATAACTAGAGGAATTCTTTGTTTTAAAAAAGTTAATAATTTTATTTATTTCCACAGGTGTTGTCAGACTAGCTTTAAATTCAGGCAGTACTTCTGTGAAACTTGTTCTTAGAAATTCTAGTGAGTGCTGCCTCTTTACTTCCATAGTTAATATTTAGATTGTAGTTACATCCAAAAAGAACTTCTTAAAGATTTCTGTAACTTCCTGGGGTTTTGTTAATTTCTTGATTGTCCACGTTTTTGGTTATTGAGTCGTTTTGTAATAAGTATTTACCTGCTTTTCTTTCTATTATATTCCAAGCAGTTTTTTTGTTGTTGTCAAGAGTGTTGGATTAATTTATTATAATGCAATAATTGCTGCTTTTTTTTTTTTTTCATTTACGTCCTCCAACATTGCGTCAAATCGGACGAATGAATGAAATGAAACGGGTGAAATGATGCTCAAATGAGCCCGAGGTCCATGGAGCTTTAAGTTACCCGACACTCGTCTTCTCAGGGTAGGGAAAACCTCGGAAAAAACCTTACCCAGATAACTTACCCTAAGCGAGATTCGAACTCGCGACCTCTTGAACGTGAGGCAGACACGCTAACCATCACGCTACTGAGGCGGGCAATTGCTGCTTTTATTACCCTTTTCAGAATTTTGCAATTTTTTTTGAAATAGTGTTTAAATTCTAAGAAGTTATCAACTCTACTTGTAAACCAAGATGTAAGATTCAGGGCAAGTAAAACTTGAAATTCTTTGACTTTGAAAAATATCAAGCTATTCACTTGTTTTGTTTCTCACTGTAAATTAAGAAAGTATACTCTGAAAATGTTATTTTTCAGCAATAACCACTTACTATCTTTAAATTTTTATGAGGCACAGTGGATGCACATTTATTTACAGGCAGTATAGAGTTCAAATGAATAAAGAATTTACAGTTCTATTGTCTGAAACTTCACTTCTTTTCCAGTAGTCTAGCAATCTTATCGTTTAAAATACTTTATCCAGTTTAACATTTAAAAGTTCAGATAACAGTATATTTAAACTGCATTTTCTTTTTGTTTTCTAGCTGGGGAGCCGAGACAACATTTTGTTGACAGCATGTGTGCAATATGCCTAGACAACTGCAAATATCGCACAGAAACGAATTGTGGGCACACATATTGTGGTAAGCTTATATATTTACAGACCTTTTTAACAAATGCTTATTAAACTAACATGTTAAGATTTTATATAAGGGTCTCTGTATTTGTGAAGTTATGCTTTATGCAAAAGGAGCCTTAATAACAGATATTGTTCATTGCAGCAGTTTCTGCTGAGAATAGGCTGCAAATGATAAAGCAAGTATCTGGGCTTGTGTTACATTGTACCTACTTGTAATTTCTTTCATCTGACATGGGAAACTTGAAAACACTATTTACAGTAGTATATGCAAATAACCAATGACTTTAAAAAGTAGTACTTAGAATTATGGTAACATTTTGAAACTAGTATGAAGTATATGCAGTAAAACCTTGTTTATCCGGACCTACTGGGACCAAAGGCAATCCGGAAAATCGAAAATCCAGGTAATTCGGGTTATATGGTTAGTAAGCAAAACAAAACTTGCAATATACGACAATAAAAAACTATGTCTTGTAACAAAATTATGTACAGTACATCGTATTTACTTTTTAGGAGACATTAAAAAATATTAAAATCTTAATCACATAAAATCACTTCATTTCTTAACAAAGAAGAATTGATCCACAGTCTTCTGTTTTAAACACATGTGGCATTTGAGTGAAGTATAGTCATGCAAACGTTTTATGATTAATAGTTCAGCTAGAGTGGTGTCTGACTGATGCTCCAAGTACGCCATAATGTTTGTCAAGCTGTTTCTCCTTTATCAATTCAATTAATAGCATCCAACCTTTTATCCATTGAAACCATGATCTTCTTTCTCTTTGATGCTATTTTAAACTTGTACACTGAATTATACTCCCAAACACTTTGATAAGACACAAAAATAATCAATACACAATAAGCTTAATGACACGTAACCTTTGGAAACACTAGGAAAACTTAGGAGATTGAGGTAGGTGAAGTGACGGGTAGGGATCAAGGTCAATGCTTTCTTCTGGGGATGTTTATAGCTGGTGATATACACCGAGTCAGCACCATGTGACACACTACTAAATTTTTCTTAAACTCAACAGGTAGCATTTTATAGTACAGTATGTATTACCATAGTGTATTGTATAATTTATGCAGGAACCACACATTGAATCAAACTAAAAAGCAAATATTTGGTGTACTTATAGTTATATTCTTGCTATCATAGTTAAATTTATTGTCTAATGTGAACATTCAATTTAAAAAAAGGAATCTACAAATCTGATCCATATAATCTAGAGATCGCAATAAATGAGGGCCGAATAAGCAAGGTTTTACTGTTTAACTTTCTTGGAACAGATTGTAACAATTTCTCAGCTTTCTTTCTATTTACCAACTCATGGTGGCAGTTCTGGTCATATGCAACAGGAAACATAAAATCAGCATTAGTTGTTTTCTAGATTACCACTTCAGTAGTTAAATAGGTCAAAGAGGTGTTCCTATTCACTTCATTTAAATCTTTCCTTTGCAGTGATCTCTGAATTTCTTTTTTGAATGTTACTTCTGAATTTATGTTTTCCATATATATAGTAAACTAGCTGACTCAGCCACGCGTTACTGTGGCTCAGTTATATTTTAAATTATTATATTATAATAAACTATTAAATATAGTGAAACTAATGATCACTAATGAAATGTACAAAAATGTTTGAGCCGATCTAGAAACTGATGGGTTAGACAGTGGATAGTAAGGTTAAAATCTGAAAGTAAGTGGGAAAAAGTTCAGAAGATTCAAAATTAAAATTTTACATTTTATTAACATAACACTGATTGTACTTAATCATAATCATTTATTATATAACTTTAAGCGCTAGTTGGTGTGCAATATTTTTGGTTAACCAGTCTTTTGTTAATACAAACATGTATGTGTGTGGCTGGGTGGGGAGTTGGTTGTGGGGGTACATGTGTGCATGTGTGTGTGGTGTAGGGATTGTGGTGGGGTGTGAGTGGGTGTGTGTGTGTGGTGGGTGGGTGTGTCTGTGTATGTATGGTCAGGTGTGCAATTTTGATGGCCCAGTTATTAACTGGACCACCAACCATTATCACAGCAACTTCAACAGTTGGTGCGTAGAACCTGCCAGCATGTTCTCCTGAAGGCACTTTGTCTGCTTTAAAGACCATTTGGAGGTTGTCATTTGTTAATTGTGGCAACACTCATTTCAACTGAATAAGTTGATTACGATCTTCTAGAAAATTTTCTAGTAACTCTACAATTCCTCTCTCTTGGGCTCGTTTGATAAAATTATGACATTGAGTTGTTACACGTTCTTCACAGCTACCCATGAAATAAATTTGTAAAAAAATTTGTTCGATTTCAGGCATCGGCATCAACGACCCAATCGTATGATATACCTGACCTTGTATTTTGAATGTAATTTCAAAATTGCGTCCATCGGTTGATAAATTACAAATTTTGCTTGCTCCAAATGACGTCATTTGAAAGCAAGAATTAGATTTTTGATTCTTGCTCAAAAATAATTTTGAATCATGTGAATGGCCAGTAAGAAGTGATTTTGAGGGTTCCTGCAGAGTTGGAAGAGGTAATAGTTTGACTTTTCCTGATGCACAACACATGCCAGGTGTTTCCTTATGGAATTTTAGTGCTTGACAATATTAGCATTCTTTGTCCATTGCACTGATGGTAATTTTAGGATGTGCAGAGTAATTAATATCTGGAGCATATTCAAACGCAAGACAAACAAAAGATGTATGTACTAATATGCAACTGGTTTGCTGCCTCTGTTGTTCTCCCACACTGTATGTTGCTATGTGCTGACCATGCGCTGCTCTTGTTCTTAATCTATTCTGTCGCTGACATTCATCACACTGATCTTGAGACTTGTATACAGTTCTCTGTTATCCTGATTCTTTGAGCTACGTTGCTGTCCTTAATTTGATCTGCCGATTGTTGAGCTATATTGAGACGTAAACGCTGTGCATTTCTAGTACTCCTGTTGTGTAGGTTTGACTTTTTTGGCGGCATTTTTCTAAAAATAATAAATAAAGCAATATAAATAATTGAAATGAAATTGGAATAAAAAATAGAATAGAGCAAGTATTATATATTTTTAAATTTATAGTATTATTTCAGCAAATGCTGCAATTACAGTGTCCAAATGTCAAAGCTGAAAAAAATGTTAATGATGAAATATAATAATTAATTTCATGTATTTATGAAAATTTTTTTGGTATTAATATTATTATTATTATTATTATTATTATTATTATTATTATTATTATTATTATTATTATTATTATTATTATTATTATTATTATTATTATTATTATTATTATTGGTGGCGGCGGCAGTGGTGGTGGGAGGAATAGGAGTATGAATTACTTATAAAATTAAAAAGAAATAGAATACAAATGAAGTAATACAGGTTTCTGATTCATCACTAAAATTGATAAATTAAAAATGGAATGAAAGCCGTATACAAAACTTAGTAGTTTATTTAAAAAAATATTTTTCAGTAAGAAATAATAACACAATTAAACCACAATTGGTATTTATACTATAATTAGAATAAAAATAATGATGCAAAAATGAATGAAAAAGTACGATTATGTTATTTGAAAATCTCAAAAACACGTGTGACATGAAATAAATGGTGGCATCAAAGAAAGGGTGGGACTTAAAGTATGGCGCCATCTACTTGATGCGTATGTAACTTAGTTGACAGCAGAACTCATACTTACCAACTTATCCTATGTGCTAAGTTGGAACAAATCCAGCAAAATGAAAAAAAATTTCGTCAAAATCAGTTGAGTAGTTCCGGAGTTCAAAGAGGTCAAACACTGTGACAGGGAATTTATATATTTATAGATTGGTTATCAAGCATAATTCCTGTATATTTAAATGGTTTCGCATAAAGATTTGTTTTGTGAAAATTAACATGGAAGTTGTTTTTGGTTTCCAGTATTATGAGAGTGATTTTCTTTTTTCAAAGGTTGGCAAACTTGCCATACTTCTTTTAGCATAAACTGATGTAACTCTTTCACATATACACATGTTAGAGTTTGAATGTTTAGCTTTTTAAATTGTTCTCTGCTACTTTCATTTTGTGGTATCCCTACAATTGTTCTGATGGCCTTGTTTTTATAATTTAATTACTACTATATTACTAATATAATTTGAGTCAAAATAATACTTCATGCTTCATATATTGCTAGTATTTATCTTGAATGTATTTCATTAGGGCTTTCCTAACATCATCAGCTTATGTCAACTGTTGGATTTTGACTTAGGGAACTGTTTGGTGATGATTGTGGCACCTCTCTTGTTGTCCTGATGAACTTGGAAGTTCGGGGCCTTGTCAAATGTGTCTAAATTTACTTTTGCTTCATATTTCTTTATGCAAATATTTTAGCACATGGATAATTCTGTTGTACCTAGAACGCCTTTTAATAAATGAATTTCCTGTTCAATATCATGGTTGTTCTTTTAAAAAGGGTATGCCACTGCAGATTTGTCTATTTCTTTGTTTCTGATCTTCCTGAAATACTTTGCATACCACCCTAGAGCTACACACCTTTTCCAAAGAGTATTCAAAGAATACAATATTACATTGGCACCACAGAACAAATTCAGTGTACAAAATCTTTTGAAATCACTTAAAATGGACTAAAAATTCAGACAAAAATGCAGGTATTTACTGCATAAATTCCAAAAGTGTACAGCTTCTACATTGGAAAAACTAGAAGGAATCTGAACTTTAAACTTACAGAACAATTTAGAAACATTGGAAACAAAGAAATAGACAAATCTGCAGTAGAATATCATTTTTGGAAGGAAAACCATGATATAGAATAGGACATTCATTAAAAAGAGTTCAGGGTTTAACAGCAGTATCCACATGGGAAAAGGTTTTTATAAAGAAATAAGGAAAATTCTTCAATTTCAACACCATATCTGATGAGAACTCAAATTTCAAGTTCATCAGGCCACCAAGAGAGGCACCGCAATTGTCACCAGTGTGTTCCCTAAATCAAAATTCAACAGTCAATATAAGCTGATGATGTTAAGAACGAAACACATTGTAGGTAAATGTTAGCAATAAATGGAGCATGGAGTATTAGTTTGACTCAAATTATATTAATTTTGTGATCCACTGTAGCACAGTCCTACACTATGGTTAAGCTTGAAGAATTTTAAAAAGGGCTGAGAGATTAGTTTATCCCTGCTCCTGAAAAATTACTTATTATGGCCTGTGTTTACTGTGATTCAGTACTGCTCTAATCATTTAATAAATAATGTTTCATGTTAATTATTATTTATTTATGCCAACAAACTTACTGTTGGTGTTTTTAAACACACAAGCCGTGTGTGGGCAAAGTTTAAGAGGTAGAACTGGAACTTAAAAATTCAATGCCACAACTGGGATTTGAACCACAGACCTTCCGCTTGCCGGGCGGACGCTCTACCACTGAGCTATTGTGACAAACTGCCAGAATGGCATTAAATTCTCAAGCTAGTTCGTATTTTTTCCTGGTAAACCACAAAGGCAGTCTCACATCAGAGACAATTACCCCAATGGTGACTTACTATTGCAAGCACTTTACATCCCAGGATTAAATAACCTTCACATGGTAATTATTATTTATTTATGCCAACAAACTTACTGTTGGTGTTTTTAAACACACAAGCCGTGTGTGGGCAAAGTTTAAGAGGTAGAACTGGAACTTAAAAATTCAATGCCACAACTGGGATTTGAACCACAGACCTTCCGCTTGCCGGGCGGACGCTCTACCACTGAGCTATTGTGACAAAGTGCCAGAATGGCATTAAATTCTCAAGCTAGTTCGTATTTTTTCCTGGTAAACCACAAAGGCAGTCTCACATCAGAGACAATTACCCCAATGGTGACTTACTATTGCAAGCACTTTACATCCCAGGATTAAATAACCTTCACATGGTAATTATTATTTATTTATGCCAACAAACTTACTGTTGGTGTTTTTAAACACACAAGCCGTGTGTGGGCAAAGTTTAAGAGGTAGAACTGGAACTTAAAAATTCAATGCCACAACTGGGATTTGAACCACAGACCTTCCGCTTGCCGGGCGGACGCTCTACCACTGAGCTATTGTGACAAACTGCCAGAATGGCATTAAATTCTCAAGCTAGTTCGTATTTTTTCCTGGTAAACCACAAAGGCAGTCTCACATCAGAGACAATTACCCCAATGGTGACTTACTATTGCAAGCACTTTACATCCCAGGATTAAATAACCTTCACATGGTAATTATTATTTATTTATGCCAACAAACTTACTGTTGGTGTTTTTAAACACACAAGCCGTGTGTGGGCAAAGTTTAAGAGGTAGAACTGGAACTTAAAAATTCAATGCCACAACTGGGATTTGAACCACAGACCTTCCGCTTGCCGGGCGGACGCTCTACCTAAACCTTTGTGGTTTACCAGGAAAAAATACGAACTAGCTTGAGAATTTAATGCCATTCTGGCAGTTTGTCACAATAGCTCAGTGGTAGAGCGTCCGCCCGGCAAGCGGAAGGTCTGTGGTTCAAATCCCAGTTGTGGCATTGAATTTTTAAGTTCCAGTTCTACCTCTTAAACTTTGCCCACACACGGCTTGTGTGTTTAAAAACACCAACAGTAAGTTTGTTGGCATAAATAAATAATAATTACCATGTGAAGGTTATTTAATCCTGGGATGTAAAGTGCTTGCAATAGTAAGTCACCATTGGGGTAATTGTCTCTGATGTGAGACTGCCTTTGTGGTTTACCAGGAAAAAATACGAACTAGCTTGAGAATTTAATGCCATTCTGGCAGTTTGTCACAATAGCTCAGTGGTAGAGCGTCCGCCCGGCAAGCGGAAGGTCTGTGGTTCAAATCCCAGTTGTGGCATTGAATTTTTAAGTTCCAGTTCTACCTCTTAATGTTTCATGTGCTCACTTAGCACCCTTCCATCAAAACACTCCAGCACTCAGTACCAAAGACCTGTTTATAAAGCAGCTTTTCAGATAGTTTTCCAGTAAGATATTTGAGACCTGTTTGATTCAGTGCCAAAAATAGAAGCTGTAATTGCAGTTATGAAGGCTGTCTCCTGTCACATGGTCAACAGGCTGACTTCTACTGGCGGTCCCAGGTTCAATATTCCTAGCCAGGGGAGGAGGGTAGGAATGTTTCTTCAATTAGGATTATTCTCTATCCTCCATAGAGTCTGGAAGTGTGGATGTGAGAGCAAATGGGCATGTAAAGATAAGTTAAAAACAGTTACCTACAGTACCCTAACTTCAAAGTTCAAAGAGTAAAAATGTCATCAAATGTGTCCGTCCAATCCCCTGATATGACCATAGCAGTTAAAGGGAGCTAGAGAAATGAACCAGTATATTTATATAAATTTTACAAATATGTTTTGTTGTGTCTGAAAACTTTTATTGGATATATTAAAAAAATGGTGTTCTATATCCATGATTTTTGGAAGGCATTGATTTTTTACAAATATACAACTGTACATTTTTAAAAAGAAATACAAATTAAATAACTGTATATCCAACACATTTGGTACTTGACATATTATAATTTTATTTTATGAATATATTTTTGTAAGTACATGGACCTGTGAAAGCTTATAAATTTTGTCTTTCTTTCCCAAGCCCACTGCATAAAACAGTGTGTGATGCAGAGGAACTTTGATGATGGTGTTCCATGCCCTTTATGCCGGAGAAGTGTAAGTAACATAATGTGTTTCATATACTCTGATAAACAAGTCATTTAAACCTATGAGTTCATACACGCAGCAACTGGGTATAAGTAAAAGCAACTGACAGTTTTAAAAGAATTGAAAATTAAATATATTCTAGATTGTTGAAAGAAGAGTTCAATTAAGCCAGAGAATTGTAAGTCCAAAGCTACAATATAGTCAGCAAATCTGGTGTGCACTCATCCCCATCAGTGTTGCCACAGTTACAGCAGCAGTCACTACAACCCTGGCCCTGCCCAGCCTTGTATGTAGAAGCTGTTTGTGCAGTGGCATCATGTGACATTTAACATTTGCATTTTTGCAACTAAGCATAGCACAAGGATGTATTCAAACACATCCGAATTGAAACATGCCAATATTGTAGGGCTATGGAGGGTGAACATAGCGCCTCATTATGTCACTAGAGCAATACCTACCATGCTCCCTACTGTGCTATGATGGATAACAGTGCAGCAGAATGAAGAAGAAGACAGTCTTAGTAATCACAGAAAAATAAATCTGCAGCCAAAGAAATCCACCCCAGAGGAGGATACTGCTCTTTTAGCAGAAGTGGAAGTTCATCCTTTCCAATCACTAAAGGTTATGATTGTGCAGGTGTAGTTGCCCATTAATGAGACAATGGCTTCTCTGAGGCTAAGATCAACAGGCATATGTAATCGCTGTGCAGTTATAAAGGAATATGTTTCTCATCAAAATAGAGAGCTTCTGTTCGTGTCCAGCATCATTGGATTTATTGGACAGTACTTGATGGTTTGATGAGGTGGTTGCTGTACTGATCATCATCAGTAATTGATCTGTTGGAGGCTAACTTATTCTAGAATGGATCCTAGATACCAGGTATGCTCAGGATGCACCAGTTGTTCAATCCTGGGTTGGATCAATGGGGCTGAACCTGAAAAAATAGTTGAGACATTCCCAAGAATGAATTTGGTTGAGTACTTGGCCATACGAGAGAAGTTATCTTTCCAAGTATGTGGCTGCTATATCCCACAGATGAAATACCTACAGTTCATCCGGAGCAGGATAGCAGTGGTGTACATAGACAGGAATTTTTTGGGGAACACCGTGATATATAGCTGTGCTGGCCCCTGAATCTCTGTACTTCAATATTCTAAAGAATGCCTAGTACCAGATAATGCAGCTATGGCAGGCCAATAAATGTCCACAAGAGATGCATTATTGGGGCACTGCAGAAACCATTGCAAACATCTTAGAGATAAGCCTGATTATTTCCAACATCTCATTGGGTCTGTCTTTCCGACTCAATCTAGTGCTGGATAGTCAGGGTAATTGGATGTACTATTATTGTCCGGTTGATAATGGAGGAAAGTTAACCTTCAAAACCCGTTCCGAAAAATTATATTGTAAGTGTTGTTTAGTGTTATTAATTGACTCACCTTTTAAATTAGATAAATTATCTTTACTGCTTGCTTGTCTAATGGGTCTCTTGTAAGTTAAATAAGACTTTTTTTCATAAGTATGAGAATTATTAATAAAACAGACTGCTTGTCTTATGCTTCAATAATTGGAACTGAATAAAAGGGCAATGCAGAGTGTTAATCTTATGTGGAATATGTTTATTTCAGTGATATAACTATGGAATTTCAATTTCTTCCCTATTTTTCTTTTTGTCTTATTTTTTAAAGCAATGATTAAGGTTTTATAATTGTGTTACAAGTGGAAACCATACAACTTACTCTTCTTTGTTCTGTGGCTGCAGGCCTTAGAATACAGGTTATTATAAACTGTGCTGTGAATTTATTTGTGTGGTTCTTCACATTCACATCCAACAGTATAACCTCTTAAAATTGTTTGGAACACAAGGTCTCCACTGCAGCAGTGGTTACCATACACATAAACACCACTAATGACCATGTACCCCATAATACCATTCATTCCTGTTTACATCGGTCAACAAAGTAAGCCTGACCATATGTTTGAAAATGTACATGAGTAAATTCATGCGCCGTAATTTGGAAAATATAATAAAATAAATAAATTATATTAATGACTCACTTAAAACCTGAACTGTAAATATCTTGAAAACAACTATAGGTATTGAATGAAGATAAAATAAATTTTGAGGAACATCCCAACAGCCTATGTAATTATTTTATTTCTAAAATTTAAATACAGCAAAAAAATGTATACATCTTGGCAAACCAAAAAATTACAAAAGCTTTTGGAATCAGAATCTTACAACTTTAAAACATGAGAGAGACATCTTAAGAAAAGAGGCAGACTTAACAAAAACTGAAGAGGATCTATGAAATGGAGGAGATCTGTCGCTGTTGTCAAACGTGAAATAATAGAAGCAAAACGCAACTGTTTCTCCAATTTCATCTCTAAGATTGACTATAAAAGAAACATTAAGAAAACAAAAAAGTCCACTCCAAGAAAGAACCTATCTTATTTGGAAACACCACCCTACACTGTTTGAAAGAAATTGCTAGCACTGTTGCAAATCATTACTCAGATTCACAAAACAAGACCAACTTTATAAGAATTCATGATTGGGAAGTTTGAAAAGAACTTCAAAAGTATATGAAAGGGAGATATATTCAAAAGACTGCCGCCAAACAGATAGAATTTTTATCGAAAACTGTGAGCTCAATACCAAAGTAAATGAGCTCAAAATGAAAAAATTTCCAGGACCAGACCAAATATTTGTGGAATATATGAAATATTTGGGATCCAAAGCTAGAACTTCCCTTTTAAGATCATACAAGATTTGGAATTCTGTTGTCCCTTCTTAGAGGAAGAAAGCCATTGTAATTCCCATCTTAAAGAAGAATGAATCAGCAAAAGAACCTGTCAACTTCAGACCAATAGCTCCCACAGGTATCATAGCCAAGACAATGGAATGAGTGGTTGTTAAAAGACAACTGGTTTCTTAAAACCTATAGCATTCTCCGTCTGGCCCAGACTGGCTTTTGAGAACACTGGTCAAGCAAACGACAAATAACTAGTTAAGTCAGCATGTAAAAGATAACTTAGAAGGATCTAATAACAACTGCTCTTTATATTGACTTCAAAGCTGCAGACACAGTTTGGAAGTCTTAAGTTACTACTGAAACTCTCTCACTATGGAGTAAAAGGGAATATGTTGAAGTGGGTCAAGGGTTTCACAAAACGATTCTGCCAGGTCCATTATGGATCCGATATTTCCAGATACAGAATACTTCAAATTGGTCTTCCTCAGTGTGCTGTCTCCAGCTGCACACTCTTCAATCACTTTATCAACGGTCTACTTCCCACTCTGACTAAAAACAGAACTGTTTAAACTCTACACTGATGATCTCATTATTGAGAACTCTGCCACAAAGAAGAAAGGCCAGCAAGTCATCGACAGCCCCTCAATAACGCATTAGATCTTTAAGCAAATGGTGCATGGAAAATTTGATGACTGTCAATACATCGAAATCTGCATGCCAAACTTTCTCTTTATGCTACAGTCAACTAGAGCAAAAATTCATCTACAGCAACACTGCCTTCAGCCACTTGTCAGAGTTCAAATATGTTGGTGTGGTCCTCCAGACATTCTGGGGGTTGTGAGAGAGCGATGTGACCGCCAAAACATAAAAATATGGTGCTCTCTAAAAAGCGGTTACTATACTGCTATTGCTCTATCAATATATTAAATATTGGAGAGCAAGAGGATTAATGACTTCATTGTCAGAAATCGAGCATTAGCTAACAACAACAACAACAACAAATATCTTGGTTTCACTTTTGACTCCAAACTAATATGGAAGAATCACATTGAATCTATAATCAAAAGCACTGAAAGAAGACTCAACATTATCAAAAGACTAGCCGGCAGCAAATGGGGTTGTGGGACCGCTACACTAAATACTACATATAAAATGTTCATAAAGCCAATCATGAAGTATAGCTGTGGCACCTTAATGGCTTCTCAACAAATGGTTAAAAAAATAAGAAAAAACATAAAACCATGCACTTAGACTTATCACAGGTGTGGTTAAAACTACCCCAATAACCTCTATGTTATTATGTACAAATAACCTTGATATAGGCAGACACAAATCATTGAATCGGCACTGAAACTCCATGAGAAACTAGTTGGCCTCCCGGGAGTTCGTTATCCCACTAATATCTTCTTAGCTAATGCTGGATTTCTGACAATGAAGTCATTAATCCTCTCGCTCTCCAATATTTTTCACTGATGATATTGAAGACAGCAATAGCAGTAATAGTAACCGCTTTTTAGAGAGCACCATATTTTTATGTTTTGGGGGTCACATCGCTGTCTCACAACCCCCAGAATGTCTGGAGGACCACACCTGTCGTTGGTTTACGGGTCTCACCGACCTGACCGGGAGACTTATCAAAATAAATTCACCGACCATATCCTCTGATCACCAATCAGAGGACGTATTACATGCCATGACAGGTCAGCATGTTAGGGTTAAAGATTTTATAGAGAAATGGAGAGGTTGGAAAAATAAAAACTCCTTAGCTCTCGGGAACCCTAATAGCGTCGGGGTCGGAAGAGAACAAGAGATGACCAAGGTAAGGTCAGATAGAAAAGTTACAGTGAGGAGCAAAACACCAGTAAGTGGAAGTAATGTTCTGCTCAGCTTGGGTACCTTGTGGTCGCTATTCACATATCCCCTAGACGGAGACCCCTGAGTCATGAAAGCTAAATGTATGTTAGATTAAATTTTTCTGTCAGATAATTCTAATTCAGTATTCCTAGCATGTATATTGTTTCAGAATTTTTGATGATTCAATTCAACTACCATCGATTAGAAACTGGATGACTACTAAACAGAAATAAATAGCAAACGAATCTAATAACAGGGAGGAAAATTCTACAAATGTCTTTACTGTGTAATTAGTAGGGCAGCGACGCTGGAGCGGTTGCGTTTGTTGAGAGGCGCCCGGTAGTGCATCGGTTTCAAGGAGAGGGTTGAGTACACCGTACGTTGAGTCACAGTATTCGCCACACAGAGTTCACGCAGACACAATGCCAAAGGAAAGGTTACGAACGTCCACAGGTTTACAAAAGTATACATATAGTTGAGTATGGGGAACATGTTTTCTCTGTTGTTCAAGAAAAACTTTATTGTAAACCTTGCAATAAAACAATTACTCATAGTAAACCGAGTAATGTGCTACGACATGTCAGTACAGCAACACATAAGCTTTGTGTTGCAAAATGTGAGGATCCATCGCTACAACAAGACGTACTTCCATCAAATAAAACATTTAATGAAGAGCTATGCGCGGCATTTATTTCTGCCGATATTCCTCTACATAAACTACAGGATCCGAAGTTGCGTGCGTTTTTAGAAAAGTACACTGGCAAACCAATTCCGCATCCTACGACCTTACGTAAGTACTATGTACGAAAATGTTATGATAAGTGCATTGATTGTATAAGAATGAACCTAAATAACCACAACATACTAATATGCAAACCCCCCAATGACTAAAAAATCCAAGAGGGCTTTCTGCAAACAGTGCTTCAATATCGAAGGAGTGTAAATATTTCCGCTAGACCTACTTCAGTAATACTGCCGGAAAATCCATTTTAGCAGATACATATTGGTAAGTTTTTAGAACTTACTGGAAAATACATTAAAAATGTGACTGCACAAAACATTCTAAGAGCCATATCCACAGAGACTATTCATACACAGTATTCTGAAGAAGATGGGCTACTTGTGTGTACAGATGGATTCCAGATAGCAAAAGGTGGAACAACTGGAGCTGGTATACAGTGCAGACTTTTCTCCACATATATGTGCCACGCTAGGAAGTAATCATAAAAGGGTAACCCTATTTGGGTATGGATACATTGACATTGTTTAGAGGCATCGAGATGTGACTAAATAGATAATCTAGATACTTGTTGATAAAGATAACATTATTGTCATCTTTAAGCTTCTTTTTACTAGCAGGATTGACTATTTTGGTGCTGACTTCTAGCTGAATGTAAGACAAATTGAGATAATTGCCACCATTGGAGGAATACTGAAATGAGATGGGATAGTTTTGGGAAATTGTATTCTGTGTGTCGAGATTAAATATTTCATGCTGCTCAATGCTAGTTTGAATAGCCTTCGGTTTAAAAATGTCCACTTCGGAATTCACGAACACATGATACAAAAATGTCTTTTTGTTGCAATCTCTACAGCGTGTGGATTTGGACTGCTTTCACCACTTAGGACTTCTATCTTGACCCCTTTGCTCCCTGGATTCATCATGTGGTATTGAGCTTAGCATCAGCCTTGTGCTTTAAATTGGCACTGGCCTCTTTTAGGTGTGGTTATGTTTGCCAGAACATTATATCGCATTTCAAAAGCTGTTTTCCTATCACTTTGGCCCCACTTTTTAAAATGGAGCTAGAGAGAAGTAGACAATCCACTTAGGATGCTTCAAGTCTGCTACCCTTCTGAAATGGTACCCCTCTGTGTACAATGAAATCGTGATCTTCGTATCTGCTACCAGCCTGATGTAGTTAGTAGAAAAAACCGGATTCATCGTTAGTGTCCATTTCTTGACCTAAGGGGGCAACCCCAACTCAATTCACTGTGACGTCATACTCTTTGAGCCTGATGCCGTGCGTCTGGAAGAAGGCAGAATGGAAGGTCAATGCGCTTGAAAGAAAGGCATTGGTGGCACAGTTGTATGATTTGCAATATCAGAAGTTATGGACTTTTGCCAGTATTGACTGCCTACAAGGTGAAATAGAAATAATATTTCATATTGCATTCAACTGCATGCTTAATTGAGCAAATGGATATTCAATTCGTTTTTCTGCCACTTACTAGTAAATATTGGTAATGCATCCAATATTTACAGTTGTATTCAATTGTGATTATGATGGTCTTTTTTTTAAATTACGCTTTTCCCTGTGATTTCTTTGCAATATTTGAGTATTTGATGTACAAAGCCAAAGACTACATTCTAAATAGATAGTTGGCTTCTGTGACCAGGTGTACAGAACTACTTGCACAAGTAGATCTAAACATGCTGAATATGTGAGCAGCGTGTCTATGCAGTCATGGAAACTTGGACTCAGGAAGTTTTAAGCAAAAATCAGTAAGCTTGTTTTGTGAAGAAAGGACTCCATTTCCCAATCACAGTGCAGCAAGTTCAAATGAAATGCATTTTCAGTATTTATGGTGTCTTTGAACTTCTCTATCATCATATGACGTTCTACTCTTTTGTAACCACCATGTTCACCGCTATGTGTAGTGTAGTGTCGTAGTTGTATCTTCTAATTGTTTGAACAATCTTGCTGCACCCTAAATGTTTTGCTGCACCAACTATGTTTTTTTTCGATAAAAGAAGCTATATGAAAGCAGGTTATAGTTAGCATATACTTCTATCACTTCAGTGAGAAAATACTGTAACAATTCTCAGTATTCCGTTATTTATTTTCTTGAACTTTTACAATTGGTATGACCTCACGTACACCAATTTAACACAATTACACTCAAACTTTACATTAACTTTCACAATTAACCTTTTTTAACCCAAAAGTTACTTAGTCTGTAAAACTCACAAAGTTACTTTTCTCTATTGACTATTCTGCACTGTTTTGGGAAGCCCTAAATCACTTAATTTTATACATTGAGCTGTGTGGTCTTAAAGCAGGAGTTAAGAATGGTAACATGATAATGTGTTTTGTCAAAGTTAGTAATGATATTGTCAATGACTGTACTAGATGTAGCTGTAATTCTTGTAGGTTCATTGATTGTTACAGTTAAGTTATATTCATAAAAGAGATATTGGAGCTTCAAGTCATCATTAGAGTTTTGGAGAAAGTCAATATTAATGTCACCCATGATTATGATTTTACTCTCGAAGTTAATTGTAAAACGGTCTAAAAGGAGTGTTAAATTATTGTGGAAGTTGTTTATGTTACCGTTTGATGGCCTATACACACCAATAATAGTAACTGTGATATTAAATGATGCAATACTGATTCCTGCTAGCTCTATAAGACCAATACAAAAGTTCTGAAGGTTACATTTGGCCAAAACCTTAGTTAGATTAGGATTAACTAGGATACTGATGCCACCCCAGGTATTGATACTCCAGCAAAAAGCTGAGATTAAGCACATGTTAGGAATCAGGTTAAATAAGGACTCATGCTCTCACAATCCATGTTCGGTAAGGATCAGTGTGTCGGTTTCTCTTCTAAGAGAAAAACATTCAGTTGGTCACCTTTGTTTGTGAGCATTTAGATGTTCTGATGTATTAATTTTAAAGACTTACTCATTACCTGGGAGCCGGAGAAGACACCTAGTGTTTTGAGTGTAAGACAATGGTTTTGTTAATCCTGCTGTCTTGTGCTTCTGCTGTGGCTATCTTTACAGAAGCTTCTTTAACTAAATCTATAACAACCTTAACTAGAGTGTTACAAAGTAATCTTTTACCCACATATTAAGGTGCATACCATGTCTGGCATGAGTTTCACGTTTAGCATTTGCAGTATTGATCAATTTCACTTTTTTTTTTTTAAATTAACGTCCTCCAACATTGTGTCATATCAGACGAATGAATGAAATGAAATGGGTGAAATGATGCTCAAATGAGCCCGAGGTCCATGGATCTCTTAAGTTACCCGACATTTGTCTTCTCAGGGTAGGAAAAACCTCGGAAAAAAACCTTACCCGGATAACTTACCCTAAGCGAGATTCGAACTTGCGACCTCTTGAACGTGAGGCAGACACGCTAACCATCACGCTCACCATCACGCTACCGAGGCGGGCTCAATTTCACATGTTGATACTTACTTGCTGGTAATAGGGGTTATGTTCTAATTCACTAAGTTTATTTGCTTGTTCACCCAAGAATTAGGATTTTGGTCATGTCTTTGAGGGAGTTTTACAACTATCACGTTAGTATGGTGCAGATTCTGGATTACTTTCCATGTTTTGCACTAGGTCACTCACTTCACTGTTTGCAACATCGTTACTGCCGCCAATGAGCACCACACAATCTTCTTTGGTGAAATGCGAGCATTTCTTGTCGATGTTACTCGCCACTTCTGCAAATCTTGCACCAGGTTTTATGATTGTCCTGGTTCTGGGTATATTTTCATTCTTATAATTTAGTTCTTTGGCTAAAACCCTGCCATGACTATCACCTAACAGGAGAATTTGGCCTCGAGACTTCTTTTCCTTAGTAGTATGTTTCCATCCATTGTTTTCTTTAGATTTGGTCTTGTTAGTATTATTTCCTGTCACTATTATTTTAGTCACTTAACCCTGCACCTTTGGTGAGACACAGTAGCTTAATTAAGCTGTCTTTAGGAAAATTATCATCTGGTTTCATTAAACCGAGAAGCTCATATCTTTCCCAATCCAGTACTTCACATTTGAAGATTATGTGAGAGGTAGTTTCCTCCTCTTAATTACTGTAATTAATTAATGGTTCTTCTTTGAAGATAAACCATTATACGAGGGCTGTTCCAGAAGTACCTACCTGACCTGATGTATAGATAACAATAAAATTGCTGTTTCTAACAAATGACTGGTAGAAAGTATCAACCTTATAAACCTTAAGTTTGAAGTTTCACAATGCTATGTTAATTATTAGCAAGTGGAAGCTCTGAGGTTCAAATCCCGGCTTTGGCATTGGGTTTTTCAGCTCCGATTCTACGCTTCAAATGCTATGTTGTTTAGTATTTGTTTGGCAGCCATCAATAGTGAATGCTCTCAGCAAATTTGTAAACATGGATAAAATTGGTTATTGTTATGTGGTACAGTACTTTCATTTGAAAGCTTAAAACTGAGCTAGATTCTACTTTGGCCTCAGGGGTCTCCGCCTAGGGGATATGTGAATAGCGACCACAAGGTACCCAAGCTGAGCAGAACATTACTTCCACTTACTGGTGTTTTGCTCCTTACTGTAGCTTTTCTATCTGTCCTTACCTTGGTCATCTCTTGTTCTCTTCCAACCCCGATGCTATTAGGGTTCCCGAGGGCTAGGGAGTCTTTATTTTTCCAACCTCTCCATTTCTCTAATTTCTCTATAAAATCTTAACCCCAACATGCTGACCTGTCATGGCATGTAAAACGTCCTCTGATTGGTAATCAGAGGATATGGTCGGTGAATTTATTTTGATAACTCTCCCGGTCAGGTCGGTGAGACCCTTAAACCAACGACAGGTGTGGATCTCCAGACATTCTGGGGGTTGTGAGAGAGCGATGTGACCGCCAAAACATAAAAACATGGTGCTCTCTAAAAAGCGGTTACTATTACTGCTATTGCTCTCTTCAATATCATTGTGAAAAATATTGGAGAGCAAGAGGATTAATGACTTCATTGTCAGAAAACCAGCATTAGCTAACAACTTTTCTCTACTTACATTTAACTATTGGCTCACTTCACACAAATATACCAAATTACACTCTTAAAGTCTTTTAGTATAAGCTTTCTTACTTGGCCTTTCAAACTGTCTCTGTTATTCACTGTTTCCCCGACAATGATGACATTCAAAGAATATCCACTATATGGCAAGCTTTCTCCATAGAGATCTTAACCAATGTCACACTGCCCCCACTGCCAACGCTGCGCACCCTGAGCAGCGCCACCAGCATCTTCTATTGGGGAAGCCTCTGGATGCAGAACTGCATCGCCAATACTTTCAACCTCCGAGTGCAGGCCTTCCTGCACCCGCGGGTTTCCACGACTGCTGGCCTCTCCTGGTGCACTTTCATGCACACCTTGCTCCTGGTGGGCCTTAATGTAACCTCCAAGGTGACCCTGCAGACCTCCACATGTTCACTGGGCTTGGGAGCGTTACCTTGTTCTGTCTGACTTGCAGGATCCTCCTGCCAATGTTGATTGTTGCCTCATGACTCTTAGGGGCATTCGTTCCCAGGACCACCTCCTAGTCACGCTCGCGACGTACACCCACGCTCTGTCCCAAGGTCAACTTTAGCAAGGCCTCCTCCACAGGCAAGGTGTCACCCCATGCCAGCAATCTTGTAGGTCTGATCTGGTTTCCTCGATGTTAAGCCCCCCACCTCGTTAAATCACACCACAGTCTCTGCTGCTGTGTTCACCAATATCTGGTACTGCCTTCCACGTACCCATCCGTGATGATGTCCATTGTTCTGCACAAAATGCACAGCATTGCTCTAGGGGTTGGCGATGACTGTTCCAACGTGCCCCTTTTCACGCCACTACTTATTCATTTACCATTAGGTGTCCTGGTAACTTGGCGTACGGTTAGTAATGCAATGCAAATGAATGATCTCTCGCACCTGTCAATATGAGACATTGCGTGTCCTGAAGATATAATTGCATCTGAACAGAGTGTACATACACTGTCTCGCTGTGTTTGTGTGATAAGCTTGCGTAAACAGCTGGGCAGTTTCACATTCTTTCTGATACGTCTCATGTCTGTACCAAGTAGTACATGGTACAACCTCTAACACACAGAAAAACCTGTTTTCAAGGAAGTGAAATAAAATCCGGCATACATTTTAACTCAAAAACGAAAAAGCCTGCCTGATACACATTGAGACGGGAACTTCTATGTATATATTTGTAATTTTAGATTAAGAATGTACATAAATATAAGATTTTAGATATAAGTATAACTTGGTATTGTGCAAAGAAGTTGCCTTTTGGAAGTAGGTTGACCTGAATAAGTTTCTGAAGGCCACGGAACAAACAATCTTTTGTCATCCCAAGCCGAGGGACATTTTGCCAGAAGTCCAAGGACACAGCTGGGGGAAGATTGTTCCCTCCTCCATAACGGGACTAGAGAGAAAGTGCGGGGGTGAGATAGAAAGAGAATAACGTAGAAGCGGACAGTTGGCTCTGGTGTTGCGATGTCGCGACGAGGGAGAGCCTCGTATCGCTAAATAAGTATAGCTTCGCGCCAAAAGAAACGTCGAGGTATGAAAATAGACTGTGATTAGTGTAAAGTAAAGCAGATAGCAATCTTAGAGCGAAACACCAGAAACTTGCTCAGGTCGGCACTTCGAGGCAAATGAAGTGTTGAATAATAAACTTAGTAAAAGTCTGTGTTGTGTTGTCATCTAACCTCGCGCCCGAGAAACATCCTCTCATGCCTACCTAAATCCGGCACCCAACGTCCAGAACCCGCTACAAAGGCGCCCAAAGTCACGACCCCGTTACAACATGATACATTCTCACATGATGCTTTCTACCTATTCTCTCTAAATTATTTTAATGCAGTAGAATCAAACTCGAAAACACAATCTTGCCCTTTTACAGCCGGGAGCAATTATTAAAAAATGTGAATTTAAATATTTCAAATAACCTGTGCAGCCTTTATAATTTTCAATAGTGCCATTCTTTCTATGTCCTTTCGATAGCAAGCTGTTTCTCACTATCTCAAACTTATTGGATTGCAATTAAATACTTGTATGTTTAGAACTATGAGAATGTACTTCTGATATCAGGTGTTCCTAACTTCCAAATGACAACACATGTTATAGCGAAAATAGATATTGGTAGGGTTTTAAGTTTAGTACCTCAGAAGAATTAAACACTGAAGATTTTCAATTAACAATTCCTGAGATATCCCTTATTATTGCATCAAATTTGCATATATGCAAATGGAATTGCTTATTCTGTTTCTTTTCCTGATTGTGCAAAGAGGTCTTTTTCTTCTCTTCATTATGCATAGGAAGAACATAACTTCATCAAGTGTTTGGACATTCTTTAAGTGGTATGATTTATTTCTCGGCTGCTGCTCGTGTTTGCATTGAAAGAGCATGGAATTTATTGCAAGCTTATAGAGTGCAGTTCTTCAACAAATTGATTTATACTGCTAATAAACAATAGAGGGTAGAAAACATTACGTGTTGGTAGCACAGGTTAATCTTAATGATTATTGATTTCCTAACAAAATATGCTATAGCGACTTAATGGAGCCTTCAATATCGATCATTAGAGAGAGAGAGTTCATATGATATAAATTTCAGCTAATGCCATATTATACACTTTCAAGTGCTAATGGTGATCTAATATTAATGACCATCGATTTCCTAACAAACATGTTATAGCAACTTACACAGTGTTCTATTTATCTTTTGCTTTTTTTGGTGCAAATTTCAGGCATGTTCACAAAAATACATTCCAGAAATGACGATGTAATACAGAACAATCTCGAGAGAGAGAGAGCAAATATTATAAGCTCCCTTCCCTATGAACAAATGGATGGTATAACTGTGGCTGCTCAAAATCGTTCTACCCCTCAGTCCCGCCCACCATTACAACCAACGCTGCACCCTACTTAATTTCAAGACCCAAGAGAGTGCAAAAATTAGATTCCAGAAAGGGGGATGTGTAATTTGGAACAACCTCCAGAGAGAGAGAGAGAGCTAATGCTATAAGCTTTCCTCTCTGTGAACAATGGATGGTAGGACCGGGCTACTCCAAAATTATTTTTCCCCATAACACCGCTCACCATTACAACCAACACTGCCCTCTCAATTTCTCTACCCAAGAGAGAAGAGTTATATATTTGTAGGTTTTGCCAGGGAATAGAACAGTGTCCTCTATTCTGCCATTGAAAAGGCTAGCTAGTTGGAACACACCATGTCTGGTAAAATACACAACTTATTTATCACTTAAATGTATTTTTATCAATCACATTATATCGGTATACAACTTGATGAAGTTGTGTTCTCCCTTTGGATAGCGAGGAAAAGGAAAAATCTCTTTGCATTATCAGGAAGGGAAAAAGACTTGGAATGAAAATGAATAAATAATTCCATTTGTGTAAAGTAAACATATGAAAATTCGATGCAATAATAATATCTCTGGAATTGTTAATGGAGATGTCCAGTGAACAGAACAGGGGGACTTTTGTAGTATAAAAAATTGGTTTTGTAATAGTTACGGGTTTGTGTACTTAACTGATTTGGTGTTCACATGAAAAATTCTCACAGCTGTTTGCTTTGTGTGTGGCCTAGCTTGCCAATGAAGGAAAGATACAATTCATGCAAAGGAATGTTTCAAGTAGTTTGTTTTTGTTTCGTGAAAAGAAAAGATCATTTGAGCTTTTAGGAAACCAAGAAATCCTTATACCCGCCTCGGTAGCGTGATGGTTAGCGTGTCTGCCTCACGTTCAAGAGGTCGCGAGTTCGAATCTCGCTTAGGGTAAGTTATCCGGGTAAGGTTTTTTTCCGAGGTTTTCCCTACCCTGAGAAGACGAATGTCGGGTAACTTAAAGCTCCATGGACCTCGGGCTCATTTGAGCATCATTTCACCCATTTCATTTCATTCATTCGTCTGATATGACATAATGTTGGAGGACGTTAATTCAAAAAAAAAAAAAAAAAAAAAAAAGAAATCCTTATAAGACCGGGTGGCTGAAGATCAGCAGGTGGTCCAAGCACTCAGCAAAGCATGAATAGAATCATGTTATTTTAACAATAAAGATTAATGGAGCTATCTTTTGCCTGTGACAGGTGGGGGAGGAGGGGCCATTATAACATACTTGCTAGGAGGGGATGCATACTTCCATAAATTAGCGTAAATTTTAGTACTTCATTACACCAACTTCCCTATTTTTGAACTACTTACAAGGTGCCCATTTAAAAATAACTATGCTGAAACTCGTATTCACTTAAGTTTCTGAATGGCCCATATTATTTAATGAGTGCCTCCCCTACCTGCATGCCCAAGAACCCACACGCACGCACACACACACGCGCGCACACACATACACACGCACACAGACAGACACACACACACGCACGTACGTCTTGTAAATTCAGCAAGTTCTAGTTGAGAGGGTATTGTAGAGCAAGCAAGTTCTTTTTTCAAATGAGTTGGTGGTGACTTGCAGTGAGTGCTAGTACTGTAAATGCCTTGTGTTTGACTTGTGAGCTGTCTGAAAGAATTGGCTATTTTTTTTGCACTGTTAAGTCACAGAAGAAAGTGTAATGACTAGGGCTTGGAAGTTCATGCCCTAAAAAGCACTGAAATAAGCTCTTAAAAACTTGAAAATATGCCAAGAAATATGCACTATTTAATTAAAACAATGTCCCTTCACAGTAGACAAGACGAGTTAGTATAAATAATAAATAAAGTTACCTTATTCCTTAGAGGTTGAAGCAGAAGTGGTCCCGCTGCTAGTATTAACTGCTAAATTGCAGTTCACAACCAACACATTTTGCGGAAATTTTCAACAGTAAAACATCGTCTGTTGTCCTGCAAAACACTTCTGTAATGTGAAAAACTTCTCTCCACATCACAAGATGTTATCGGGTCATATTTAAATGACGTTAACTGCTTCACAGAGAGAGAGAGAGAGTCAAGTCTCTTGGTGTGATAGATGGTTTTCTTTCGAGGGTGTCTCGAATATCGCACATCTGTTTACAACCAGAATTTTTTGAAATTACATAATTCACTTTCTCTTTCACTTTTTGTCCTATGCTACCAGGAACTGAACTTAGATCACATATTCTTTTTTCAAAGACAGTAAGTGATTCATGAAAAGGAGATTCTACAGCTTCCAATGCCGTTATGGCTGTTGGTAAGAAAGAAAAATGGGCAGATGTGAAACTAAGATCCTCTTTTAACCCAGTGCTGACAGAATATTTTGCACAGTTTCTATTGATGAAGTATCTTTCAAGTCCAATGAATTAACAACCTCTTTGACTATTTCTATGTGCTCAGCGTAATATAAAACTGCATCGACCCATGTTCCCAATTAGTTGCAGGAGAAAGTCGGATATTAGGTGCTGTTGATCTAAACAACTTAACTCTTTTAGAAGATTTAACAAAAATTCTCTTTGTACTGGACACAAATCTATCTACCAATGGGAAAGAATCATGTATTGTCTCAGAAATGCGATGAAGAGTGTGTGCCAAACAAGTTATATGACTTAAGTTAGGAAAAATACCTTTCAGAGTTTGTTCTGATTTTACCATATAAGGAAGGACCTGCATCAGTAACAAATAAAAGTAACCGGTCGCATTTGATTCCACATGGCCATAGTAATTTCAAAGAATCCATCACAAACTGGGCCACAGTTACATTGTCAGTGACCGACAATTCGCACACATTAAGAAGATAAGGTGTAGTCTTTTGTTCATCATTTAAAGCACCCACGATTATATTAGCAATAGAATGACACTCAGAATCAGGGGTTTCATCAACAGTTAACCACACAAACTGATTGGCTAATACATTTTGTATATTTAATAATACGTTATTGTAGCAATGTCCTACACAGTGTACTTTCTTCAGGCACATGTTGCCGAGTGTACTTGTCAAGAAAGTTTTTAAATGTCGGATTATTAATTTTGAACAAGGGAATATCAGCAGCTAAAAATGCTTGGCACAAGTCATAGGAAAATTCAGTAACCCTACTTCCTAAACACTCTACTAGCTGTTTTTGAACAGGTTCTTTGTTTGCAAGTTTTCTGATTAAATTCTCCTTATGTTTTGTTGTGTTTATGTGCTGAACTATTTGAAATCTTTTCTCATTCCCTATATTTTTCTCACACGCTCCACAAAACGGTAGCCTATTATCTGTAGATATTAAATCACCGGAAAACTTTTTCTGTAAATTAATTAATCTAGCACTTGAAGTTGGTTTTATTTTGGGCATTTGAAGAGCTTTTTAACATTTTATACACCTAACTTAATTTGGTGGGAACAAGTTCACAACACTGTTACATTTGAAGACCACGACACAACCACTGGTGGGCAGGCAAGCGCTGCTATAATTGTGCTGCTCAAAGCATTGACCTGCCCTTTATCTTTGTTAATATAAACCTCTCAGATAACGCACTGATTATCTCTACACACATGCACATAGTGAAAGAATGGTAACAGGGGATTCACTGCATGACTACATGACTCAGCACTAGTTCTCGTCACCTCGCGAGTTCCATTATCATGCGCAATACTACCAATATGAAAAATATTATCCAGATGGAAGAAATTAATAAAAAACCATAAAAATCATTAAAATATGCAATATAGGGGCTATAATATTGAAATATTATGCATTTATCAAAAACAAGAAAATATGCAGTTATATGCACCATAAAATCTTGTCCAAATAACTGAAAATTCCATAATTTGTGCACATAATGTAAAAGCATACATTTTTAACCCCTATGAAAAAGCATGCAAATGCATGAACTTCCTAGCCCTAGTAATGACAGTGAACAGTGGAACCAGTTCACGTTAGTGAAGCGATGGTGAGCTAAACAAAGTCTCAGCGAAACCCGGTAATTTGTCTTCATAAACAGGTTTTCTAGCTCATACTGATAACTGCCTGTTATCAGTAAAATTCATGCTATGATATTCATTTAAACCCAGCCGACGTCCTTGAATGTCCTATAGATTAATGGTTGTTTTTAACTAGGTAAGAAACTTTGGAAAGATCACAGGTTTGAAGTTAGCTGGAAATCACATTTGTGAAGAGTGCCATAATATGGGATGTGAAATAAATACTGGAATATCAACCAAAAGGAAGACATTAAATTAGATAATCTGTGGGAAACAAGGAATGTAAGAAGCCCTGTAGTAGTAAGAAACAGGAGAGAGGAAAGAATAAGAGGTGATAAAGTGGAAGTATGCAACAAATGGAAATAGGCAGACAATACCTACAAATATTTCACCACAATGAAGCTGTAGAATAATAACAACAATGATGAAAGCAACAAGAATTTTTCTCTAACTTGAACACCTATACGTCAGGTCTCGAGAACCGTTCTACTGTGCCTGTAACTCAAATAATCTGAACATACGTTTTAAAATTATGGGAATAGATCTTGATTCATTTATTACAGGCATATAAAAAGTAATTTTTGAAACAAATTTAAAATAATACCCTTTTACATAGAATTGCTAAAACCAATTAAATTTGTATATTTTACTTTTTCAGTAAACTTCTGACATGAATTGTACTGTATAACTTTTTCAGATTACAACACTATTTCCTATGTACTCTCCAGAAGAAAATGATAGTCAAGAAGGTTCTCATCATCTTGGGTTTATCAGAAGATACAACACTTTGTATGCTCCCATTGCAGACCAGGTAAGTTTGTTTTAATTTTTATTTACATGATAAATGAGAATTTGAATACCACTTCTCCCTTTCTCTCTTTTGCTTCCAGCAAACTGCTTCTGAAAAATGGTCTCATTTTATGTAAGTGCAGTGGCAAACTGGAAGTTCGAATCTGATTTCTAAAATTCTAATTCATTGCCAACTATGACTTTTTGGCTTTAATGTGCCTTAGTGCTATGATAAGGTCCTGAGTATGTGATAAACTCCCTTATGTGATTTATGTACACTGGTCAACCTTCAAGGGATATCAGTTATTCCAGTGTATTGTAATGCAAAGGCAACCTACAATGTTGCAAATATGTTTAATTCTAGCCTTCCACTTCAACCCTATAAATGGCATTCTCAAATTCCTGCCTACTTCTTTAAGTTACATTCAAATTCTGTACAATTTAATGTAAAGTTGGTTGTATGCTGCAGTGTATAGTTGTGGCTCTGTACTTGCATAATAACATAAAGAACAGTATGTATTACAGATAGACAGGAACAGAATTCAAACTTGGAACCCCTTCATTAGAAATCCACTCTAATCACTCATACATAAGCCAGCGGCAGTTATGTAGGTCAAAGCAGGTAACAGATAGCCTTCACATGTCTCATACATGCAGATGGACCAATCATCATTATTATTGACATCATTGTTATGCTGTAATGTATTATGGTATATTATACTAGTATTCATGTTATAAATATGATAATACAATATAAAGTACAGTAGAGCCTCAAATATTTGAGGTAAGGAAGACCAGCAGTACCTTGGATAATAAAAAACTAGGGTAACACGGACTCTCGTCAGAAAGTCTGCTTCTCTTGCCGGAAGCACCCGGGCTCACAGCCACAAAACCTAAATAATAACAGCATTTTCATGATTCGTGTATATAATCAAATCACTAGAGTGTATTTGTGTGAAACAAAGATGCAAACATTTTTGAGATTTTTTTTTGTTTTGTATCAGTACTCTGAATTATTTTTTAGTTTGAAATTTGAATAACGTACTGGTATGCATGTAAATACGCTACATAGTTTTATTATATTTATTATTCACGTGTTTATTTTTCATTTATTGCTTGCTTATACAGTGGAATCCTGACAACTCGACCTAATGTGGACTGAGAGGTTGTCGAGTTACCGAAATGTCGAGTTTTACAGAATAAGGGAGCTGTTATTCACAACCCATAACATAACACTGCAAATTACATAAATACGTATGCTAGCACAATATAGGAAACAAAAGTATAACATTTGTAAAATGTATTACATATTAATATATTTCCCTTTGTCCAGTCTCTTTAACTCATCCAATTTAATTTCCATTGTCATGTTAACTTGTTTTTTCTTCTCGTTCGACATTTTCACTGGCATAAACACAACTTACAGCATTAACAGTAAGCCTGAAATCTTGGAAGCTTTACTGTAACCATAAATATGTAACTGGAAGTTTAGCTCGCCACATACACAGGTATTTTGTACATGTGGCAAATGATCTTGTTTGAATGTGCGTGAGTGACATGCAAATTGATGATGTGGGTAATGTCTGTTTATTTCCTTGAAATAAAGAAGACATTGTTAATAATGTGAGGTGGCACTGTACGTACTGTCCTTGGAAGTTAGAAAAGTAGCCGGACACTCCTATGGTCTTATAAATACGAGGGCCGTTCAGAAAGTAACCTCCGGTTGATTGCAAAAAATTCACCAAGTTAAATAAAAATATTTTAATATATACATCTTACAACTACATCTTTGCACTATTTTTCTACATAGTCTCCATAATGATTGAGGCACTTATCGTATCTGTTCACAAGCTTTGAAATTCCTTCTGCATAAAAATCACCCGCTTGTGCCTGGAGCCAGCCTGTGACCGCATCTTTGAGCTCTTCGTCGTCATCAAACCGCTGGGACCCGAGCCATTTCTTCATATGCATGAAGAGGTGATAATCGCTTGGCGTCGGATCTGGGCTGTAAGGTGGATGGTTGACAACGTCCCACTTGAAGGACTCAAGAAGGGCTGTTGTTCTGCGAGCAGAGTGAGGACGGGCGTTATCGTGCAAAAAAAACGATACCGGAAGTCAGCATACCACGGCGTTTGTTCTGTATAGCCCGTCGTAATTTTTTTAGTGTTTCACAGTACACGTCTTGATTAATGGTCGTCCCACGTTCCATGAATTCAACCAACAACACCCCTTTTGCATCCCAAAACACCGTTGCCATCAATTTTCGGGCAGAAAAATCTTGCCGGGCTTTTATTGGTTTGGTAGGCCAATTTGAATGTGCCCACATCTTTGATTGTTCTTTTGTCTCAGGGTTCACGTACTTAATCCAGGTTTCGTCCCCGGTCACGATTCTGTTTAACAATGGTTCACCTTCGTCCTCATAACGTGACAGAAAGTCTAATGCAGAGGCCATTCTTTGAGTTTTGTGGTGGTCGGTAAGAATTTTGGGCACCCATCATGCACAGAACTTACTGTAACCCAATCTTGCTGTCACTATCTCGTACAAGAGAGTCTTAGAAATCTGTGGAAAATCAGTAGACAACTCCGACATTGTGAAACGTCGGTTTTCACGAACTTTTGCATCAACTGTCTGAACGAGTTCGTCCGTCACCAATGATGGTCTACCACTCCTCTCTTCATCATGAACGTTTTCTCGTCCACTTTTAAATAAACGTACCCATTCACGGACCACTCCTTCACTCATAACTCTTGGTCCGTACACGGCACAAAGCTCACGATGAATAGCTGCTGCAGAATATCCTTTGGCTGTAAAAAACCTTATAACAGCACGCACTTCACATTTGGTGGGGTTTTCTATTGCAGCACACATTTCAAACGGCCACAAACACTAAACTAGCGCAGGTACGACGTTCACTCGACCACGGCTTGATGCTGACTGACCTGCTGAATGCGTGAATGCACAGATGGCGTCGCTACTCCCCCCACTAGCCGCACTGTGACCGATCAGAGGTTACTTTCTGAACGGCCCTCATATAAAAGTGAACTTGATCATAAACCACTGCGCAATTGTTACATCTAAAAATACCTTTGTACTGGGTAAAGCAATTAACCAATAAACCTTCAAACCTTCTAAAC
This sequence comes from Tenodera sinensis, assembly GCA_030765045.1. Lineage (NCBI taxonomy): Eukaryota > Metazoa > Arthropoda > Insecta > Mantodea > Mantidae > Tenodera > Tenodera sinensis. The sequence goes on from CM060962.1 coordinate 102,975,988, forward strand.
AAGTGTTTGTGCTGTGTATTCACATTATTAGTGGTAAACTTTTGGTTTTGTGATAGTGGTCTGGCAGTTGCTTACGTTCTGACTAGATATCGAAGGTAATATGTGGTCAGCCCTATTGTTACTGTGAGGGAGAATGCAATAGATTGTACACGTACACTAATTAAAATTTACCTATACTATTTATACTGTATAGGAGATAATAGAAACTATTAGTCAAGTTTAACAATAAAAAATTAAAGGAAATAAAATAAAATAGGTTGTTGCATTACATGGAATGTCTAGTTACCAGAATTCTACTGTACTAAGAAAGACAGAATTAGTTGCAGTTCTATAAAAACTTACTTTGCTTTTTCTCATTTTATACATTAATCTCCCTTTCAGAACATAGACGTGTGGTTATTCTGCAGTTTGATTACCCTATTTTACTGTAGTTTATGAAACTTCATTGTTTGATTCTATAGGCTAGTTCAAAATAACCAAGACTGGTAATCAGAACAAGAACAACAAAGTTGTAATACATGTAAATGCTGTGTTCACAATTAACAGGAAGGTTTCCCAAGTCCCAGTTACAGCAAAGAATACATGGCCAAGTTTTAACTCTGCCGTTCTTAGGCACAGTATATTTGATCTGTGTTATGCATATTAGACTCGTTTCTGTGGAAATTATTCTATGTGGGCGTGACATAAAAATGCAACAGAGCTCTCCATAGCCACAAGCTAGAAACATGAACCTGGAAGAAATTTCAGTATATGTGCATCCTAACTTCAGATTCTGAAATCCACAGACCCATTGAGTGTTGGTTCTTATAGTGAAAGGGTCATCTATAATTTGTTTATATGCTACTCAAAATTGGTTATTGCGTTATAAACAGTAGCAAAATCTACTAAGAACAGCAAAAACTAATAGAAAATTGTAAACATTAACACAACTTTAATACATCCCATTAATACAGGAATGAAAGCTTGGTAGAACTAGAGGAATCTGAAATAGTAATGGATCTTCATTTAGACATTTACTCTGTTGAATTTTGATGTTGGCTAACCTGCATTATGTTAGCTGAATTGGAAGCAGATGAAAAAATGTCATTGCTCGTTTAAAAACAAATGAAATCCCAATGTGCAAAATCAACTTTCCATTTTCTGATCTGTATGATAATAATCAATGTGCATTTCTGTTCTTGTTACTAGGCTATTGTGAACCAAATTTTTGTATGCTGCTTTGCTTCCCATTCTCATTTCCGTTTTGGTTACTTCCCAAGTTAGTTATTCAGAAGTTATAGTAAATTGAAAGCATATTTGATTTGGCCTATCTTGTGTTGCCCCCCCCCCCCCCTCCCTTACTTCTTTCTCAAGTTAGTGGAAAATGTTTTGGGATACCATCTAGTGCTATGATATGATAAATTCACTCATTTGTGAATGGATTAGGTACTCAATTTGGTTTAAGTAAATAAAATAGAAATAAAAGTTGGTTTTGATTTTACCAAAGTAAAGCAACAACATAACCTTAGGTATAACAAGTATCATATTTTTTCTAAAAGGGATGGTTACAGCCCTTCTTAGCCCATACCAGGGTGGTCTGCCTATGGGTGCCAGTATGAAGTTGGTATCTTGGGAAATATTCTGAAATTCATTACTCCTGAATAGTATGCAAACATCTTGAATGTGTTTCTCTAGTCTGTGTGCCTAGTGGTCAGTGGACCCTTAAAGCCTACTCAACCACCCACCCACCCACCCACCCACCCACCCACCCACCCACCCACCCACTCACTCACTCACCCACCCACTCACTCACTCACTCACCCACCCACTCACTCACTCACTCACTCACTCACTCACTCACTCACTCACTCACTCACTCACTCACTCACTCACTCACTCACTCAGTGTCCTGTCTTTTGAAATTTGTAATCTTTTTCATAAAGTTTGCTGGTTAGTGGGGATGCTTATTCTGTTGTTATCAATGTGTTCTTTCTTTCTTAATCTCAGTAGAACTTTCACTCTAGCACATTTGTAAGAATCAAATCTTATCCCTGCATTTTATTTCTTGAGTGCTTAGCTTCACAAGTATATCAAGCTGCCCTTTAGTCTGTATTTCACTGCAAAGACACATATGTAACTTGCATATGAGGCACCTAGTATCAAACCTCGCCAAATCCATTCACCTAACTTTTTGGATAATTGCAAAAAACTGTCCAGAATAAACCATTATCCAAAGTAATTTCACATCAGTGTTTGTGTTAAATGAGACATTTAACATGAAATTTTTCAATATAAGGTACTTCTGGAATATGGCTTTTTAAATATTTCAGAAATAAATTTCATGAAAAGTGGATGTGGTGGGGTTTGATACCAAAATTGGGATTTAGTGGTTTTTGAAACGGAAGAATTAAAAATTTGGAATTATGTGTAACACTAAACGGGGTTCTATTATCCACATAGTATGAAAATAACTTTTTAATGAATTTAGTTATCTAAAATGTTAGTTTTAATACTCATTAAAAGCAGGTGTTGCTTGATTACAGTACAAATCAAGAAGCATTATTAAAAATCTGGTGTGTTGCACTTACATGATTTTCTCTACTCTTGTATTAACTATTCTTAAAACTCTTATTCCTGTATCTTCGTGTTAGTCAGGATAAGCATTTGTAGAAATTATCTTATTGCTCATTTTCTTGTAGGTGCAAGGGGAATATGGGAATACAGTAGGCTTTGAGCGATAGTCAAATGTTTTAAAGCTTTGTAATTCCATTCTCTTTGCATGGCTAAGATATAAAAAAATGAATAACGATCTTCCATTTGTGTAAGTGTTGCAAAATTCATACTAATAACAAGGAATATCTCCAAAGTGGCTCACTCCACCAAAAACAAAAAAAAACAAAACAAAAAAAAAAAAAACAAAAAAAATCATTTCGGCATAAATTGTATGTTTTAATGTGATCCTTACTAATTCAAAGGAAAACTTCATATCTAAAGTCAATCCGACACATACATTAGACATCACATATTATTTACACCTGACAGAAGAAGTTAAGAAAAGTGATACTCCAACTAGTGTTCTAAAATTATTGGCATTAGAGGCAATCCATACTAGATTTCCAGAACACGAATGGCTCCATATTTATACTGATGGATCATTGATATCAAACCAAGATGGAGCAGGTGCTGGAGTCACATGTCACCTCTTTTCCTATTACAAATCTTTAAGTTATGGAACTACAAACTTTGATGGAGAAATTGAAGCAATTCGAATGGCCCTACAAAATCTTTTGTACAGAATTTCACATTTTCAGCAAGCAGTTATTCTCTCAGATTCCAGGGCAGCAATTATAGCAATTACTTCCAAGTTGTCACCAAAAAACCAAACAATTATAGAATGTTGGAAAATCCTTACCCATCTAACAGCACTTCAAAAACACCTAGTCTTCCAATGGATACCAGCTCACTGTGGAGTGAGTGGTAATGAGAAAGCTGATTTTCTTGCAAAAAAGGGTACCAGCGGTGTACAAAAATCAATAGTTAATCTACCATTTTATGCAGCTAAAAGATTAGTCAACTCTGAATTAAAAAAAAATTATTGCAAAATATTACTATGAAAAATCAAAGGATAAAAGATGGGAACTACCAAACATTCAAACAGTAATTCCTGAGTATCCTCGAAAAACAGCAGTTGCAAACTTCAGGTTGATTACAGGACATGATTGTCTGGCAAAACATTTAAACAGAATTGGGATATATTCTTCACCACTCTGTCCTCTATGTGATCTGCAAGAGGAAATGGATCGAGACCACCTTCAAATATGCCCGGCCACTTCTAGTGCCCCATCCATCAGTGAAAAATATTGGAGAGCAAGAGGATTAATGACTTCATTGTCAGAAATCCAGCATTAGCTAACAACATTTTTTGTATAATAAGATTTGTTATATCTCTTATGGTTTATGAGCTATGCAAAAGTCATCAAGAGTAAACAGGATTACATAGGCTATTGTGAGAAAATTCAAAATATACATTTCATTTGCCATAAAAATATCTCAAACATATGGCATTTTAATCAAAATCATTAGTCATTTTTGAGAAAATCAAAATTTTTGAAAAATTGTCCATGTAAAGTGTAGTTTAGGGTGGGTGAGTTTTCTTCAAAATCTTTGTTTGGTTGTGTGTGAAAAATATTAAACTTAAATACCAACTTTGATTTTTAACTGACTTTTTGATTTTGAGTTACCCTGTTCACACATGCACCCACCCCCCCCCCCCCCCCCACACACACACAGACCAATTTCTAAAAGTGCTTTTTTGGATTCAGGGGCCTCAAAACATATTTCTGGTGAAATCTTGACATCAAATTTTTGGGTTAAATACAATACTTCCTTGACTATACGTAGTAGAGAAAGTAAAACTGTGACCCTTAGATTTTTAAACTTTTCTTTCATTTTACATTACGTTTGTGTATATTTCATCCTCTTGAACTACTTTGTGTTCATATTCTTCAGTCTGAGGTCCGTGGTCTTCTTGGTTTTCTAAAGCAGAACAAAATTGAAGCAGCTCACTCTTGCTCCATTTTTCTCCAAAATGTTTTGATAGTTATTTTGATACATCATGTACCTTGGCAGAAGTACTTCTCTCTTTAAATTTTGTGGTCTAATGTATATTGCATTGTTTGACACTGTCAATTGCTAAGATCACATCAGCGTTGCCGGTGTGCTGAAATTTCGTCCTGCAGGAGTTATTTTACATGCCAGTAAATCTATAAGCACACTTAAAAACCATTGGTCTGAGCTGGATTTGAACCTATGACCTTGGGATCAGTAGGCCAGTGTCTAACCAACTGAGCCACCCAGACCGACATGTGGTCTAATGTGCATCATATTTAGATTAGTCTTAGTGATAAGCTTAGCCTTACAAACTCCATTTCGATAAAAAAAAAGCTACACTTTCAATCACAAATTTGTGTAGGTTTCTTTTTTTTTCTTTTTCTTCTTTTTTTCTGGGTTAAACTTAAAATGCCATTGCCCATGTTTCTTAAGCACTTTTTCAGTTGCAGATTTACAATAGTGATCAGGAATATTATTTACATTGAATACTGATGTATGGCTTTGGATAATTTCATCCTTTTCCAGCTGAAGGACCGTAGGTATCTTTTACAGGTCTTTTTCAATTAAGCCAAACACCTGATCTGGTAGAATGAAAGTACGTCCAACCATTGGATCAGAAGTGTTCTTCTTACACAATGAACTTGTTCAGAAAAATCAATTATGAGCTACTTTACCCAGCATAGTAATGAATACAGTGTTTTATTTTTTTATTTTTAGTTTTAGTTTTTTTCTTTTGGTGTGCCCACACTCCCATATGCAAAACAACTTACCACTGTTTTCTCTTAAAACTCAGTGTTTATTGTAAGATTTAAACCTCACATGGCTGATCACCCGTGAAGCTGTAATAAATCAATCAGTGTTTATTATTGTGATGATAGACACAAGAAGAAATTAAGCTTGCATTTTCAGGAAAGTCACTTTCACAAAAAGTGTTGATTGGCCGAAAGGGATATGTCGCACTTTGAAACTAGAAATGGCAATATAGGTACTGGATTTGGTGGATATTGATACTCAGCCTCATTTTTTATTATGTATTTTAATAAGATGTGTCGGGTTTTGCTCTCATGTCATGGCTGCATTGAATTCCTTGAGTTAGAATCTATCAGAAGTGATACATAACTCAGTTTGGTCAAAAAATGGATTTGGCAACTTTTGATACTAGGCGCCTCATATACGTACAAGGAAGTTAAACTTTCTGTTAAGGACATAATAGTGTTATGCTTTTTTATGATCTGCAATTCTGTTTGTGGTCAGTAATGAGTTATTTTGAATTTTTCAGACTTCAACAATACTGCGAGACTGGCCAGTGCTTATGGATCGCCTGCGAAGAGACTTCCTCACAGCTGATCGTTTGACAATGTTGATAAAGGTTAAAATGTTTGTATTGGCAATATTTGCTCTAGTGTATGTCTTAATACCAGTGGACATTATCTCTGAAGCTATGTTTGGAGTAGTAGGACTTATTGATGATTTAATTATTATATTCGTTATTACTCTCCAAATTAGCAGGATATACAGAAGTTATCTCTTAAGGCAGATACGTGAATGATTTCTAACTTTCTGATTTTAGAGAAGCAGTCTGATGTTCAATAGTATAAACAATGTTATACCTAGATATAACACTTTTTGGACTACTAAAGCAAAAACTGTAATTTTTGGAAGCAAATTGGAATATTCAACAATGTTGTCACTGCATCTCAAATGGTTTTGCAAAGATGTTCCATTTACCATTATTTTGTTCACTTTCTTTCAAATGTTTCAGCTCCTTTAATTTTAAGGATATTGATTCAGTTCTACTGCATATTGCTTATATGTGATGTGACTTGAGAATTTATACATCTCCAAAATCATGTTCCTGCCAATGGACAACTTAATTTTAAACTACTTAAGAAAAGAATTATCTCTTTGGATGCAAAAATTTGTATTTATAGCAATTTGGGAATTTACAAATTTTTATTAATTTTGCAGGAAGTGGCTAAGAATAAAGAATTGCATTCCATAATATTATAATTTTATTTTGCAACTAAGGTATTAAAAAATATCTGTTAAAAGTAAATACATTTCTATAGGTTGCATCCTAAGTCACAGTCAGGTATTCTCTATGTTACTTTATTAAATAATAAAATGCTATGAGCCACTGGAAAACTTTATTTATTTAACTCACCAATATATGAATATCAATGATTGAATATATTAAATCATAACTAACATTGAACTATTGGTGTCGTTTTTCACTCACAGTTTGTTCTGCCATCATGTTCATCTGCTTGCTTGCCTGAGCATTTTGTGTGATTGCAAAGATATATAAAAATTTTCCTAATAATTCGTCAACAGATGTCATCTGAATCACAGCAAAACACTTCTTCGTGCAGCATCACAGCTAGTTGTGGGCAGATTCAGTGTTAGATTTTCATCATGGACGTAACAAAACATTAAATTCTATTGTGTTATATTGTAACTCAGGATTACAGGCTGATTACTGCACTAATTGGTATTGAGTGCTATGGTTTGTTTGTGCTAAGCAATTTACAAAGAATGTGGCGAGATAGTCAGCCCAGACTTAGCTTGCCATATTCATACAACAAATTTCTTTATTACCTACACATACATGTTTTACTTCCCTTAAATTGTGCTTGATTATCATCACTTCTTCATATCCAATTCCATTTGTTTTAAACTTCACTACATTCCTGGTTTTAAAGACCAGAATGCAGTAGTTGGATAACTGATGTTACAAGCAAACAGCATGCCAGACCGTTTTTCTCCAATATCACTGGCAACAGTGCTTGTAGCATATTGTGAGGCTGTATGGAATTGTGATGCAAGTAAGGCATAAAGGGTTAATGCGAGGTGTTTTTAAAATGCGATTTTAAGTGTATGCAAGGTGCATAAATTTTAGTATTAATGTGTTTATGTGTGCAGTAAAAGGAGTTTGAGAGTTTTCTTAGGAATGGAGGCTATGCTTATTTTGGCTCTGCCACCAGTGGAGTTCTATACTCATATATGATGTTTTAAATTCCTAACATAGGGATACATTTTCAAGAACAGCAGAGAAGAAAGAAAAAAGAAATAACACGAAGAGTTTTTCTTTTTTTATGCGCTCAAGATGAGTTCATGGTTTTAATGCTTGAGCAGGTTACAACAAAAGGTATCTGAAAGTGCCCACAAAATAATGTTATTGCAACAGGAATATGTGCTCTAGGAATATAGAATTGACCTGGGAACACCTGATGATACCTATATGCTAACTCGTATGGTTTTATACAGGGCAAGCGGGAAGTCATGTTGGTATGTCATCAGTTGACTTGAAGAAATTCCTGTGGAACATTTCCCAATACAGCATTGATATGTTCCTCTAATTCTTCCAGAGTGCATGACTTTGGACGGTAGATTTCATCTTTTGCCCAACCTTACAAAAAGAAATCACATGGCATGAGGGAAGGCCATTCATGTCATCCCTTTTGGCCCAACCATTGCCCAAGAAAGTGTAAGTCAAGCCACTCATGAACAATGACAGTGAAGCAGGGAGGAGCCCTGTCCTGTTGGAAAGTAACGTCAGCATTGTCCCATTTGGAGACTGCTAGCCATAAATCTTGGCGTAACATGTTCAAGTACCATTCACCATTCTAGGTATCTCACATGAGGACAGGACCAATGACAGTTGTGAAGTCATTTCACAATGTAGTTACGTTTGGATTGTATTCTGCCCATTAATGACTTGTGATGATTCATGAAGCCAGTGACCTAAAAAACTGCCTCACAGCTCCAGATAGTGCACCAAAAAACATTGATCCAGTCCGTAGACCACAGGATCATAACCTCTCGAAATTCCATGCACCTATCACAGTTGTCCAATGATAATTGTTGTACATAATGAGGTATCAAGGGTCGAAAGCACATATTTCTTCCACACTTCATGTACAGAGTATCTGGAGAGTCTGCTCTCACATGAGGCCTGTCACGTTAATTTATCTGGGCTCCTGTGAACAATTCCCTCACTATTACAACATTCTTCAGCAAACTGTCTTGGTATAAAGTACAACATGTTGACCTTGAACACCTCTCAACATCGCTGCACAAGAATAATAGATATCCACACTTCATAATATGATGCTATCATTGTACGATCCATTCAAAGACAGCTTGTTTACCATTTTCTCAGTTATTGATGATGATGGTAGATGTACTGATAGATTTTTCTCATTGAACCTACATCAGATAAAAGCAAATTTGCAAATCGGTCAAAAATTAAAAGAAGTACAGCTATTTAAAAACAGAAAGTGACTCCATCCATGTATACAGTATACAGTAAAACCTAGTTAATCCGGACCCCTTTAAACTGGATTTCGCTTAATCCGGACAAGCATCCTTAAAAAAAATCTGAAGCTGCAAACTGCTAACGATAGTACTGCACTAAGACAAACTCAAGGAAATTGCCCATTTTATTTTTGCAGAGACTGTAAAATAGGAATTTCTTAGGAATACCAGGAATACATTAGTGACTATGGCACATTAGGCTGCCCTCCTTCCCACACCCTTGCTGTACCTGCGATAGGCCTTGCAACTCTTGTCAGAAGGATTAGTTTAACACTTACCTTTCTCAGTCATTAAACTAAAGAAACAAATAGTGCATAATGTCATTTAAAAAACCTATAATATCACCAGGGAAACGTAAGCATAAGTCACTTACAATACACAAGAAACTGAAAATGATTGAAAGGCTTGAAAATGGTGCCACTGTTGGGTTTATATATGCAGAATATGGAATCGCAAAACAAAGAGTTTCAGACATAAAAAAGGAAAAAGGGTGAACTCTTATTTTCTATTAAATGTGATGTAAATAAGGAAAATTTTCAGGTTAAACGAATGCGGCAGCCAGCTAAACTAAAGTTAGAAGATGCGACAAACATGCAGTATGAACAATTTCATGCAAGCAGAATTGCAGTGAGAGGTGTTGAAATTCAAGCTGCTGCTAAACATCTTGCGAAGCAGCTTGGTATCAATGGATTTTTGGCAGTTCAGGCTGGTTATACAGATTCCACAAGTATCAAAGTATAGTGAACAAAAAAATGTGTGGAGAGAGCTTAAGTGCTGATACCTCAGCTGTTGACCCATTTATAAGTAGAAAAAAAACAAATCTATCATTCAAGAAGAAAAGTTAGATTTGTCTCAAGAGTATAATGCAGACGAGACAAGTCTATGTTGGTGCGCCTTGCTGAGAACATGCAAGCCTCCAAATCCTTAGAAAATACATATGGACAAAAAATTTGCAAAGAACACGTTTCTGCATTATTATGTGCTAATGCAGATGGAAGCCATAATTTAAAGCCAGTTGTTGTAGGTAAAAGTGAACAACCAAGGGCTATTAAGAATGTAATGTCCACATTGCGTGTGCATTACTATAATTCGAAAAATGCATGGGTTACGGCAGACATCACCCATGATTGGTTTCACAACCATGCTGTACCTGCAATAAGAAGGCACAAAGAAATTAAAAATCAAAATGATGTGAAAGCCATAATACTATTAGATAATGCACCTGCACATCCAGATGTAAATAAACAGTGTAGTGCCAATGGTAAGATCAAATGTGTATTCTTGCCATCTAACACAACTTCCCTGTTACAGCCAACGGACCAAGGCGTTATCTACACTGCAAAGTGATTGTACAGAAAGAAATTTCTGTTTGAAGTTTTTGAAGTTGAGGAGCCTCTGGATGGTGAAGATAAACAGGCAGAAAAAACACTCCAGAATATAAAATCATATGATTTCAGATCCATGATTTTCAATTTTGCAAGTGCAGTAAACAGCATTTCGAACTCTGCATTGACTAATACGTGGAAGAAACTTGTGTACTGACAGTGTTAAATTAGACACCAATGCAATTGGATTAAATGACTTTCACCAAATACTGGTTGCGGGTGGTGAGAATGCTGTCACAATAGACAGCATCGAAGACTGGCTTGACGTAGATGAAGGTCCAGGCTATCACATCAAGACTGAAGAAGAAATTGTGGAAAGCGTAAGCAATGTAAGAGACACTAGTAGTGAATCTGAGGATAAGGATGTGGTTTTCGGAAAGTTGAAATTGAAATTAAAATTAAGTGAGGTTAAACAGCATCTGAATTCTGTAATAGACTTTGTTGAGAAAACTGACAAACCGATTTCTGCATACTGCCATCATATGAGAAGTCTTCATGATCTCATTGTGAAAGAGATGTGTGATAAACCACAAAAGAAAATTGATAGTTTTTTCAAACCAAACAAGTAAAGAATGTGTAATTAAAATCAGGTGGGCCTATTGTATCTTGTGTTCTAATAAAATCATACAATGCATACTCGAATTTCATTCACAATTTTTCTCTGTGGTGCTTATTTCACTTAATCTGGACAACTTTAAGCCCCAGTCGGTCTGGATTAACAAGGTTTTACTGTGTGTGTGTATACAGGGTGTAAGTGAATAACACCGCACAAATTTTTCTGGTGATAGACAGTTCATAGGCAATCAATGTGAGATAGGAAACCTATGGTCTAGGATTACAAATTACAGAACTGTGTCTTAAAATTGTTTGAGGGTATGCATGCCACTGATCATGTCCACTGCAGGTGCACGGCATGTGAGAGAATAAGTGGGCAAACTTCGTAGCCTATCTGTGTAGCATAGTGGATATGGTGCCATGATGTGTAGGTACGCAAGTATACCCATAAAACCATATTTTTTATGTTCTTTCTTTTTCTTTCTTTCCTTCTTTCTTTCTGTCTTTCCCTTTCTTTCTTCATTCTCTCTTTCTTCCTTCCGTCTTTCTCTCTCTCTTTCTTCCTTCGTCCTTTCTCTCTTTCTTCTCTCTCTTTCTTTCTCTATTTCCATCTCTTTGTTTGTTTGTTTGTTTCTTTCTTCATAAACGCATGCTTAATTTAATTTCATTTACAGGAAACATTTGTGTGGTGTTGTAATTTTTCGTTTAACTAATGTTTAAACATTTTGTTTCAAGTTTAGCTATTATTTACAGTCGCATGACCTAAATAGTAGGTACACACTGAGAGCTTCGTTTTCACTTAAATGAGATGGTTCAAGCCTAACTAGCTGCTTAGAAACAAGTAAATAATTGATAAGTACTTGAAAGAGCTACATGCAATTGTTGTTGTTGTTTTCTAGTGCCTTGCATCTGGCAATGAAGCCATTAGCATTCGTGCTTTCCAATACTTTTGAACTGTAGTTTCTTCTGATCTTAATGCTTCACAGGTCTTCAAGTGGTCTTCACTTGAATTGCTACATGCAATTTAATTATTATAAACATAAGTTGAATTAATATTAACATTACAATACAATAGGTAGACACAACCAGAACAAAGATAAGGAAATAATGAGTAAATGCAGGTTTTATATCTTGGTGCCTTAATTAAATCTGATAATAAATTGAGCGATACAATAAGAGAAAGAATAGAGGCAGAGAATGAGCCTATTATGCAAATAAAAAGATTTTCTTTAATGGAATAATAACCAGAAATACTAAACACAAAGTTTATAAAACATTAATAAGGCCTGTCTAAGTTTGGGTATACCACAAGAACAATGAACGATGTAACTTGTCATTTTATGGGGTTAAAAACTAATATTTAACACTAAATGGTAGAAAAAGTGTAATATATGCGCATATTGGTGAAATATGTGTCAATCTCAAATATGCATTTCTATGCACTATAAAACTTTGCTAATTGATTGCAAATGACACGAAATGCATTTTTCTCTTACATGCATATGTTTATATTTGAAGGAATAAAACATGCAAATATGCAGAAATATGCCCTCCAGTTATCACTTATTCAAGAGAAACCTGTCAGTAACATGGGTTTGGATTGTTCAGGATGTTTTCTTCAATTTCTCCAGTATTTCATACTTCCAGACAACTGGCAAGCTCCTCCAAATTCAGTAGCTGAGTTTGTTCAATACAGAAGAGTAAACACAATATACTAACATGATTTCATGAAAGTTTTGCTTGTTATACCTTATTTCCTGTGTAATTTTATTGTAAAACAATTCAAATATTGGATAACTTGGTCTTTCTTGATATCTGATGCAGGAGCAGCAATCTACATATGTGGAACCGAAAATAATAATTGTGGAATATATCGAAAGTCCTAATGTATATGAATGCAATAAAAATGTACTATTCTAAACTCAACCAAGGTCTCAGTGATCAGACAGTGACAAGGAATTGCCAGGCCATATAAAGTTATTAGATGAAAATAAGATTGTGTAAACATGAAAATTACATTCCTATGCTAAGTTATAACAAAAGCAGGTATTATGGATTCTAAAATACAAGTGAAATAAGACGGTGCATAAACTGAGTAAAAATTATGTTAACTATGTTAAGTAGATTTTCCGGGTTTGTGGGCCGTGGTCGAGTTGGATTACCTTCCTCCGACGTTTCGCTGGAAACTGCATACAGCATCTTCAGGGTCAACCTCTGTTATTAGCGGCTGCACTAATAACAGAGGTTGACCCTGAAGATGCTGGACGCAGTTTCCAGCGAAACGTCGGAGGAAGGTAATCCAACTCGACCACGGCCCACAAACCCGGAAAATCTACTTAACATAGTTGATAATGCCGGCCGTGAAAGCCTCAGAACTTATATTGAGTAAAAATTGTTGCTTCCTTCAATCAAACCATTCAGTTGTGACACCAAATGATAGCAATAAAGATTTACAATTCTAAAAAGAAGCACAGTTTATCCAGAGATGCACAACATATTGCGAGTCAGCAATTTTTTATGTGTAAAAATTCTCTGATTTGCATTAATTGCTGTATGCTGTATGGCTATGCCATTCTGTTGTGATTAGGAAAAGAAACGTTATGGAATGTGTCACATGCTTATGACTGCCAAGAATGTCCTAAGATACTGTTGATATAGAAAAGTGATGGTAATAATTTCTGCACATTTGACACATCATCAGCCATGTGTTTTAGCATTATTTTTTAACATTGAGTGTACTCCCTTGCAAGGGGGTGAGCAGACTCTTCTAGTGTAAATTTCTCTCAGCCCCACCCAGTTCACACTGGCATCTCTGTATACAAGCCTTTTCCTTGATTCTGTTGTCATATTTATATCAAGTTCTGAATGTCAAGTATGGGCTGATAACCAAGCAGTTGAACAGTAAGAGCTACTGAAGTTAAAATCCCATCCATGAATGTGGGTAAGTGCAATACTTATCAACATAATTTCCAATTGCAGATTTTTTTAGATATACTTATGCACAAAAACTGCAGTCCTCTTACTGGATTTCATTTTAAAAAAATGTGTGTGTTCATACTTGCATATAAAATTAAAATTGGTAAACATTGTTAAAAAAACATAAAAATATAAATTAATGTTGGCATTGTAAACATTTTATCATCACCTACATTCATGAGGCATTTATTTTGAAAACGATTATTAATTCATGTTTTTCTGTTTAATCATTAGTCTGACAATTTAAGTGTAGATTATCCATTAAAATATATGCTATTGCTGTGTGCTAAACAATAATTTTGTTTGAGGAAAGAATAGAGAAAGGATATATGGAGGATTCAAAATGAGATACCAGACCACCACAGCACCTGACCAAACTACTATGCATATTCCCATTTATTGCATTTCTTAAAAATTAGTATAAGGTACTGTGAGTACAGTGTCAGCAAATGTTTCTGATGCTTTTGAGTCTTGCTGACTTTCTCACTGTTATAAATTCCTTTCTCTCTCTCCCTCTCTCACTCTCTCTCAGTGGGCTCACTTAGATGCTGCATATACATGTGTTGAGGATTATGTATAACACATTCTATGTTTTCATTTCACGTAATCCCTTTAGTTTTGGATATAAAGAAAAATGTTCATAACTTTTGGACAATTTTGCAAGGTAATAATTATTTATATAATTTTAGACCAGACTGTTTCTATAAGAGAATGCAAATTTGTTCCAGTTTTTATTCCAACTGTTAAGAATAATGCACAGTATCAAATTTTGATTTTTGTATCTTTCAGAGATTATGAGGGAAAAGGAATATTCAAATAACTAAATGTCCCGCATGATTCAGAAATAACATTTTTTATAAAGTTTGATTCATGGCTAGGAAACAGCTGACAAACAGAAGTTTTATAGCAACAAGTCTGGTTGCTTCAAATAAAAATGTATCTAAATAATTTGACTTTGTATTTTTAATGTGTAGTTTGTTCCAGAAATCATCACACTAAATTGCACATATTCTGGTTTAACATCAAGGTATCTAAGTGCAATTAAACATTCTTTCTTGATTATTTCTAAGTTTCTTTTGTGAAAAAGTTAAGAGCTGTATTATTTGAAGTTGTAGTTTATGTATTTTATCATATACTAAAGGATATTTGAAACATAATGTAATGGGGTTTAAATGTCATTTATACCGGGTGGAAGGTACTACCTTGACCATACGTTAACCAGGGATTCTACATCATGAATGTAACAAATGTGTCCAATACAATTATTGTCAATAAAGAACCATTTCACTGAAAAAAATAATTTGTGTCAAATATTTGGAGCCATCTAGCTTCTTGACGAATGGATATAAATAGTTTATTATTTCACTAACTCGTGCAAACATTGTGCGGACAGTGCTGTAATGTCTTTTCATTTCAGTTTGAATGAATTTAGTCACAATTTAACATTAACATGTTGCCAAATCTCTCTTAGAAATTAAACTTTGCATGACATTTTAACATTGACTAATTTAATTTGAATTAAAGTAGAAATGCATTACCGCATTGTTCATACAATGTTTGCATGACAATAAAATAACAAACCATTTACATCCATTCGTCAAGAAGCTAGATGACTCCAAATAATGAGTGAGTGAGGTTTAAGGGCCCGTCAACTTGGGTCCAGGTTTGAAATATTTTACACAAATTATTTTTTTTTCAGCAAAACGATTCTTTATTGACAATCATGGTTACACTCATCATCTAGAATCCCTGGCTAACATATAGCAGAAGCAGTACCTTCCACCTAGTATAAAAGTGCAACAGATGTTTATAAAGTAGAACCATATTTATTTTTAATAAGTGAGTTTAAGGATTTTGCCCATATTTCACCAGTGCAATCCCTTTAAGCTTTTCAAGCCCAACATTTATAGTAATAAATGTATGGAAGCACATTTTTATTATTTTTTCCCC
Source organism: Tenodera sinensis (assembly GCA_030765045.1). NCBI lineage: Eukaryota > Metazoa > Arthropoda > Insecta > Mantodea > Mantidae > Tenodera > Tenodera sinensis. The sequence goes on from CM060962.1 coordinate 102,991,761, forward strand.
TAATGTAAATTTTATAGCTGTTTTAGAACTATATTGGTGCTAGATTGTTGTTAAATAATAAGATTTGTCACAATAATATAAACCATATTTATTTGTATACCTAGTATACATACTTTTATAATATTAAGTAATTCTGAAGAATTTATGATCATAAAATGTTGAAAAGACAATTGAAGAAAAGAAAACCATAGAGAAACTTGGCATTACACAAAGCATTGTATATGTTATTGATGTGAGTCCAGTGGGACAATATTACTATATACCTCGCTAAGACAGAATACTATGGTCAGTATTGTTACTATTATACAAAGAACTACAATGGATTTAAGTGCAAATTAACATGCAAATCTCAAGAAATGCTGGTGATGTAGAGGAAATTTCTGTATATACTATTTATCTTTATACTGTTTATAATATAAAATAAATGTCTTTTTTGATTTTTAGTTCTGCAATTTTTTGTAAGAATAGAAAACTATCCTAGTCTGCGAGTCTGTGGCACGTAAGTACCTTATACAGAGCTTTCATTTATATGTGTGGCCAGCCGTATGGGAATTTTCATGGCACTGGGAAGTAACACTGTTGCAGAGTCAAATATTAATAGCTCCTTAAATTCAAGGCTATAGATTTCTCATACAAATTATAACAATCACACCTTTGCCTTAAATGGTGTTGGAAATGATGTACTTGTGCTGCCACATGTCTGGCACCTTTTAAGACAACTTGCATTAATTTTCATTAATTCCTCGTCAGTAGGAAAAAAAAAATAAAACATGGGTCATTAGAGAAATTACTCTACTTACAACATGTGGATACTATTCATGTATTGCAGTTATCTTATAGGGTTTTGATTTAGACATTTTTGTGACATTCCAAACCAAGGATAGCAAAAGTCCTGATTTGTGTACAAGCTTTCTCATGATATCAATGAACTTTGTTCTAACTTTTCTCTGATACCAACAAGCTTTTTCTCTGTAAGAACTTCTTCTTTACCTGATTACTCTCCCTTTATGTAGGACTTATACCCCCTTGGATTTACAAGCCAGTGCCTAGGGTCAGACGCCTGTTGGGGAGCAGAGGAACCTATGAACTGGACAGAGTGAAGACCTGGAAGCAGGTGGTCAGCCGAGCACCAGGTATGATAGTGAGGAAGAGGATGATATGAAATGCAGGCAAAATAGATGAATGGAAAGGTGATGATTGAGTAATTGGTGGAATGAATGGCAGGGGAAACCAGAGAACTTGGAGAAAACCTGCCCAGATGCCACTTCGTCTACCACAAATGCCACATGCGGGTCTCTGGGATCAAATCCGGGCTGCCTAGGTGGTGGGCAAATGGTCTAACCACTCGGCCACTGTGTAAGAACATGTCAATTTAATTTTGATTTATCAGGAATAGACTGCAAACTGGCACACAGAGAAGAGGGAAATAGAGGGGGAACAGAACCTTTTAGAAACTGTCTACTGTATGCCCACAACAAGAAGGCTAGAGGGGAATGAAGGGCAGAGGAGCTTGAACTGTGTATGTACTCCAGTAGCGGACCTATTTACTAGGAAGTGAGTGTATGAGAGTGCATATTTCTAGCTATGGGTGTGTTATGTGACAACATTGTGTATTTAAATGAACCTAGCATCCTTGTCATACTTGGAAACTAGGCATAAACACCGTGCAGGAAGCACAAAATGATTATGCTACACATTCCTAAGACTTGCCTTCTTGTCCTGGGCACACAGTAGCGCAAGGCAAATAGTTCCCTGTTAATTCAACCACATGTTCAAGTGAAGGTTCTGTTTCACCTCTCTCTCTCATTAACAAACAAGCAGGCAGCTAGAAGAGCAACTGCTAAAATTCTGTGGCTAGGAAAGAAAATAAATGTAGATGCACCAGGTTGATCTTGAATGATGTGGCTGATAACCACAGATGTGGGGGTACTGGAATTTACAGTACAAGCTAATATGGTCTGGCATGATGTATAATGGAAATTACATTATGTGAAGCAGTCAGTGAATGGTGTTTAATGTGTTTAGGTATGGTGATATATACTACATATCATATTTGCACTGTACAATCCCAATAATGTGGACTGAAAGGCTGTTGAGTTTCCAAAATGTCGAGATTTACGGAATAAGGACTCTTATTCACAACTCGTAACATAATACTGCAAATTACATAAATACATATTCTAACACAATATAGGAAACAAAAGTATAACATATTCTAAAATTGATTGTGTATTAATATATTCCTCTTTGTCCGATCTCTTTAACCCATTCAATATGATTTCCACTGTCTTGTTAACCTGTCTTTTCTTCTTGTTCTGCATTTTCACTCCCACAAACAACTCAGCATAACACTAACAATAAGTCTGGAATCTTGGAAGCTGCACTGTTACCAGAAATATGTAGGTATGTAACTAAAAGTTTAGCTTGCTTACTACGTACAGGGGTATTTTTAGATGTGGCAAATGACCTTGCTAGGATCTGCATGAGTGACATCATGCAAATTGATGATGTGGGTAGTTTCTCTGTTTACTTCCTTGAAATAAAAAAGACACTGCTGATAATGAGAGATGCCATTATACATAATCAGTTAATCACACATGGTTTATGTTTATGTACTATACTGTAGTGGGAAAGATAACCTGACACCCCTTGATCTTATAAATACAAAAGTGAACTCGATCATAAACACTGCGCAATTCCTCACATCTTAAAATACCTTTGTACTGGGTAAAGCAATAAACCTTCAAACCTTCATAACAAGTGTTTGTGGTATGTATCCACATTATTATTGGCAAGGTTTTGGTTTCTTGACAATGGTCTGCCGGCTGGTTATGTTCTGACAAGATATCGAAGGTCAATATGCCGTCAGCCCTTTTGTCACTGAGGGAGAATATGGTATTTTGTATACGTATACTAGTTAAAATTTACCTGCATTATTTATATCGTATTGTACATCATAGAAATTATTATAGTCAAGTTTAAAAATAAAAGATATTTAAAAAATAAAAAAGTTGAGTTACATGGAATGTCAAGTTATCAGGCTTCTACTGTATTAAGTTTCACACATGTGGTCACTTGTGACCTGATCCTTTAAATTTATACTGAAATTCCCTTATGCTCGTCACAAATTCACAATTTATAGGCACTGACATGGGTGATTGAGCTCATTAAAGCACAGACTTGTATGTGGGAGATCTGTGGTTCCAATCCAGCCAAGACCATCCTCCCTAAGATTTTTTCCAGGTTTTCCTCTGTCCTCTTAAAAAGCAAATCTCAGGAAAATACCACAAAATTAAGACTTGAAATGTTTCCTTCCAAATTTACTTTCCCAATAATCAGTTTATGTGTCATCAGTGTCCATCATCTGTGGTGCTGTATGCAGTAAAATGGAGATTAAACTTGGGAAGAATAAAGATATAGGTAGTTAGAGAAATATAAACTGACAGGGTGCATTATAGGCAAAAGAAACAGACAACCAGTAGTTCTAGCGAAGGAAAAATTAGACAAGATGGGAACTGTTGGGGAAAGAAGCCCAAGAAAATTGCTATCTTGCATTCCATGTATTTGACTGACTGGCCTGCTCACTCTCTAGATGTAAGTGTGTGATTATGATCTGTAGAGAGTACTTAAAATTTATGCAATAAATTCCCATACACTTGATGAATTAGAAGACATAATCCAGCACACATTTTGCCATATTTTGGCTGCAAAATTAATTTGAGTGTTCAATAGATGGTTCAGCAGGTATCAGACAACATTTCAGTACATTTTGTAACAAAAGATAAATGTAATATATTCATATTGTTTTGAATCATCATCCAGAGTAGAAGTAGCAGTCCTGTACTGTAATTGCATGAATGGATTCTTACAGCAGTGGCATGGGAGGCAAATCATTCAAGAGAAACGCACTGTATAAACATTTGGCATTTGCCAGTGTAGATTTCAGATAAAGCAGGATAAAAGGTTTTTAAAAAAATCTGATGTGTTACATCAGGCATGCTCACACCAGGCATTTCGTCTAGTGGGTGCATGGTGGAATACACAGGTGGGCAGAGTAGTTGCATGTTATCAGTCTTGGCTGTGTACACAATAGAGATGTGCACGGGCTTGGGCTTAGGCCCAGCGTGGGCCGGGTTCGGGCCTAATTTGAAAAATGTTCAAGCCTGGGCTTGAAAATTAAGAGATATAAAATAATGTATTATATATTTTTCTGAGAATAGTACAATTATCACAGCATTCCTTTACTAGGAATTCTATATGATTATTCTACTGAAATCATAATAAAATTAAATAATCGGGCCGGGCTCAGGCCCGGGCACTATAACCTCTTCTTGGGCTCGTGCCTGGTTGGGTCCGGGCCGAGCCGAACCTAAGAATGTAGGCCCGTGCAGGCCTCTAGTACACAAACTGGTTGTCTCGCTGCAGTGATGGCTGGTGCTATGAATATGGATTTGGCATAGAAGAGACCAAGTTCTAGCCCAAATAACGTGTGACAAGAATCCCGATGGAAAGGACAGTGGCTTTTTGTACAGGTTGGAGAATGTTCTAAATGTTTAGTGTGTGGACATTCCGTAATAGCAAAAAAATGTAACATTGAGTGTTGAGCGACACTGCATGCTGGCATGTGTAATAGTATTCAGGGAGATGAGCATTTGCAACTAATTGTAAATTTAAAAGAAACCGTCGAAAATGATGTGGGCTCTTTTATTTCAGTATACTTTATCAACTATCAATATTATGAGAGTTTATTACATAATTTTATTTACCTGACAATTTTATTTCTAGAAAGTTGACACTACAAATGATGGTGCAGTCAGGGCGAGCCTTAAAATTGCTCATTTAATTGTTAGGGGGATTCAACCATTCTCCACAGGAGCATTTGTGAAAGAGTGCCTTGATATTACCAGTGAATCTGTATGTCCTCTAAGTAAACCACAATTTAATGCAATTTGTCTGTCTTGCCATACCATTGCATGCCATATGGAAGACTTGAGTGCTGATGTGGAGCGACAACTAACTTTGAGAGGGCAACAATTCTTTGAATATTTTCTGTGCCTTGGTGAAATTACCGATGTCGTTGATACAGTACAACTGGGTATTTTCATTTGAGGAGTGGATATAGATCTATATATTACAGAAGAGCTTCTTGATTTAATCCCCATGAAAGATACATGAACTGTGAAGATATATTTCGTGCTGTTGAGCATGCCCTGTCGCCACTGATGGTACCCCAAACATGACCAGCTGTAATGTGGGATTTATGGGACTTATAAAATCAAAGTTGAGCCCAGGACAGACATTTCACTCAGTGCATTGTGTGATTCAAGAGGCACTTTGTGCCAACACTGTCCAATTTGACTTGGTTATGAGTAGAGCCACAATTCTTAGTCACCTTACCGTGTGCATGGGGCTGTTTCATTCAGTGCTGATGGCTGGCCTCTCGGTCTGGGCGAACACACTCATGGCATAACTGACACTCCTACACACAATGCAGTACTAAAAATTATGGCTTTAGTCATGAGTGTTGTTGCTAGGACTGTCAACTTCATACGATCTTCAGGATTGAATCACAGACAGTTTCAAGAGTTAATGGAATCATTGGAATATGGTTTCAATGATATATCCTACTTTTGTCCAGTATGGCTATGTAGGGATTAAAATCCTTGAATGCTTCCTCCTTTTGCTTGACCAGTTGAAACATTTTATGGATATGAAAGGAAAATATGTTCCTGAGCTTTCTGACCCTCAACATAGCATCTGTTACTAACATAATGAGTCAATCGATTGCTCTCAATACTTTTTCATTCAGTCTCATGATCTAAATGTAGCATTCCCAAAAATATTTTAGGTCACTGAGCCGGATTTTTAAATCTTTATGTGAGCTATTATGTGCATATTTGGTCCTACATATTTATGCAAAAAACTTTTTTCAGCCTTAAAGCTTTGCAAATCCAAACACTGTTACAAATGATAGCCATCTGAGGGCCATTCTTTGAATGCACACCACTAGGAGTATATGTCCAGACATTCGCTCACTTACAGCAAAACATGGGAAATGCACATTACAAAATATATATACAGTATAGCCTCTATTATCTGAGGTGAGGAGGACTGCCTTACCCCAGATAAATAATAAAATACTCAGATAACACATACTTCGTAAAAAATCCAGTGGAAAACGTATGGTAAACTGTTGCACCCCGTTCCAGACCTCTCAGAGGAGGAAAAATCCCCATGCTGGTACCGGGGATTGAACCTGGGTCCTCTGTGCCAGAGGCAAGCATGCTGCCAACTGCGCTACGGAGGTGGCCCCTAACACATATACTATGGATTAATTTATTCACATATCCAATATGGTATTGAATTATGGGGTGGTTGTAATATTATGTATATCCAAAGGGTTCTAGTGCTACAATAGAAATGTATCAGAACTATGCTTAAAACGGGTATGTAAGAATCATGTAAGGAAACACTGTACACTGAACAGATGTAAAAGTAATATCCGAACAGAATAGCGGTGTAATGAAGATATTGCACGGAAATAAAACCAAAACCAGTTTTTCAATGTTTTAAACTTTATAAACATCATATACTTTTATTCTGAAAATAATTTTGAGAATCCATTTTCCGTAGCTCATTAGTCATTACTATACGTTGGCAACATTAACCTTCCCCCTCCAACTCATCACAGCTGTGAAACATATGGGCCGGAGATCCATTGGCAGTACACACAGTGTTGCTTCACGTTACTCTCGCAGCAGGTCTATTTGTCAACACACAGAACCTCATATTCTGTTTCGTTGTCATGGCAACCGAATATAAACATGCAGCTATATATCGGCTGACACAAAGAGCTGCACCTTTTGTCCTGTATAGTAGGAGTCCTCTTCAAAGCTAAAGTGTGAGAGAGAAGGCAGACAGCTGGTAGCTTTCACCCATCCCTTTACCCTCACAGGTATATTCCCTAATGGCTGTATATTTAAATGTGCAACAAATTAAACACCTATATCATATTTAATACAACTAAAACTGGTGAAGTGAAGCTTCACTAGCTTCATCTGAATAGCCGCCACTGGTTTGCACTACTGCAAATGTTCAGTGGGACCAGCAAAACTACATGTTGAACTGAATGTTCTTCTGTCAAGTTACTGGGTAGCTCAGTTGGAACGAACGCACAATTCGTACGTAATTTGTTCGGTGCAGATGTGGTTCGACTCCCCTGCATTGTCTTTTTTTCTATCTCTTTTTTTTTTTCCTTCATGTAATATTCACAAATAACGTTAGCTCAACAATTATTATGTGAAAAGCTGTTATTATGGTAATTTGTAGTTTTTTATTTAGATTTTATGGTATTGTAGTCTATTAAGATATCTCTCCCGGTATAGATGCTGAATGGCTGACTTGCTTTGTACATTGGCTCTTCTTGCTTCTCCGTGGTTGATCAAAAGCATATCGATGTACTCGTCTGTCGAATTCATGGTGAAGGAATGGCACAAAATAGCATGCAATAGCTTACGCATGGAGAATGAAGGTAATCAGGATTCATAATAGCACACTGCAATATAGTCCAATGGGGCAAAAGTCATTATACCTGTTCTATTACAAAATAAAGACAACCATAAAAGTATTTAAGTTATAATGTCCTAAATACCCAGGGACTTTATAATTAGATTATTGTGAATTCGGTTTCCAACAGTGCTCAATACAGCCTCCGAGGGGAGAGGATATTAAGCTTGACAGGAGGGGGGGGGGGGGAGAGAGAATGTTAATATGTGCATTTATAAAGAGATATGAACTACTCAGGGGGTTCTTTGCAATTCCCGGAGGGGATTTTTACCTCCCTGGGCCACCCTCTGGATTCTCACTGGTTTCCAAGGTTTGATGAGCATAAAGAAATTGCACAATGCTGAGACGCGAACCCACGTCCCACAGGCTAGCGCATAGGATGCATTTATAATTCTCTTCAGCTATTTCGAGACTTGACTGAAAATACATTCCTAGTTCAGTAGTACGACTTGTATGCCAGGAGCTATATCATTGCCACCTCGCAAGTTTTCGTGCTTAATTTAGCCTTTTAAGACAGTTTTAACCCTTTTTTGGGAGTTTTAATATTATTGCTTAAGTGGCAAAAGCTATTTATACATGTTGTTTGAGATGTGTAAGACGTAGTTTACACAAAAATTTAAATAAACCGTTATGCAATAATACGTGCGTTTTGACTATGTGGTCCATGGTGAATGAGGCGTGTCCTAATTTTTTGCAGCCAATCCTGATTCTAAGTACAAGAATCCGTCATCTTATTCTTATTTGGTGATGTTACTGTACTCATATGATAGGTCCATTTTTTCAGAGGCGTTTACTGAATTACGTTGCTAATTGTAATCTAATAAAAAGTTTGTAAAATCGGCTGGAAACCGGAATTCGCTATCAGTAAACGAGTTGTATGTTTTTGAGGTGTACTTTAGCGAGGAGTACGTTCTGTTCCTTAAACTGCTGTTCCTCTGAACTTTGTGCATTCCCCTCTCTAAAACCGTCAAGTAATACGTTTTAGTAAGAACAAAACTGGACTAAACTACACAAGCCGTTTGATGGGTGGCCTAACTTCCAAAAAAAGTAAGGGGCGGCTGACTCACCTGATATATGTCAACGGCTACTCTGCTTCCTAACCACCTGTTGAACTCGTTGCTGGCAGTGACTGACTCTACCTAGCCTCTCCCTTCACCAGCCTGCCTGGCAGGAAAAAACTACACACTGCAGTCACCAAACAACCAATCATCGACAACCACTAGTGACATGAGTTAAACGTCACGTGGATGGAAGTGACGAAATGGTTAGAGCAGCCGCCTGGTAAGCGGAAGGTCTGTGGTTCAAATCCCAGTTGTGGCATTGAATTTTTAAGTTCCAGTTCTACCTCTCAAATATAAAATGTAAATTTAACTTCCATGAAACCTTGTAAATATGCAATAGTTACCTTTTAGGAAATACGATTAACTAAACATAGGTTCTAGTCCTCACTGTCATAGTAGCATCATTATGCATTCTAAAAACTCACCTGATACAATAGGAACTGAAAACTAAAAGAAAACTAAAACATGTAATATTACTATGTAATGGAATATGTTGTTATATGTACAATAAATAAAAACAAAAACGTAAAACTGCTTTTTCAGTACTATTGCAGAGGTACTACTATTCTTCTGTCATTCATCTCAAAGAGTGGCTGTTCTATGAGGGCTGGAAAGCAACATATAAATCTTGTGCGCACTACTTATTGTACAATCATGATAGTTCTACAGGCCTTCAACGTAATCCTCTGCCACATGTTGCACCTTTTGCCAGATATGGGGAAGTAATAGGATACCAGCAGTGGCACCCTCTTTGTTGATGTCTGTAACAGAGCACCCTATAGCCTCTCTGGTGCAGAAATGTGCCACTTGCAGTGGATCTTTCATCTTAGGGAACAGATGAAAATCACACGGGCTCATGTCTGGTGAATAGGATGGGTGCTCTAGAACCTCTCATCTCCATCGAGCAGACAGGTTCCACACAGCTACTGCGTTTTTGTGCAAAACAATGGATGGATCCCTGTCTCAGAAGTTGGGTCATTTCCTCTACAGTGCTGGATGAAGATGATGTCCACATGCAGAAAAGATTGAATAAATTTAATGACTCTGTTTTCGACCCTATGTCGACCTCCACCTGATCCCTGATGCAAACAATCACGTCCTCACTAAATGCTGTAGCCCAATGTGCCACAATCCGACACAGCATAGCCTCATTCCTGCATGCTTCACGTAGCCCAGAGTGACATTTCCTGGTGTTTTTTCCACTGGCAACTTTCATCTTTAACCATGTACAGCCGGTTCTAAATGTTTTCCAAGCCACATGTTCCTAGCCGTGTCGGAAAGGCAATATAGCTTATCGGTAGATTATGCCAGGTGGTCTCAAAGGTCGACTGGCCAGCTCCTAACTGTCTGCAAGGGTGAAGGATGTAAGTCTAAAGAAAATATAATTCCAACATTTCTCTTAGACTTGCTCGTAAGAAGGTAATCTCAGTGTAAAGAACGAACTCACAGCGAGGATGGAAACTAATTATTCAGGATTAGAGCCATCATATCACTCTATAATGAGATTAAGTTTATAAAGTTTAAATAATTTTAAAATACCTCGTTTTTAAAACAGGCTAAAACTATAAAATAATTTCTCCTAGCCTTATACAGGTACCTAATCCCACACACTGTCCTGAAAACATTTATGAATGTTAATTTTTAATAGCTATGAAAATACTACTAAGATTTAAAATGAAAAATGTGGGGTGTATACAATATACACCCCACATGGGGGTCTGATGCATGAATACTTCACTTAAATCTCATACAACTTTATTGCACTGCAAATTATATGAACTATTGTGTGAGTTTTCTCAACGACAGCTACTTCCTACACTCCTTACTATTATGTATTAAATGGGGATCATGTTTTTCATTTTCAATCTCACAAGCATTTTCATAGTTCTTAAAAATTCACAATCACAAATTTTTGGGACAATCTGTATGGAGTTAGGAATCTGTATGGGGGTTGCAAATCTGAATGGGGCTAGGAGAATTTATTTTACACACTTTAGTCTGTTTTAAAAATGTGGAATATAGAATTGTTTTGACTTTTTTAGTTGAATAACACTGGACAACAGCCAAACATTTTTCGGCATGAAATGGGTATTTATTATGTGGATTTTAGTGCTGATGGTGCAAACAGTTTTTCTCTGGCTCCCACAGTTAAAATGAAAAAGTCTGTTTTTTGAATTAACACTTGCTGTAAATGCTTAAATTTCTGTTATAGTGATTGATATAGTAAACAAGATCTAATAGTGATAATAACATTTATTTTTCATTATTTACTGCTTTAGTTAGTAATATTTCAGAATGGAAGAGAATTTGAGTTATTGTTGTGATATTGATGGTTTGATGAATGCTCTTGGTAAATACTAGAAACAATATATTCTGGGCATCCGACACAAACATTAGACATCACATATTGTTTACACCTGACAGAAGAAGTTAAGAAAAGTGATACTCCAGCTAGTGTTCTAAAATTAATGGCATTAGAGACAATCCATACTAGATTTCCAGAACACAAATGGCTCCATATTTATACTGATGGATCATTGATATCAAACCAAGAAGGTGCTGGAGTCACATGTCACCTCTTTTCCTATTACAAATCTTTAAGTTATGGAATGACAAACTTTGATGCAGAAATTGAAGCAATTCGAATGGCCCTACAAAATCTTTTGTACAGAATTTCACATTTTCAGCAAGCAGTTATTCTCTCAGATTCCAGGGCAGCAATTATACCAATTACTTCCAAGTTGTCACCAAAACACCAAACAATTATAGAATGTTGGAAAATCCTTACCCATCTAACAGCACTTCAAAAACACCTAGTCTTCCAATGGATACCAACTCACTGTGGACTGAGTGGTAATGAGAAAGCTGATTTTCTTGCAAAAAAGGGTACCGGCAATGTGCAGAAATCAATAGTTAATCTACCATTTTATGCAGCTAAAAGATTAGTCAACTCTGAATTCAAAAAAATTATTGCAAAATATTACTATGAAAAATCAAAAAATAAAAGATGGGAACTACCAAACATTCAAACAGTAATTCCTGAGTATCCTCGAAAAACAGCAGTTGCAAACTTCAGGTTGATTACAGGACATGATTGTCTGGCAAAACATTTAAACAGAATTGGGATATATTCTTCACCACTCTGTCCTCTATGTGATCTGCAAGAGGAAATGGATCGAGACCACCTTCAAATATGCCCGGCCACTTCTAGTGCCCCATCCATCAGTGAAAAATATTGGAGAGCAAGAGGATTAATGACTTCATTGTCAGAAATCCAGCATTAGCTAACAACAACGTATATTCTGGGCATATGGGCCGTGGTCTACTGGGCTTCTTCTTCCCAGACGTTTCGTCTGCGACTATGGCAGACATCATCAGTGGCGGTGAGGTTGAAGTATCCTAGTAGAGATTTCAACAGCAACTGTGCTGCTTTCTCCATGGGATGAGGTATTTATATCAGTGGCTGGAGGGGAGGTCTGTTGTGATTGGTTTGGATGGGCAATGGGCTGGACCAATGTTGGTGGCGTGTTATGATCTGCTGGCGTCTGATTGGCTTATGTGGAGTTCTTGACTTTTGTTTTTGTTAGTGCTGTTTGCCATAATCTGTTAAGTTTAAAGCCTTCCTCTTTGCAATTGAAGTTGTTTTTATGCTTTTGTATTTCGATGGCTTCACAGAATAAACGAGAATCATCTCTTGCATTGAAGCTGGCATTTGCGAACTACTGTCAACAGCAGCAGATGAAATATGTCTCGAATCTTCGAGAATTCTTCAACGAGCCAAGCCACCTAAGAGCAATCTCTCTTTTCAAGTACTGAAAGCTCTCAAAAGTCTGAGCAAAAAAAAAAGGAGATTATAGTACTGGCAGCGGACAAAGGAAATGCTACTGTAGTGATGAACAAGTGTGATTATGAACATAGCTCCTGGATCCGGCCACCTACAGAAAGCTTTCCAAGGACCCAGCGGCACGGATTCTTCGAAAAACCAACCAACTAATTAAGTTGTCATCGATTCCACCCAGTGAACAATGGAAACTAAAAACAAGTGAAGCCTTACCTCCCAGACTTTATGGACTCCCAAATATCCACAAACCTGGCACACCACTAAGGCTGATTGTAAGTGCTATTGGTTCACCAACTTACACGGTTGCGAAATACCTTACAAATAGACCAACCTCACATCGGCAATACCAACACATACATCAAAGACTCCTCCCACTTCATTCAAAAACTCAAAACCATCAGCCTAATACCCAACGACCTACTCATCAGTTTTGACATCCCATCTCAATTTCACCGCGGTCCCAGTCAGTGAAGCCATAACACAAATCAAACAGATTTTTCCAGAGGACATTGCCGCACTCTTCCACCACATTCTCACCATAGTGGAACCAGAGGAACCATTAATTCTATGGACAGACAGATGGTGTTGCAATGGGAAGTCCTCTCAGCCCGGTTATTGCAAATTTCTATATGGAATTCTTTGAAGCTACCGCCTTGGATTCAGCACCACTTAACCTTTGTGCTGGTGGCATTATGTGGCATTATGGAGCCATGGAGAATCAGCTCTGACAGAATTCCTGAATCATCTTAACAGTATTAATCAACAAATTCAGTTCACAATGGAAAAAGAATAGGATGGAAAATTACCCTTTTTGGATGTCATGGTTAACAGGAAAGAGGATGGCACACTAGGCCACACAGTGTATCGAAAACCAACCCATACAGACCGCTACCTTCACAAGAACTCTAATCACCATCCAAAACAAAAACGCACTATGATCAAAACTTTGGCAGACCGAGCTACACGCATTTGTGAACCATAATATCTAAATCAAGAATTTGAATACCTAGATAAAGCACTGCAATTAAATGACTATACTAAACATGAAATCAACAGAGCATTACACCCTAAGAGAGGTTCCACCACCACACGAATATCCAATAACAATAGTAAGACTGTTCTACCGTACATCGGATCAGTGACAGACTGCATTGGGAAACTATTCAAACACCATAGCATTGACACCATTTTCAAACCCACAAAACAGATCTGCAACATACTCTGATCAGTCAAAGACCCCAGGGATCCTCTATCTACAGCGGGAGTGTATAGAATACCATGTTCATGTGGCAAAGTGTTCATTGGGACCACAAAGCAAAGCATAAACACTCACATTGACGAACACAAAATAAGTTGCCATTTGGGTCAAACTGAAAATTCAGCAATTGCAAACATGCCATAGAAGAAGAAGGTGAACACATCATCCAGTACAAAAACACAGATATTCTAGCCCCAATGTCCCACTACTATTCTCGTTTATTCCGTGAAGCCATCGAAATACAAAAGCATAAAAACAACTTCAATCGCAAAGAGGAAGGCCTTAAACTTAACAGATTATGGCAAACAGCACTAACAAAAGCAAAAATCAAGAACTCCACACAAGCCAATCAGACGCCAGCAGATCACAACATGCCATCAACATTGGTCCAGCCCGTTGCCCATCCGAACCAATCACAACAGGCCCAACAGCCACTGATATAAATACCTCATCCCACGGAGAAAGCAGCACAGTTGTTGTTGAAATCTCCACTAGGATACTTCGAAGTCGCTGCCACTGATGATGTCTGCCGTAGTTGCAGACGAAACGTCTGGGAAGAAGAAGCCCAGTAGACCACGGCCCATAAGCCTGGAATATATTGTTTCTAGTATTGACACCGGCCGTGAAAGCCTTAGAAGCTCTTGGTAAAATTCACAACCCAGATGAATGGAGGCTCTTCATAGATGCTTCAAAATTAAGTTTGTAATCTGTGCTTTTAGATAATGGTAATACACAACCATCGGTACCCATTGGTCATGCGGTACGAATGAAAGAATGTTACAAAAATATGCAGCTAATATTACTTATGAGAAGTACAACTGGTCCATATGTGGCAATTTCAAAATGATTGGAATACTGTTAGGATTGCAAAGCGGATATACGACATATTGCTGCTTTTTGTGCGAATGGGTTAGCTGTGATAGATCCAAACATTATGACGCTAAAATGTGGCTTCCCCGGAAGAATTTTGTTCTTGGAGAAAAGAATATCTCAGCTGGACCAGTGGTTGATAGATCAAAAATTTTATTGCCTCCACTTCATATAAAATTAGGCCTAATGAAGAATTTTGTCAAGGCATTAGACAAATCTGGAGCAGGTTTCACATACCTAGAAGAAAAATTTCCAAGAATCAGTGTTTCTAAGTTGAAGGAAGGCATTTTTGTTGGGCCTCAGATTCGAGAACTAATGAAAGATCAGCTGTTTGAAAGTAAATTGAATCATGTGGAACTTGAAGCATGGATATCATTCAAGACCATTTACGAACAGTTCTTAGGTGCTTATTATTCTTATTAAGTTGATATTACTTGCAGAGAAATACATTTTTGTTTAAATGAAGTTGGTGTTAAAATTCCTTTTCCTTTCAGCATAAATTATTTTTTGTGAGCCAACAAATAAAGCAATCATCAAATGCACATTTGAATCTTTAGATAACTGTTTGAGATTATGTACGCAAATTTACATATAAATAAGAGAAAGACTGACATGGAAGCAATAAATTTCATACAAAATGCAAAACTGAGAAAAAAAGTACCAGTGTGATGCACCCCAGTGTGGTTTTGAAATGAAGCACACTGACTTAAACATTTACTGGACTTTAAAAATGGCAGGTCAGGAAAAATGTTTTGCCAAAATAATTCACAGGTGTCAATAAAATATTTATAAAATATAATTGAAAAAACGAACATGTCATTTTCACCTAAAAATTTAGTCCTAGGTTTCCTAACATACACCACTGCTTGATCGAACAACAAAGGCAGAACATTCCACACACCCCCATCCCTGCTATGTACACACAGCTCCAAAGATAATCTTTGGTGGATTTTGTATCATTTCCTAGGGTCTTTTGAGGTGTGTTCTTTACCCTACCTACCACAGAGCATGTTGGGAGATATGGGTTTAAGGGTGTTCAACTGCATGGTCATCAGAGACAGAGCGTGGTGGCTTGATGACACAGCAATAAGGCGGAAAAGAGGGGAGGTTGATGACTTTGCTTTTTCTGAAAAGATCCAGTAATACTTATTTAGAATCTCATGCACACACACACACACACACACACACACACACACACACACACACACACACACACACATGCAGGCACGCATGCACCACACACACATACACACAAACTTGTCATATAGGTACATGCATGTATGCTGATGAGAAAACCTTGTATTAAATGTGTAGGTGTCTAAAATTGCTAATAATTGAAACCAAATGGAAACAGCAATATTAAGTAGAGCTATAGGAATATGATATATGTTTGTAAATAGTGATTTATAATTATACATTTATGACAATAAAGATCTCTGTGATTAAATAAATTACCTACTCTTTTGTTATAATTGACTAATCATATTTAGAAACTACAAATAAATATATTTACGGGATGGTTTACATGAATATGACAATACAAATTATGGCAATAAAATTGTGGTATATTTTGGTCTATATTCCTGTTCTAAGCCTATGATTAGCAATAGATTAGAAAAGGTAAATTAGCCAACTATAGATTGAGTTGGAGGAAAAATATGCTACTCTATTTATTTACTTTCTCATTTATTTATTTATTTATTCATTCCATTCATTCATTCATTCGGTCAGTCGGTGAGTCGGTTAGTCAGTTATTTTTGCTTGTATGCAGCAACAAACATTGATATCAATGTGAGAATACTGTTCGGTTTACTTTTTTCTTATGAAGTTCTGCTTTGCTATGTATTTAATGAATACCATTCAAGCTTTAATTTGCATTGCCTGAAAATCTTCTCTCACACACACATTATACATTTTGCTAACCTGGGCGCTTTCAAACTTTCCCCTTAGTTTTCAACCCCCTTCAAAGCTTTGTCCTACACTAGGCTATAGCATATGACTACCAATCATGATAAGGGGTCTATATGACAAACCGAATTCACTCACTCCCTCTTTCTCCTTTAGCAAATACGGTCAAAAGCATAAACCTGTATTTCATTTCTACGTCATGTTGTGTCCTTTGTTTTGGTTATTGCAGTGACGGCTCATGACTTGTCGCAGTGGATGTGCAGTGTATAACATCCTCTCCACTTTTAATTTCTTTCTGTCTCTGACACACACACACACACACACACACACTAACACACACACACGCACACACACACACACGCACACACACACACACACACACACACACACACACATGTGCACACACAGACACATGCACATGTGCAACCATAATTCATATTACATATGGGCAATTGAGTGCTCATGTTGTGTTATTTTTTGTTTTAAATTACCAATATCACAACATCATTTGTCCAGATACCATTTCTTTCACTAGCAAACAATAAGCATGGAAAGGATGAACCCGAAATATTTATCTCCTTCAGTTTTGCCATGGTATTCATTTCCACATTTGCATAGGTTCAAATTTCCCGCTATGAGCAAACAACTGCATGCAATTTGCTGCCAGAAACACAAACATAACAAAGAATAATAAACACTGTAACAAAATATCTATTCCAAAATGAAGTATTGACCTTAGCAAATTATGACATGAAGAGTAATTATATGCATTTATAATGGTTTAGTAAAATAGACGTAATTGTGTTTACAACATTAACATAACCGTAATTTTAATATAGAAAATGGCTACATTATATTTACAAACGTCAAGTTGGCTAACTGCCAAGCAGGTTGATTGCAACTTCTGCTAAACACCAGTTGCAAAGTTGGGTTTATGTGTCTCTACAGCTTGTTGACTGAATGCACTGTCATTTGGTAAAGACAGCGCAGGAAAATTAAACGAGCAAGTTCATATAAAAGAAGGTTCGAATTTCAACTTTTTCAAATGCATGTCTATAGAGGTAAATACACATTCACATACAGGAAAAACTTAGTGGATGTATAGTTGCAAGTTTGTGATCACTCAGGAGCCGCCACTGGTTTACTGGTTAAGTTTATTTAGCAAAAGGAGTGGCACACCCTTGCACAGTGGCCTAAAGCAATCAATGTAATGGCCAAGGCTTAGTATAACGATAAAAAATGTGATGTAGATGTGAGGTGTAGTGGGATTATTTTAGGCGTTCTGTGTACGCGCCAACGAGAAGGTAACTGGTACATACGTGCCAAATGGTATGTAAGAGCTCGAGTAGGCCTTCCCTGTTTTACTATCACTAATTTATCCTGGTATTTCAATCGCGAGTATGGTCATTTTACTGGTTGTTTTATTGCACATTGTTCATCCATTTTGAAGAATTAGTACTAACAACTGTCTTGGTACACTGTATACCAGGCCTTTCCAAATGAGGTACCGCCAGCACCCCGACCGCCACTGATGTAGCACCAGTGTTGAGTTGGGCACCGGAGAGGGGGGGGGGGGGGGGGAAGGTGAAGTGGCAGAAGCAGAACCAAGAAGGTATTGTGGTAGTGGTACTTGAAGTATCTGCAGTGGGGTGAATGTTGCATTTACGGTTGAATGGAACAGGTCAAGTCAGTGTGCAGTTTGTCTAAACAATTGTTATTAAGACAATTTTGTGATCACACAAACACACCATTTATTCTCTACATATATTTTGGTTAACCTTGTGTACATTTGCCATTTAGATAGGTTTTTGACATCGTTTTGCACAACTAATTTACCAATATTTGGTACAATAGATTTGGCAGTAGAAATTCTTAGTACCACTTCTAAGGTAGCATCAGACAGAGACATCCTGCATTTCTTTTCATTTAAATTAATAATTTAAAATGTCTGTTTGCATGGATAAGTTGTACCAAACATTGACAGTAATTTTAAGGCAAGTGCATGCATGAATTTTGGGACATTCCTATTGATTAACAGCTTTGTAAAATTTAATTAAAGCATCGCTATACTGGTAGTACCTGTCTTTTAGGATTGTGGCACACTGTAGTTTTATCAGCTCTGTTTTGAAATTTGATGGTGCTGAAATTTGATGCACTGAAAATGGAGTTATACAAATTTCATGTTAGGTGCCATATTGCTAATTTCTTTGAGAAATTAAGCATTGGACTTTCCCTTGGGTATTGGCAATAAAATATAAATCTTTCTTCCCATGAAGAATTAAATGACATTTTGTAATGAAAGAGAAACTATAACAACTGCTACACTATCTGCTGTATCCTATTTAACATCTCTGCATTGAGGAAAGAGAGAGATAGAGAGGATGTTAGTCTTACTGTCTGTCCCACACATGCAGGCACAGAAGTCATTACGTGGAGCCGCTGAGCGCTGCACTGGCATGCCCCAGCACTAAGTGCTGGGCTGGCCTGTTGTACACTATGAAATAAATAATACTTGAGGACAGTAATAATTGCACAATATTAAAAACATGCCCTTTCTTGCAACTCCAAGCCAGTCATGTTCATTTGGCACATTTTGGAGACACTCATGCAACATGGAATCCCAAAGCCCTGATATACTTATTCCTGCATTTCTCCACCTTGCCCCTCTTTACTTTATCGTAATGAAGGCTGCTGCAGCAAGCATCTGAGCCCTATTCTCCCCTCTGTTCAACAGGAGAGAACGAGATTTACTCCATCCTATGCACTAATTTTTATGAGGGAAACTGACTAGTATTGAAATTATTATTAATATTACTTATTAATTTACAGTTTACTTTAGATATGGGCTTCAGTGATAGCTTTGATAGTCCACGATATATGCCACTGCTAACTATATAATTAGTGGTTCTACTACTAACCTTGCATTTATGTGACCCACGGCAATGATAGGTACTTTGTATTATTAAAACAGCTGTTTTAAACCATAAAGTATTTATTCAACAGAAGTTTGCACATACGACTCAATAATCACATTTTGTGTGATAAGATTCAGAAACAGTCTAATTCTGCAACTTCAAACAGTTGACAACTCACATCATTATTAGTAGGGATCAAACATTCATACAGGAAACAAAAAGTTATGGAGTTTGGACTATAGGAAGTGGGAGGTGTCAGTCACTTGATCATAACACAGAGGAGCCAAGGTACAGTCAATGAAGGAATGTGGTTTTTGCACAACTTACATTCAATGTCACCATTTGGGATAAAATATTCACTACCAAATTCTTGTACAAGTTCAGCAATATGTGAATATTTCGATTTTCATGCTGCAAGCATTTTACTGTGTGGAACTAGTGAACACATTCCAGAGACACTGTGCGCTGTAGGTAGTGTGTTTTGTGCTGGCACTGTACCTGCACAATGATGTCACGCTCTACCCATCTGGAGGCAACTTGTGATCACCTCATTTCATGATAACTGTATAAAGGTTCAAACCCTAATTATTAGCTTCCATTAAACTTATCATCAATTCAACTGGTGTTGTTTTTCCTCACACCTACCCATGCATGCTCTGGGGTAAAGATATCATAGTTCCTCACCGAAGCAACTGGTAACAGTCATAGTGGAAAATGAGATTGGAGTCAGTATCACTTCAGCATCAGGTCCTATTTATTTTGAAGAAACAATAAAATAAGTGTTAAACAAGGAAGTATGTAGTTCATGATTTTCCAGCAGGACAGTATGTACAGTCAACTGTTTCTTGCAGAAAATTCACAAAGCATGCCATGAGATAGTTATCACTAGGCTGTAATCTCAGGGACCAATACAGTGGAAAGCTTGGCTTTCAGGTTATCTGCCTGTTTGATAGAATGCTTGCAGGCAGGAAAAAACTGGTTCAAATACTGTAGTGCAGTTAACTGTGATCAGTCTCCAAGGCTTTCTAGTCACCACTAAGGTCCCCTTGGTCTCTTGATTTAACCCTTATGATTATTGTCTCTGAGGAACATGAACAAGTGCACACTCTTTAGAGGAACTGAACTGCAACATTCGTGAAGAAATTTCTAACATTATTCATAGGTAAATGCAGAAAGTAATGTTTAAGTTCTTCAACAGGTGCCAGAGAAATGACTTGGAGACAAACCTAAAAATTTGCACCAATGACTGTAGGTGGGCAAGCTAAACTCATGGTTCCAATGCATATTACTCACCTGGTAGTTGAGGAATGTGTCCAGGAATAGATACTTACCTCTATAATATGTTTAAAGGTTTTATAACTTTAATTTTGCAAGGTATGCTCAAGTTGTTTTATCAAATATGCCTAATTTGTTTTGTCATATAGTATGTTATTAACAATTTATGTAAATGCCTAATTTTTTCATTTGAAAATATACTTGAGTTCAGTGTGCACTGATATCTAATTGCCTTTTATCATCTTATGAGATAATAGAATAACATTTTACATTTTTATGGCATATTATATTTCCAAAAGAACATGAGTAAAAAATTAACTACTGGTACTGACATAAATTTTCATAATTTTCCTTAAGTATTCATAAGAGTAGATTCTGAAGTTGTTATACTTCCTGATGTTTGAAGGTATCTGCTTCACACTGTTCACTTGATTATTCAAAGTGTTCTAAGGCAAATAATTGAAATTGGCCATTTTTATTTTGTATTTGCTAATTTCATGGTAGGTACTATTTTGAAGCTTACATTCTGCAGAAGATGGTAACTACGAGGTGCATCCAGAAAGTAAGTCCCAATGACCCATAAAGAGAACAAGAACATCACTAAGTAAGAAATATTTATTGGAATAATTACATAGACTCACTGGCTACATTTCAACATAGTCACCACCATTATTGAGGCATTTATTGTAACGGTACACCATTAATTGTATGCCCAACTCATAGGATTGTGCCGCCAATGTCTGCAGCCACGAAGTCACTTCATTCTGCACCTCAGCGTTACTGTGAAAATGTTTTCCTGCCAGAAAACGCTTCATGAGACGGAAGAGATGAAAGTCACTTGGAGTAAGATCGGGTCTGTAGGGTGGATGTTCGAAGACCTCCCATCCAAACTTATTCAACACATTTCGTGTGGCGTTGGCTGTATGGGGTCTTGCATTGCCATGCACAAGCGTAATGACTCTGGCGTCACCAGGGACACTCAGCCATTACAGTCTTTGTTCTGAACCTTGGTTCTCCTTCCATGAATTGCCTGCGCCATCATCTTACCATACTGTCACACATAATGCCCTGTCCATACATGTGACACAATTGACGATAGATCTCTGCTGGAGATTGCTTTTGAGCATGCAAAAATCGGATGACTGCAGAAACCTCGCATTTGGCGGGAGACAATATTTGAGAAGCCATTTTCTCCTAGCACAGAGCAGTAACTACTGCCGTCACAAAACTGAAACTTTACTTCAATGTTACCATATACTTCCTCTCTTCTCCCGCACACGCGCATTCCTATCCGTCTGGTGGTACCATCTCTGGATGTGATCGGGACTTACTTTCTGGATGCACCTTGTATATTTATGGATAAAAATTAAACAACTAAGATGCACTTTAAGTATAATGCATATAATAATAAAATGTAGCGTGAGTTCAAATTTACATTTGAGTTGTTTCATGTTTGATTTTAAAACAGGTGGTGAATGACTCTAGAGAAAGCTTGAGGGGGAGATGGAGGTAATATTGTCATTACCAACTTATATTGTACCAATTCTCTTCTTTTAAGTCTTTTCTTCCATCTAATTTCCCAGTTATTATATCTTTTTGAGATGTTTATGAGTAGTTCTGCTATGAATACTCCATTATCTTGTATTGTATGCAGCTATTCGTACTCCCAACAATTTGAAAGTCACATGCTCTGACCCATTATTTGTAACCGCTGTTACCTGGTACATTAACTTAGAAGCAACTTGCTGTCCTGCCTATGTGTGCATTGGCAAAGGGTTGTCAATATTAGCATAGTGAGAAGGAGCCAGAGGTAGCCTTATGGTCACAATTACACAGACGTACCAGAGTTTCAAAAAAAAAAAAAAAAAAAAGAAGAGGGATATTTGCAGTGGTTTGTGATAGTCCATATAATAATCAACACACTTTTTCTTCCACTTGCTTTAATTTTGTTTTCATCAGATTAAAGAACAAATGCATACAGATCCACATAACACTTATGAATGCTTGGCTTATTTTTCTTTTAATAAACACAAACCTTATTGTTAAAATTACACTGGAGTTTATGACCAGAATTATGAATACAGAGAAGCACACAAAGTATGTGTATGTAAGGATAACAAACGACGATTTACACAATATTTGAGAACATACTTATGCAAACAGCAAGTGAAAATTTTTCTTTTTTTATTTTGCCTGTGATAAAATGTGCCTTCCCATTAATTATGGTCTCTCTATGCATGCAGATCAATGGAAGCATCTTCACTTCAGTTGTTATGATTACTAAAAGTTTCACTTAGATGAGCTCACATTTTCCTTTCATAATTTCTTTACTCTGATCTTGAGGACATTATAAAATATGATTCCTAACTTTATCTTAGTACAGTGTCTTATTTTTGACCTTGATCTGCTGGAAGGCAGTACAGTGCCTGCTGGCAGCATACTGGTTCTTTCCTCTGTTCTGTAGGATAACTGCAGTTCAGGAATTACAACCACACAATAATGTCAGTAGAGTAAATTTCTGCAATTGGATGTTAAATAAAGCTAATGATCGCACAATTGACCCCCATTTAATTTTCTTTACAGACGAAGCATGGTTTTATTTAAATGGCCATATATCAACACAAAACAACAGATACTGGAGTGCAGAAAAACAAGATCTTGTACACCAAATGCCTTTGCATGACCAAAAAATTGATGTTTGATGTGCTGTGAATGGATAAAGAATTATAGGGCCTACATTCTTTAAAGAAACAGCTAATGGGCAGAGATACAGGGAGGACATTATCACACCACTCCTGGAAGAATTGTGTGACATTGAATGTAAACAGGCGTATTTTCAACAAGATTCAGCTACAACACCTACAGCTGATCTCTCATTGCAATTAATTGAATAAATTTTTGAAGATAAGAGTCATCAGTAAAGGAATATGGCCAGCGCGATCCCCAGTTCTTACCATATGTGATTTTTATTTATGGGGTAACTTAAAGAATAAAGTGTATTGGAACACAGAAGAACTGAAAGACAATATACAAAGAGAAATTGCTGCAATTTCAGAAGATGAATGCCAATTTTCTTAAAGTGTATAGCAGACGTGTCGTAGCATAGGGACTTCATTTCCAACACCTCCTATGACATAGGTATGTGGTTATTGTAATTATCATTTGTATGATGAACCTATGCACTTGAATGCTCTGTGAATAGTTGGCTCTGCCAGCAAGCAGCTGCCCGCCCACCGCTGCTCCGTCGGCAGCACAGATCGCGGTGGAAAATATGGTACTGTATTCTGTCATAACATGAAATATTTCCATTAGGTACTAAAAGTTGAGTGTGTAATGTGTAATGGCCAGTTGTTATGAGTGAGCACTCCATTACTTCTGCTCATAGTTGTGACAAGTCACACATTTGAAAGGCATCCTTCAATATTTATTGTTTCTTCAGGCCTGGGAAATCTTTTCTTGAGCATACAATTTTATTTTTCATTGAGTTAAATAAGATTAACTTCAGTACTATAAGCATGATTGATGATACTTTGCCTCTCTGGACTCCAGGAACTAAATGATGATGTTGGAATATTGGCTGTGTTGTGTGTAGGGTTCTCTGCAGTCTCATTCTTGGATATTGTTTTCAAAGTTACTCATAGCTATTGGAAATGAGAACACAGTGTACCAAATTGTACTGACTGTTCTTTCCTGTTCTTGAGGACAACTTGGTTGTTGTATGGCCAATTTTTCAAAAGAAAGTGGACACCATTTTATTTAAAATACTTTCAAGAGCAATTATCATCAGCAATACACAACTGATGGCTGGTGTTTAATTTCTAAATTATAATAATACAGAATTCATCACAAGTAGCATGTTAGAAGCTTTGGAGCTGGCTTTGTAATATCTGGTGAGTATCTCTTCCACCATTCAGGTTGATGCATTTTGGTCTGTCAATCAAATTGTTAGCCACTCATTAGAAGATAATTTTTTTTTATTCAAACTGTAATACCTTCTCATTGTTCTTAATGTCACACAATTAAGGCTAGGGATTATAGTTTGAAAGCAGCAAAATTTCTTAAGTCATTGCTCTGATTTTTCAGAGAGATTCATCCTCTTGGAAACTCATATCCATTGGAAAATGACTTCCAGAAAGGGAGGGGGGGGATCTCTAAAAGAAGTTGGAAAAAATGATTTAAGACTAATTTGAACCATGTTTAGAATCCTAGAAAAGTGTGCTCTCCCTTGCTCCAATACAGCAGCTACCAGTCAGCTCACATGCAGATTCTTCTCCTTGTGTTGCTGCTTATTTGAATGGTGTGAAAGTTGCCACATAATACCAATTAGCATTCTTCTGTACTATATTGCATTTTTGTGCCTCAACTTTCACTTGCACATATCTCAGCATTTCTGCAGTGAACCTCATATGTCATTTCACTGGTAGGATTTGCAAATGGGAATATGACTTTGAAAACATTGAATAAGCATATTTTAATCATAGAAGTGGAAGAGGGATTTCCTTTAGTTATTTACAAAATGATAAGATTCCTTAGAGTAGATCTGTTGGCAAAATTAAATTTTATCTTCAGCAGAAATCATATTAATGTTAGTGTCATGGATCTACAATAGTCATTGTTGTCCTGGGTGGCTCAGTTGTTTAGATGCTGGCCTACTGATCCCAAGGTTGCAGGCTCAAATCCAGCCCAGACCAATGGTTTTTAAGTGTGCTTAAAAATGACAGCTCCATGTCTGTAGATTTACTGGCATGTAAAACAACTCCTGTGGGACAAAATTCCGGCACACCGGCGATGCTGATGTGATCTTGGCAATTGACAGCATCATTAAACAACAAAATAATTAATTAAATATAAGTCATCGTTTGCATAGTGAGTGATGCTGAATTCTAGTACTTGTAGAGAACAACATAAAAATGTTATCCTTGTGGTTGATTGCATTGCAGATCTCCTTAGCCTAAGCTTAAATGGAGAGTAATGATTTCCAATCTAGAAATGATAATTTTTTACTATCTTAAATGAGTTAAACTTGACCCACTTTTGTTTTCTACAGCCCTTTTGATGTAATGCCCATCAGAGCCATATGTATCAACACCATTCGTCTTTATATGGATGATGTAAATGAGCAATTCCATTCATTTGAGTAAGTACCCTTTCCTAAACCAAATCAACTAGGTATGATTTCTTTTTGTCCATGTTCAACACCTTTACTATCCTTACATGCCTATTTTTTCAGCTTCCATAGGTACTGGAGGGACTCCCTGTTTTCTGTTTATTTTAACAATAGGTTATCAGTATCCTTATTACTTCAAACTTGACATGCAGTGTTAGAGCTTTGCATGTTTAGTTATATATTCTAAAGAGTTTATTTGGAATCAACACTTATATTTAAATATACATTTAAAATTCTTTCGGAGTCCTAAGTTCCTTTCATGTGCATGATGTACTACCTTTTTGGAAGTTGAAATGCTTAAATGTTGTTAGAAGTGAAGATTTTGACAATAGATCAATATTTGTCTTGCACATATTGATAACAGTTGTGAACATTTTCATGAGAAATTCCTTTTTAAGTTGGACTTAATGAGTTTGAGATATGTATGTCTTTTACATTCAATAATGCGATGTTTATTGCCAAGTGTTATATTTCAAAGTCTTCCGAATGGCAATGAGTAATAAGTTACCTGTAGGATCCACACACATGCCATTCCCTGTGGCTCCTGAAGCCTTTCCCTTATTGAAGGTAAAACTTATTTGGTTTCTTCTCATTTTTTATGTCTTTATGTAGTTTCAATGCCTTTACACACTGCAAAAAATTGTTTGTTAATACTTCTGAATGCAAATGGCAGACAATTTGAGCTGATACCTCTAAATAAATATCCTTTCTTTATTGATACCTTTAGTCAGTATAAAAGTCACTAATATTAATACGTGAAAATGGAAAAGCAGGAAATGGTAACTTCTTTTAGTTTCTCTTTCACTTTTGGGAAGGTAAACATGCTATCTAGTGAATGCAGACACAATAAGTATTGAGAATGCAAGCACTCCAGAAATGCAATTGTATCAGACATGTGTGCTGGTAGGTGAACTGCCACAAACTTGTGGGCAGTAATGTTTACCTTTCCTCTATAGGCTAACTGGACACATTTAATTTTTCTTGTTGTTTTTTTTTGGTGAAATACCGTGTTCACACTTCAATTCGACAACATTTGCTTCACTTTGGTGGAAGATTCCTCATTTGCAAAAGTAACAATTACAAACTGACATTATGTTTATAGATTATATGATACATCCAACTTTTACTATCTGCCACATATGATAAGGTACCATCTTCAAATCTTTTAATCATGTGACAGGAATATATCCTGTTCATCCTTTGGTAGTGAATATTGACAATAAATTTTTCTTCCAAAGAAATACACACATTAATGGTGAAGAGATGTCTAGAGTTCACTCTTGTACTTCATGCATCTATGTGAAACATGTTTTTTTTTTAAAATCTTCACATTCTTTCTTATTATGATTGTGATGGGCTTATCTGGTATAACTTCGCATTTCAAAGACTATTTATCTTATTGAATTTCTGCAAACTGCTAGTATTATTCTGTTTATGACACCAATGATCCTTGCAAAGCTTCCAAGAATTGCTTTTCCAATAAACCACTTTCATAATCATAAAATTCATTAATTGAAATGTTCTCAAATCAATTCCAAAACAGAATAGCAGATATAAAGTACAAGATGGCAATTTTTATTGCCTCTGAAATTATTTTACTTATAGTTACCAATAAGCATATCCTCTTTCTGCTGCTATCAATATGAAACATCCATATATTTTTGAATTTTAATTGATTTAGTTATAATTTTATACATTTTGAGCTATCCTTGAACTTGGGCTCCAGCCCTTTTGTCTTGGACAGCTCACTGCAATACGTTTTACACAACTACATTTTGTCACTGGACATATTTGAATTGTGCTTGTTTTTGATATTGTTCTTTATTTATAGTCTTTCTCTTTTATTTTTATTCGTCTATAATCTCTTTATTCTTTATCTGCCCATAACCCCCTTTCTTTATAATCTTTTCTTCCCTCTATCTTCTATTTCTTTTAGTAAATGCATGCCTGGAAGTTAAATTAGTAATTGATATTTTTACTGCTATGGAAATTTAGCACTTCAACTTCCTGCATGCCTGTACTATTTTATGAAAGAATGCACTATGAGAAAGTTTGTAATTGCCGTCATGAAGTATTTGAAGCAAACTGCTGGTTTGCAGGAATTTTACTTCCAGTGTTTACAAGTTCAATTTGCAAATCTTGCCTTTCTTAGCATAGAATGGAAAAAATAATGTACACTGCTAACTGTTTACTAATTTTATATTCAAGTATGTGTACATGTGACCATTAATAAAACATATTAATGGAATGAGGAAGTAGTCTCTCCACTCAGAATAAAACTGTCCATACCTTTTAATGCCTTTCCTAAGAGCTAAGTCTTCTTTATGCTTTTAATTCTGTGTTTTAATGAAAAATATGCCTGCTTGAAAGAGCTTCTTCAATGTTCAGTTAGAGCTGTATGCATGAATGCATTTTTTTCTGCTCAATTTCTTACTTTGTTAGTAATAGGTTTTATTTTTTTGTATATGAAGGGTCTTGATATTCCATCATCTGCAGGTATAACTGCTACTTTGGAGATGGTCTTCGACTTTGGAGATGATCAAATTTCGTAGTAGGTAAGATTTTTCTGGAGCTCATTTCTTTACTAAAACCTTTAAGACTTCAAATACTATGGTCAATTTAACTTCATTTTTTGTTCCAAACACCGTAGCCAGTAAGCAGCATATTCAATGCTTAAAGGGTTGGTTGGTTGTTTGTTTTAAGTAATTTGCCATATCCAGAATGTTATTCACCAGTATTATACTCATGGTTACAAATTAATTTTGCTGTTTGGTAAATATTGTGCATATTTTCCTCACTTTTTTAGATTCCTGACTTGATTTTTCTCTCTTTTGTATTTAATATATTGAACATGGATGTTTCCACCATATAGTTAAAGCTTGCTTTTATTGATAGCTTCAATGTCTTTTAAATGTTCTTTGTACTTTCTCAATTATTATACTGACATTTCAGTGACATAATTTAAAATAGGTAATCTTTGACTGAGGTAAAAACTTTTCTATGTTAATGGCCAGGAGCTTTTCACTTTTTCAAGCTGTATAACTTAAAAGTAGCAGTATAGAGTAAAATCATATAGCATTTAAAAGGACTTGAGTGAGAACCAAAATCCACATAAAAATTCAAGCGATAATTGTTAAGACACTGTTTAGTGCAGAAGACTGTGACATCACTTCTATTACCTGTATGGCTTACTAGCTCAGGACCAAGGAGCTGAATCTACGCTAAGAAATTACTTTAGGATTTTAATGAAATAAACAGAATATGCTGCAGTGTTGTGATGTATAAAATTAAAGTTCCAGGAAAAACAAATATTTCTCTTTTCATTAGTTTCCTAAATAAGAAAAGTCACCCAAGGGATTTCTATCCACAGAATCTTAAATTAGAAGAAAGAAAAGAAAAAAGGTCTCCAGAAACAAGGATAGTGTTCCCAAAACTTGTAACACTTCAGACATTTCAATACAACAAATGGATATCTACCTAAAAGAAAACATTTTCCTTATTAAGGAATGATTTGCATGACTGTACCTGCTTTAATGAATTAAAATAATAATGCAGATCAGGGAATGTCAGAATTGAACTGATGCAGCAACCAGTGTGCAAAGGACCACAATGTAATATTTTATACTGCCAGAGAGGGATGAGCAGTTCCTATTTCATAAATTGTTGCTTATTATTGTTAGTGTTAAGGTTGTTATTATTATTATTTATTATTTATTATTATTATTATTATTATTATTATTATTATTATTATTATTATTATTATTATTATTATTATTATTATTATTATTATTATTATTATTATTATTATTATTATTATTATTATTATTATTATTATTATTATTATTATTATTATTATTATTATTATTATTATTATTATTATTATTATTATTATTATTATTATTATTATTATTATTATTATTATTATTATTATTATTATTATTATTATTATTATTGTCATTGTCATTGTCATTGTCATTGTCATTGTCATTGTCATTATCATTATCATTATTATTATTGTTGTGGTTGTTATCGTCATCCTCCTCCTCCTCCTCCTCATCATCATCATCATCATCATCATCATCATCATCATCATCATTATTATTATTATTATTATTATTATTATTATTATTATTATTATTATTATTATTATTATTATTATTATTATTATTATTATTGTTGTTGTTGTTGTTGTTGTTGTTGTTGTTTCTTCATAAGTTAACAGCGTAAATTTCATTTCTACATCCACAAATACAGAAGGGATTTGTTGTCCTGACTATCAAAATAAATATTAAATAGGAGAAGGTGAAAATTACTGAGAGCTGTTGTTTCATTCAATAATTAATTCTTGGCTCTGAAGTGCTTAACATCATTCTAAACAACTTAACAGTAAAAACAACTGTAAAAAGGAATATGATAAAAGTGAGAATGTGCCAGGGCTTAAAACACAGACATTTGTGGTATGTGAATGCTTGTGATTTGGATTAATGTATGGACAACAATTTGTTTTAAGGGTCTGGTTATTCCATCCTGATTAGTATGAGAAAATATTCTTAAAGCTGGATGAATTCATCATAGACTGAAGGATGTTCTACCAGCATGACTTACTCTTATTCAAAAGGAGTAAATAGTATCAGTTTTCATCTATGCTAGCACAATTTCACAAGCCAATTTCATTTTACATGTATGTTTTGAACACCTGAGTATACATTCTTCTACTATACATGTACATGGCTGACTGAGTGTGTAAATGACGTGACATGTATTATGTTAAGTGTCTTATTTTTGCCTTATATAATTGCATTCTTATAATTTTTCTTAACATAACAATATATGATATATGTATGTTTTGAACACCTGAGTATACATTCTTCTACTATACATGTACATGGCTAACTGAGTGTTTAAATGACGTGACATGTATTATGTTAAGTGTCTTATTTTTGCCTTATATAATTGCATTCTTATAATTTTTCTTAACATTACAATATATGATTTTAGACCAGACTGCTTATTTAAGTAGGTGCTCAGAATCATAAATTTTGATTTCTTACATTAATAATCCAATTGTTGTGACCTGATACAAGAGATATCCTGTTTAACATCTTGTTTAGTCCTACAACATTAATGCAGTTCACTAATATTATAAGTGGTCAATTCCATGTCCACCGCTATGGTACAGAGGACAGTACATTTTAGTTATTTGGTAGACCTCACATTCAGCTATCTTTATGAATAAGTCACCTGATTAAGTTTACTCTGGTACTTTTAGTTACTTGTACTGGTGGATCCATGGAAGTACAACTTTGGGCTCATATGCATCCTCACTCTTTTGTTCTATTTGGTGGTGTTGAGATTTTATATGGCTAGTCATTTTAAAACCATATACATGTTAGAAAAGCTCGATAGAACTGAATTAGACATACATGGCAGTTGCACGCATTGAAACACTTATCCCAACTGTGAAACAAGATTGTAAAAACTCTTTGCATTATATCTTTGATTTGCTGATGGAGCTATTATTAGAATATTCTTTGCATACCTTCATTTGAAGTGAATTGTTTGCTTGTGAGTTCAGGCTTCAATACACATGTACCTCATGAGCATCTGAAATGTATTGCGAACAGGTTAGCAGTTATTGTTTGGACCTGTGTTGAAGCAAATTGATGTGCTGTGAGAGAAGTCTTGGAAATTTTAACTTTATTATCAGCAGCTACTGTGCTGGAGTCCTGATGCCATGCATAATAATCTCAGTTGCTTCTTTCTCTGGTAATTCAAGTATTCAAATATTCAAGTTAGGTACTCCTCTGTACTGGCTTCCACTACATTGGGTGGAAGATGTGTACTGTGGGTTCATAATGAAAGTTCACTACCTTGTCTGGCATACTAGCTTACTTTCTTTTCATGTGGTAAGCCAAAATAGCTACACATTTATGAAGTTGCATATGTTGACTTTTAAATTACTTAACATAATAAATGCTAGAGAGAGAGAGAGAGAGAGAGAGAGAGAGAGAGACAGACAGACAGACAGACAGACAGAGAGTAGAGAGAGCGGGAGAGAGAGAGAAAGAGAGAGAGAAGAGATCAATTCACTAACACATGCAAACAGGTCATAAACTTAATTTCTATTAAGCAGCTATTCATGTAAAAAAAATGAAACAAAGCATAACTTAAGGCAGGTCATTTCTAGTTATATTATATATACCTAAACTTTAGTGCCATGCAAAGATATGAGATGCCTGTCTAATTGAGTAACAACATTTACTGTGACTAAGAAATGGAGTACTGAATCCCTCCTGCATATACAAAAGCTATTTTATAACTTTGAGGTCCAGAACATAATGAATTAGAATACAGGCTTTTAGTGTTTTCTGATATAGATTTTTCCTAAAATGTCACTGCATTTAAAAACAATGGGAAATCACACCTGAATGAGTATGTGAGACAGTAGCCTTAGGAGTCCAGTGTTTGTGAATATATTTCTTGCTAGGTTTTTACAGCGTTAAGGGACCTAGCTGGAAATATTTATTCACTTAAGGCACCAGAAAACACCTTCATGCTTAAGGATCACTAAAAATATAATACTATTTAAGATAGAAATTTCGTTTTTAAAATGTCCTCTTCATTTCTTGCAACATTTTTCATGCTAAAAAATTATAAGGCCTTATTCTATAACTTCATTAAGGATATAAATCAATGTGGTTTCAAAATAAATAAATATTGGTATGGTCTACATAATGAAGTTAAAGCAAACAATAACAAAGGTAAGTTAATACAGCAACATCAATGGCTCTACACAGCTTATCAGAAAGTGCTTTGCAGAAAATTAGGAATGATAGAGTGGTTGTATGTTTACACTTTAGAACAGTGATTTTCTTTATAACATCAATAATAGTCTTGCAAGTTGGAAGACAATTTTATTTTCCTACACATTCATAGGGGTTTCGTACATTGATAATATGTATTTTTCTGTGTCTATGGAATATCTAGCTTGGCATATGCACTAAAAGTCAACTTGATTCACTGTTGTAGCTTTTATCTTTTAAAGGCAAAAATTAGTTTTCATCGTAAAAGTAGGAAACTAACTTCTCAAAGTAGGCATAATAATTATACTGCTCATTATTATCATAATATAGTTTTCTTAATTATTATTTTTAGTAATGAATGTTCTCAAAAAGAAACATTTCTACAAACATAGCCTTAAATAAACATACATCTGTGCAATTAAGCTTAAATGGTAATTACCAAAAGCTTGCCATTAAACAATGCTGCATCAATCTAAAAATTTCCAAAATTCTGAGTGTTAACTAGAAACTCATAGACTAATATTGGCATGGATGCTGAAATAAAATGTGTGCGTTATGAAAAAAACAATAGAAAAAAAAAAAAAAAGAAGAACCACAGGAAAATAATACATTTGCATATGAGATTAAATATTTTGCCTCCAAAATGCTAAATAAAGTATTAGAATAAGATAATTCTTACTATAAATTCAGGAATCTGTTATCCAGTATGGTACCCCACTTTATTTCAGTGGCAATCTGTTCTTCCAAGCCTTTTTTTTTACGTAAATACATAATACAAACAATAAATTACATTTAACAACAATTTCTTTAAGCTGCACATAGTGTCTTTTTTTTACTTTTTCACAATATTTAAGTTGTATTTACCTTTCCATATTTATTATCTTTATTTTAGTTACCATTTCATTTGTACACCATTCTTTTTCTTAGAAACAGTGCAAACTGCCTCTTATATACTTAGATATAACCAAAGGAGAACTGCTTATCTGTTGCAAATCTTCAGCAGGTTCATCAAGAATATCAGGCAGTAGCTAAAATATTCTTAAGTTCAAGCAGTTGTAATTACATTAGTGTTTCCCAAAATCTTAAAGTAAGCAACATTTATTAGTTTAGAATATAGGACCTTATATACACAAGCAGTACATGTTCACAAATATTTTCATATATATATATATTTAATGCCAAAATATAATGTATAAAATGCATCTGTTCCTTTGATTTTCTCCTTCTGTATGCTTTCCATTCTTGTGATAAACAACATTTACCTGTGGCTAATCATTACCACATCAGCATTTATTTCATTCATTCTCAGCAACAAAATATGGCTTTTTGGCTCTAGAGCATTTCTAGGTCACATTATTGTTAATATCTGTGTGGGAAGCACAGATAGTGGTAAAATCTAAAATTTGGCACCTGAATGCATGAAGGAAATCATGTTTCCCAAATAGCAGGAAAAACGTTACAAAGGTAAAATAAGTCCTGATCGTATTTTGGTTGTAAAAAAGAGATTACATATGTGCTACAATATTTACAAATACTCTGTGGGCTATCAAACTATTGACTGTTCTCTGGAGTCCTCTAAAAGAAAAGATCTACAAACAAGATGATGTGCACTATTGGCATCATGAAGTAGTTTGTAAACAGACTATCGAGTCTGATTAAGTTTAGCTGTCTCTCTCAAATTAGGGAGGGTTCTTAGTTGAAAGTATTTAATTACCTACATCTCTATGTATGTATTTGCCATACAAGTAAGAGCAGAGCACATTCCTTAGAAATATAGGGCATCTAACCTTAAAAGCTATGATAGGCAAGTATAAACTAAATAATTCTCAAACTTACATCTTCACAGCCTCTGAAGTGTCTTTCTAATCTAACAAGAACTCATAAAATTCATATATTCTATTAAAATTATAAAACAGAATTCTGCAAAACCTCTGAATGTATAACAGTTTAGCAAAACTTACTGCCTACTATAATAATCAACATGGCACATCTTAGCATGCTTAATACAATTTTAATTAAGCTCTCTCTATTCTTAAAATAGACACTCTTAATGTTTTTACCAATTAGAAAGGGAACTTAAATAGTTTAGAATTCTTGTATATAAAAAGTGTTATTTTTTGTTTTCTGAAAAAACACATTTTGAACCTGTCCCTGTACATAAACCCAAACTAAAGTTTTAAGAAATTAGGGTACTAATACATTTCTGCTCTTTTGTCATACCAAAATTTCTCTCTAATGTGGATTATGTGTTTTTGAAAACTCAAGACAGGTATGAAATTCATCTACATTAAAAAGCTTAGAGATAAAGCCCAGTTTGATATTATTGTGTTTATAATTATGGTGCTGAATTACTGAAATTTAATTATGTAATTTCAGATGCTTTTTCTTTTGAAATGAAGATTGTTTTGGAATGACATGAGCACATTTAATATTACCATGAACACAATACTTAAACACAGTTAAAGCTCAAGGAATACATAACATGTTGCGTATAACACAGCACATTAGCATTATCTTTTAAGCAACATATATAACATATGTAAGAGCACAGGTTAACAAACAACATATACTGAAAGAGGTAGAAGCAACACAAGAAATTGCAGCACCATGTTCTCTCGAATAAACCTTGTTATTATCTCATGTTTACCTCAGACAGAGTTTAGAGCCCAAATTCATACGCAACATCCATAATACTTGCCATATGCTTGCCTTTGGGCAATATAAAGGAGTTTAACTTATACTTCCATAAGTCAGTTTCATAAGTTTCAGAAACTTACACCTAACTGCATTTGTAGGAATGTCCTTAATACAACTGTTAATGCTTTAACTCACATTGTGTTATTTAATGTTATCAAACATGTGGTGTGGATTATTACAGCTGGTCTATTAGTCTTGGTGTGCATAATTTTGTGTAATATGCCCCTTTTTAGTATATTTTACTTTTATAAGCAATACAAACCTATTTGTATCTTTGTATAATTACTGAAAATATAACTCTTTAGTGATTTAAGATAAGAATGTCAACTAATGCCACCTTGTTTAATTTATTTATAAATAAAACATCAGAAAGAGTCAGGGAAAATAGTGAGCACTGCATTAAAACCAGTTCTCTTATTTTATGGAGAGATTGGACATGCTATATCCACAATTAAATTTTTGAACATTTGTTTCCCTTAAAATGTATATGATTTTATGAATTTTACTTGTATATGGAATAATTTTAAAAATACTACTTGCTTTGAAGGGAGAGGACAAGAAAAAATGCACACACACATGTGCACACATGCAGTTGCACTCACACTCACACATTCTCTCTCCCCCCTGCTGCCTCTCTCTCTTGTCTTTAACCAAAGTTACTGAATAGTTTGCTAAAATCAGAACTGTTCCCCCTAAAAGAAAAAAAATATATATGCATGTGCATTTATTGGCTAAAACTCAGATTAGTCAGGTTAGGTCAGGTCAGATTAGTTTAGGTCCATTGTGCCTTATAGGAATTAATTGGGTTAGGAATTTGAGATTTGAAACAAGGAAAACCTGGAACAAAATTTAAAAAGTGCAATATCGTAGACATTGCAAAGGGGTAGAGTGAGACTGAAAACTTCAATACCATAGCCAGGATTTGAACCACGGATCTTCCGGTCTCTGTCCGGCTGCTCTAACCACTGAGCTACGATGGCCAACATCCCAACATGACATCCAGTTATCTAGCTCACTCACATTATCCTGGTGACCCACACAAGGAGATCTGAAATACACATAGTTACTATGCTGTTAAGTACTTAAGTCCCGGTCTTCATAGTTTACCAACTATAAGGTCAATTAATGGAAATTAATTGTTCTTCCACACTAGCTATCTGCAGGAAAATTGTAGGTTGTAAAGGGGTAGAGTGAGATTGAAAAATTCAATGCCATAGCCGGGATTTGAACCATGGATCTTTTGGCTATGGCACTGAATTTTTCAGTCTCATTCTACCCCTTTACAATCTTGTCCTACACAAGGCTAGTGTGGAAGGACACTTAATTTCCATTATAGACATAGTTTGTCCAATCTCCCCATAATATTCTTTTAAGAATATTAAATTCAGATTTGGAGCTTGCTGAGCATTGATGATGGCAATGAGACAAGTAATTAGAGTGTCATTATTTACTGAGTGAAGTGGTAAAGCCTTCTAAGAGTTTAGATTATGGTATATTTCCTGGGGAATAGAGAAAGCAAGAGGTAAAGCTTTGTACTGCTAAGTGCTTGCTGTACACACTTCAGGCAAGCTCATCTACTGGATATATTTCAAACTAATTTCACATTCACTGGTACAGTTTAGTGTTTAAATGAAGTGGTTTACAAGTTATGATTTTTAAAAACAAGCTGTTAAACAATAGTATAGAGAGTGGTCACAGTGAAGCAATTTCCAAATATTAACTAATTAAGAAATCAATCAGCATTCTAATGGTTCAATTATTCTAGCTGATTACCTAGGAATATGTTCTTTTGGCTGTCGCCAGCATCATCAGTTTTGACTTATGTGTTTCTAGGGTTATTCTATTTGTGAAAGGATGAACTTCTGGATGAAACTTTCCCCATGTTCACATAAAATTTTATTAGGCAGCCTTCCAATTTTTCAACTCTCTGTTATGTTGAGTAGCTTTTAATAGTTGTACAACCTGTTTAATGTAATGTTTATATCCCCAAAAATGTTATACCACTATAGATTTGTTCTTTTAGTTCTGCAGTTACTAAAGTGCTCTTTTAACCAGATGGGTATACTACTTTTGATCATTTCCTCTTGGCTGGAATTTTTACGTATCGTATTGAACTTTATCCAGAATATGGCTTATTGAATGTAAACAATGTGAAAAAATATAATTTGGGATGACCAAAAGGAATATAGCCATCTTGTTAGAAAAACACTTTAGGAACTTAAGAAATAAAGAAATGGACAAATCTGCAATTGGATATCATTTTTGGGAACATTATAGCATGACATTAACCAGAATGTACAACTATGGAAAGGTGTTCAACACAACAGAGTTGAAATTTGGGAGCAGATGTTCATTAAAAAGTTTGAATGCCACCTCAAAATCCTTGAGGTGAACATGCAAGAAAACCCCAACTAAGGGTTTGTCCTTCCACCAACAGAGGAACCTGAGGTTCTGGTCTACTCACCAAGCACCTGTAGATAGCTGTTGATGCTGGTAATAGTCAGCAAAAACATTTTTCTTGGCAAGTAGTTAGAATATGTGAAGTGTGGGAGTGATAGGTGCAACTAATTTCTTAGTTAATTTAAATGTTAAGCATTTCCCAAAAATCCTCCTTATGATTCAATATTCAATATTTTGCATGATATTTAACAGTTATAATTAAGTGACTAAAGAAATGTAATACAAATAAATGTCACATAGAAAACGTGTTTTTTTATATATTTTGCTATCATTTCATTTACTCATAACTTTTTGAAAATTGTGTGCAAATATTTGTACTTACCAATTCAGCAAGAGATGGCATGCATCTTAGAAAAATATTAAATAATTTCACAGTAATAACATAAGAAATGCACTGTAAGTAGCATTTATTTACTGGTAAATGTCTAAAAAGTTAAAATGGAAAGAAACCAGAGATGGAGAATATGATGACCATGGTGAGAGGTTATCTAAATTTTCATGTGAAGGGCTAAATCCTTCACATATAATAAAAGCAGTTGTACCAAAATGTTCCCAAGGAATCACAGTAAATAACAAATAAAAAAGCTAAGCATTTATTTCTTGACCGTTTATTATTTTTCAGTCATCATGCCTTAACATGTTACATGAAATACACCCAAACCATGAATGATTTCTTCACCAATGGTTCATAAAATGATGAAGTTTGTGGAGCAGGAGTGCACCACCAATTTTCTTAGTATGCACCACTGTACAGACATAAATCAAAATTGGATGGAGAAAATGAGGCCATGCAGTACTTAACAAACCTCTCTTACAGTTCGTTTGGTTTGTGTTGAAGCATGGGAATTAGAGAGAGAATGCACTACTGCCCGCGCTTTTGTGGGTACTCCATGACTGCCTAATCTCATTTCGCATCGGTTCCATGCAACATGCAACGGTGAGATTGACTGCCTGACTATATCACAGCTATCAAAGAGCAGCGCTTTAAGAACTACTGTTAGATAGCGGCAGTGTAGAGTTCCCGTCCAAGAAGGGTTCCTTGGAGGGTCCCGGTAAGCTGGTAAGATCTTCAGCTTCATGGATATCGGATGCTGGATCACATCCGCAGTCTTCACACGCATCTTCCGATTCAGAGTAACTGTCTTCTAAATTTATGTTGAAACTGTCCAATATATCGTCCATTAATCCGTCTTTTTCCCAATACATTTCTTCTATGCGCTTCACATGCTCACAGACAGCTTTCCAATTTTCGGGCAAGAAATGCGATGTGTACGACCTATAAATTGTACTATGAATAGTCGCCTTTGTAAATGAATCGGTTGCTGTGCTTGTTGGTTGTCTATTTGGTCGTTTCCTTCCTGGTGTTCTAACAGCGGTCCCATTTTTGTCTGCTTTCTTCTTTCTTGCAAAATTCTGTATATTGAAGTGCGAGACACCAGTAGCTGCGGCGGTTCTTTCCATGACCTGTATCATGGATATTGTTGGTTTACTCAATGTTAACGCCTCTAGTTCATCAGCAGAACACTTATGTACCAAACATACAACTTCCCGTGAATCAGATTGAAAAGGTTTCCCCTTTCTTCCAACACCAGCTTGGAACAATATGATTGCCAACACAATGAGCAGGACTAAATACATCACCAGCATTTTCATATTTCACTCTCAATATTAAGGGCTATATGTACATAAACAGCCCGTACACTCGTCGAAACACGTATTACCGACAAACGCAGACTAGGCAGTCGCAGATAGCCGTGGCGATGTGTTGTCATCCCTAAGTAGGTCATGTTCCAACTTAGACCAGACAGACTGTAGAAAGTCACGCTGATAGTAGATTTCCAAGCAGCAATCCTCATGGTATTCTTAACTCATATCAAAGCTATAAGACATAACAAATGCGTTGAGTCTCATAGGAAAACTGGCAATACTCTAGGGTTAGGAAATAAAGTTCCTGGTGACTAACAAACAGGCTACAACAGTCTGTGTTAATATGTGAATCCTCTTGCCAAAAGCTTATGCACCAAAATGTTAACATATAGGTTCATTAAAATTTATGGTGAACCATTCTTGGGCTCTCTCCACTGCATGAGAAAACCGAGAGTTGCTGGCAAAGTGGTGCCTGCAGAAGTACACTAAAATTCTTACCTCACAAACAGGCAGCATATCTTTCATTGTTTCACTAAACGTAATGGGTCCAAGTATTCTTCTGGCACTTATCACACACCACACTCGGCAGAGTACTGAGTTAGCAACAGTAGGGGAAGGATGTGTCACTGGAGAGCTCCTGAGTTGTAGAAGAACAAACTAAAGCACAATGGGAATGGACCTGAGAGAATATAGGGCAAGAATTGGAATTTTGCAAAGAAGCAAGTGAAAACAAAGAAGAATGGGAAAAGAAATAAAGCTATTATAAATATCTTGGTGAATAACATTGTGGTAGCAATTTTACTAGTAATTGCTGGCATTGAAATGAACCCTGGCCCAACTGGAATAGATAATGTGGTCGGACAAATTCTTGGCAGAATGGATGGACTAAAAGAACATCTGGGCAACAAACTGAGTGTAACGTCCCAGGAGATCAAGCAAGAGAAATGAGAAGAAGTCCTAGGTCTCAAGAAGGAGGTAGAGGACCTTAAAAGGAGGATAGAAGTGTTGGAGGATAGGAATAGAAAGTTTAATCTAGTCTTCACAGGAGTTGAAGAAAGAAGAGTAGTTGGGACACTATCTGAAGTGGTGGATATTTTGGAACAAAAGTTAGAGATGAAAATAGAACAATGGGAAATAGCAGATGCCTTTAGGTTAGGGAGACAAACAGGCAAGAGAGTGATTATAGTGAAGTCTACATCAATGAATACTGTATATGAGATCCTACAGAAGGCAAACAAACTTAAAGGGACAGACATTTTTATTAATAGGGACCTATCAACACACGCGAGAGAAATCAGGAGGACACTGGTATGAGATATGAAAGAAGCAAGAGCGGAGGGAAAGAACGCATATATAAGGAACATGCAGTTATGGATCAATGGGAAGCCAGTAACTACAGGCAAAAAGGAAATAAGTTGCATCTACAGACCACACGCAGAGGATATGAGTCAGCAAAATATGGAAACAGAAAGTGGAAGTCCAAGGGTCATTTTGTCCACATTTGAGTATACCTACACAGCAAGAAAACAGGATACCTCTTGCCGGAAGGTATGCAAACTTCAAGGTCAAACGATGGGAGATACGTCATGGCAAAACACACGGGAACTTCAAGGCCAAGTCAGCAGAGAAGGGATGTCAACACAGAGCAGTGTGCGGGAACTTCATGGTCAAACGAGCGGAGAGGCGATGACATCACAGTGAAGAATTGTTTCCCTGGAGAAACAGCTGGTTCAAGCGATGCGACAGCAGGCAAAAGGGGGTGGAGAAGCTGTCTCCTCAGAATCAAGCATTGTGTCCATACCACGCGGAAGCATATTGGAACTGGAAAATATAGTGCAGCGACAAGAATCCAAAAGGGAAGGGATTGAACTTAGGAGTAAGAAAACATTGCAGTAATTTAGAGCAAGAGTGGGATCAGAATAGGGTAAAATGGGAAATTGGGGCCATGAGCTTGGGTTTCTGGAATTGTGATGGTTTGAAAAGAAGCACGTTTTAAGGTTTCATTGGTGCATTGTTTGAAAAAGTGCACTTATTAGCAGTGGCTGAGACAGGGGTAGAGGATAATGAAGAGGAAAAAATTGCAGGCTGGGAATTTATTAGAAAAAGGGCTCAAGAAGGTTAGTAAGAGAAGGGCCCCATGAGTTCCGGGATTATTGTATAGAAGTGAATGGAAGGGTTTGATTAAAGAATCAAGGTCTAAAATGGAGGGAGTAATGTGGATAATATAGAGGAAGTTCATACTCGGCTTAGGGGTAGTTTATAGCCTCCTTTCCCCCCAGAAATAAGTGAATTGTGATCAAGTGAAGTAGAGGGGATGGAAATAAGAGCTTAGGATTAATGTCAAGTATGTGAGGAAAGGATGTGGAAGCGTCATAGAGCTAAGAAGAGAGTGAATAAGTGAAGTGTAGGAAATTTTTAACCAGGAAACATAAGAAAACTGAGAGAGAAAATTAAATTGTGGAATGAAATGGGTAATCTAAAATAGTAATGATCTTAGAGAAAAGCAAGTATGAGAGAATTTGGTGAAAATAAGAGAACCAAAAAGACGAAAGTGAAAAAGACAGGTTTGAACAATGTTAATTAACTGTTGTTATAGAATAAACAGTACACATCAAAAATTATATGTAGACAATGGCAGAGGTCTGTCCCATGACAGAGGGGCTAGAGCCCAAGCTCATGGACAGCCCATCATGTATATACTTAGGTACTCAATAAATTCATATCCATTCATTCACCACTCCAATTTTCAGGTCATAGTGAGGCATTTCATGCAATAGCACAGGTTTTTCTGAAGCCCAGTATCAACTGTGTTCACGTTAATTTGTTGAACTAGTTTGTTTATGATTTTTTAGACAATTTCTCTAAACTGGCATCAACTTCATTTAGTTATTTTTTTTTGTCAAAACTGATCTAGAATATTTCTTGTCTAACACTGAACCTGAAGCTTCAGATTTATAAATGATTGCAATAGCACAAGCTTTTCTGAAGCCCAGTATTGACCGTGTTCACATTTATTTGTTAAACTGGTTTATGATTTTCAAGGTGTTCACTCTAATTTAATCTAGTTCACTTTTTGTTAAAGCTGATCTAGAATGTTTCTTTTCTAGCACCAAACCCAAAACTTCAAATTTATTAAAGAATGTGTAAAACACCTCACTATAACCTGAAAATTGGACTGTGGTGTGTGATAAATGTTAGAAAAATAATAGGATTCATTTTGTTTAATGAAACAATGAGAGATATGTTGCCTGTTTGTGAAGTTAGGATTTAATGCACTTCTGCTGTCACCATTTCACTGGTGATTCTTGGTTCCTTCACACATTGGAGAGAGCGTGCACATCTTCTAATGACCCTATAATTTGCAATAAGAAGCAACAGAAAAAGCAATGGGGGCAAGGAGAGAAATATGTCTGGTTCAAAGAGCTGAGGAAACTCAACAGATGAGGCTAAGGAGGAAAGCTGTTACCATTTTTAAGTTGCCTTATAGCATTCTTAAAAATCTACCCTCCACCAGATGACACTATCTGTAAGAGTCTGAACTCTGTTGTTGATGCTACTTCTCTCCTGCAATACCCAGCCCTTTGACAAAAGGCCAATTCGATGATACATCAAAAGTCTTCCTCTAGTTATAAGAAAACATCACCAATCACAAGCTCATATTATGAACATTTCTGATAGAGAAGAATAAAGATGTTTCTACATCTTTCTATACCTCTGATGCTCCTTTATCCATTATGGTTAAAATATATGCAGAATCCTTATAATTTGATTCCTTCTACATGCAACAATTAAACATACAATCAAAATAAAATGTCAGCAATGCACACGGTCATTACAGATGAAATTAATTGATGCACAATCAAAAAGAATGTCAGAAGCGCACATAGTCAACATAAATGAAATGAATCAATATACAATCTAAATAGACTGTCAGCAGTGCTCACAGTCAATACAAAGGAAATTAAAGGACCAGTAATATTCTCTTAAGTTATGAGTCAATTTATAAACATGCTGGGTTAAAAGTTATAACATTATACCTGTAGCAATTTTCGTGAAAATAATTTATATAAAGAACTGGCGAAATGTACTACCCAGCCTGGAGAGTTCTGAATCACAGTGCAATATAGTTTTAGGAAAAACAGAATTCAACTCCTACTTTCTGCCCAACACACTAGTTTGGTTTGTTTTCCTAACAATTCTATTGCATATAACTTCAGTTCTGCATTCTACTAAAGCAATAAAATTATTTGGTAGCATAAATCAAGAGCACAACTCTAATAGCCAGAAAATTCTTCATCTACTTTCATAAAATGTCCAAGAATATTATGCACTGGATAGAACCACATAAAAATTCATATGCTCAGTAGTACCATACAACACCTTCATCAAGTACCAAACTCTGCTGAGAGCAAACATCAATTTTGATCACATTGAAATAGGTGGGATACAGTTAAACAACATTACCTATTTTACATCAAATCCCCATAATTTTAT
This sequence comes from Tenodera sinensis, assembly GCA_030765045.1. Taxonomy (NCBI): domain Eukaryota; kingdom Metazoa; phylum Arthropoda; class Insecta; order Mantodea; family Mantidae; genus Tenodera; species Tenodera sinensis. The sequence goes on from CM060962.1 coordinate 103,035,723, forward strand.
TTGGAATTACTCCATCGGAAAAAGAGAGAACATGATCAGAGCAGTGTTATGTGATTGCATTGTAACTTTTTTTTTGGCATTTTCCCACAGTAAAAGCTTTTCATAGTTCTTTTGCCCTTGTTCAAAGGTAACATTTAAAAACTATGATGGCTATATTATAGTGCAACATCTGAACATTTCTGTGAATCTAAGAGTGATCAGATTGAAAATGCATATTACATGTATAGATTTTTCCCATCAGTAATAAGAAATACATGTTTGTACTTCTTTTCCTTTTTAAGTATACCCTGTCTCAGATACAATTTACAATCTACTTTTTTTTTAATAAACTCTCATGTTTCAATAAACATTACTCTCTTTTGTCTATATTTTAATGTATTGTTTTAGTTTGCTTGCAGGACTTAAATGTAGAATCTCTTTCATTAAAGGAATGCTCAAAATATACTTTCTATTCATATATGTGCATCAACAAGCCATACTCAGATTAAATATAAGGAAACTCAATCATCACTGCAAAAATACTCTTTTATTGATGCAGGTACATCATTTATGTTTCTTTATAATCAAATAATTCCTAACTATTGGCAGACTTGAGTTCATTCCTCTTAAGCCTACAAGGCACATTGTGTATGTGGCAATACCAATTCAGTTGAGTGATTCAGAGACCCATGAGTTGGATCGGGCACTGTTGGTAGGGGATACTGCTGGCTTACCCTCTACATTTGAATTTGATTTCTTGAGTATACTCTTTGGTTTGACATCAGTGGCAGAAGGGTTATGTCCTGCTGCTTGCGCTGGAGCAGGAGAGGTTGGACTACGTGCTGTTTCCAGACTTTGTCTCTTGCAGAATAGATTGAGCTTTCGTTGATTACGTCCCACACTTGGGGACCGATCCTTAGAGTGAAGATTTCCTAAAGCAGGAGCAGTACTTGCAACCTGTAACATTAAATGATTAACATAGAACCAAATGGAAGCTTTACAGTCACCTACCACTTACAGAGCAAGCTTAAGCTCATAAACTGGTGATGTGTTGATATTACTTAAATCTAAGCATATAATAGAAAACTGATGCACCACAGTAAGCAAGACTTAAAATGTAGCTTAAGATTATTGAGAATTATTAATATATACATGTACTTCAACTAACATTACAGCATCTCATAAAATGGAGCAATAAGGATGTTAATGTATTACATGATTACGGATCTGGTAATCTACCTATGAATAACAGTTTTCTAAGCTATTTAATAAATGTTTACATTATCATGTCTTCTGTACATTTTTAAATGATAAAAACTTCCCATATTTACAGGCTGCCATAAGATGCATAGTAAAACAGACAAATTATAAACAAATTTTGTACAGCAGTGACAATAAAAAAGGAACACTACCAATATGGATAACAATTCAGTGTTAACAGTTCAAATTTTTTTCTCTTATATATTAGGTTTAATAGTTAAAAAGAAAAATAAAAGCTGTAAAATACTGCTAAATATAATAATTGAAACTTTATACACTAAATACAGAAGTGTGAAAATTATTAGACTCAAGCAGAATTTTTTGTTTAAAATTCCCAACAGGAGCTTTGAAATTATTGTACTTGCAGTTAAGTACAAAATGAATATTTTGTATGCACGCCTTTCACTTTAACATTTTAATTTGCTTAGGCATAACTTCTATTAAAATAGGACATTTTTTCTGAATCTCTTCATCACGGTGCCATATTTCTATTAGTCTCTATCAGTTGCACCTTAGTTGTAATCTTTTTCTTCTTCAATCTACTTTTCACAATTGCCCATAATTGGATTCATCTCAGGACTATTCCCAGGCCATGGCAATATTTTCAGTTTTTTTTCAGCCAAAAATGCCATTACTAACTTCACTTTATAACAGGATGCACTGTCTTGTATTAAGGTGCACTCTTCATTGGGAAACCATTTCTTTAATTGAGGCAGAAGTCATGTTTCCAGAAATTTTCTGAACTGATGTTGGTTCATTGTCCCTTCTACTATTGGGGTAATTCCAAAAGTAAGATCTCCAAAGCACTGGGGTCGCAGAGAAACAGTTTTCGTGGGTGTTGGCCATACTACTTTTTTTCTGCCTCCCTCCACTCTCTGCAGAAACCACTGCATATCCGTTGGAGCTCTTAGTCTTGGCTTGGCAGCCCGTTGTAATGGAGCTCCCATTAGCCACTACTGCCAGGTGCAATTTTGCACAGTTATTCAGTTTTTGAGTGCAAATGGGGTTACACCAATTGAAGCTCAACAGTTGATGGAAGTGTATGGAGAGTTTTGTATGGATGTTAAAAATTTCTGCAAGTGGCATAGAGATTTTGCAGATGGTCATACGGAAATTCATGACGAGGAAAGAAGCAGGAGGCTGTCAATTACCAATGAGACAACAGCAAAGGTTTAACAAATTGTGCTTCAAGATCGGTGGATCACTCTCGACGAGCTCTGCATTGTTGTTCCTGAGATTTCTCAAAGCACCATTCACCGGACTATGATTGAAGAGTTCAAATTTTGTAAGATATGCACATGATGGGTCCCAAGAATGCTGAGAGAAGGTCACAAAAGGCAATGTGCTGAAAATTCCCACCAATTTCTTCAATACTATGGAGATGAAAAGGATAACCTTTTGGATTCAATGGTCATGGGTGATGAAAACTGGTCTTTCCACTTCACACCTGAGACCAACCAACAGTCACATGAGTGGGGGCATTCCAGTTCACCCAAGCTGCAAAAATTCAAAAGAATACAGTCTTCCAGTAAACTTATGGCAGTTGTGTTTTGAGATCGAAAGGGGATATTGTTGGTCGACTTTATGGATCCTGGGACAGCAATATACTGTCAGACAATAAAAAGACAATGTCAGTCAATTCAAAAACAAAGAAGAAGAATGTTGAGCAAGGGCACACGCTTCTCCATAGCAATGCTTGCCTTCACACCACCTGTCAAACCATGGATTTTCTGCAGCAGTTTGGATGAGACATCATCACCCATCCACCCTATAGTCCAGACTTACTACCCAGTGACTACCACTTGTTTCCCAAGTTGAAATAGCACTTGGCTGGACAGTGCTTCAGTGACGATGACGAGGTGAAAGATGAGGTCCAATGCATCTTCAATAGCATGGCGATGCGCTGGTATGATATGGGCATACTAAAACTGCCACAGCATTTACAAAAATGCATCAATCAAAGTGGCAATTATGTGGAAAAATAGAAAAATGTCCAAGCTTGAAAACTCCGTACCATTTGTTGTCAATAAACATTTCTTCATATTTTTAAAAAAATTGGAGACCTTACTTTTGGGATCACCCTCATATATATAAATGCCCTGTTCCTTGTGCTTACATAACAATCCATACCAGGGGTGGACGCAGGATTTATTTTTGGGGAGGGAGTAATCTGATGAGGTGCTACAATTAGAAAATCTGGAAATGTCATCGTATGCATAAATATATATGTACATAAGATAATTGTCTTCCCAAGGTCGTGGGTTCAAATCCGGCCTAGACCGATGGTTTTTAAGTGTGCTTAAAAAAGACAGCTCCATGTCAATAGATTTACAGGCATGTAAAAGAACTCCTGCAGGATAAAATTCCGGCACACTGGCAATGCTGATATGATCCTGGCAATTGACAGCATCATTAAACAACAAAATAATTTTAATAAAGATAATTGTCTTACAGTTATATAATTTCATTTAAAGAAGAAGTCTATGAAGTTTTTTCCACTTTTTATCCAGCACTCCATTTAATTTCAAAATTTTTATGTATATACAGTCGCTGCAATGGAAATCTTTACAAGGTACTAAAAACAACAAGTACTGACTTTACATGGTTTTATTTTTAACTTCTGCGTACAATTAGTTCTTGATCATATTTTCCTTAACTTTTATCACTTTCAGGAGTCTCCTAGGCATTGAGTCTGCTAGATATTCAAAATATTTTTTGTCCATTTCCACCCACAACTTCTTCAACACTTCCTGTAGCTCCTTAATACTTGATGGTTGCAGCTCTTCTATTTTATTTTTCATTTCATTCTAAGCATTTTCTATCGGATTTAGGTCAGGAGTTACCAGGCCATTCATATACAGGTATATTATCTTTCAGGAACTTCTGAACCATCTTTGTCCTATGTGTAGGGGCACCATCATGCATGAAGCACTGACACTGGTGAATCGGCCAAAATGTGACCAAATGCTGTTGTAACACTTCTAAATAGTTATTTCCCTTCATTGTGATATTCTTTGGGAGAAAGTACAAGCCACCTCTACCATAATTGCCACTAAAAGCACCCCATACCATCACACTTTCTGGACGTTTAACAGTTTCGACAGTAAACTTTGGATCATATCGTGACACATTTTTTGGCCTCCTCACCATTCTAGACTTTCCTCTGACTAGTTTGAAAGTGCTTTCATCAGAAAACATTACTTTACGCCAGTCCTCTGATGTCCAGTGCTGATACGTCATGCAAAAATGTATCCTTTTCTTCTTCATCGCTTCAGTCAGAAGAGGCTCCTTGGCTACACACTGACTTGGTAAACCTGAGTCTTTTTGAGCTGATGCTGAATTTTCCTTATTGCAACATTGTTGAGAAGGTCTGGGTGTTTCTTCTTTAACCCTGCCACTGTAATCCATGGATCAGCCATCACTTCACGTTTTAGTAGGTCATCAGTTCTTGTAGAAGTCTTTCTTTTACCACCTGAGCCCATTTTTTGTCTTGGTGTGGCACCAGGTGGAAAAGATGCTGCTGCTGTTTTTAGGTCATAAATAGTTTGTCTTGAAACCTTTAGATCGGCAGCTACACGAATCACAGATGTACCTACTTCCAATAGAGTTAAAGCACAAGTCTTCTCCTCAGAAGTGAGCTTCTTGCATCCCATTATTTGTATTATAATGAGAAATACACAGCTTTAAAAATGGCACCCAGGTTAAAAACTTAATAACGACGACAAACTGGAAAGAGAACACTCTGTACAAATACCAGAGACTGACTGAGATCTGGCTTGCTAATAGAAGCAAGCTGCTACTGTGCACTTAAGAATCACGTGATTTGCAGCTCCACCCGCTCCTTTGTATAGTGGCGGGAGAAGAACAAACTGAGCACATTGTGTACGTAAAGATTTTTCTTGCACTAACAATGTAAAGATTTCAATTGCGGCGACTGTACATTAACACTAGTACATTGAATCTGTCTGCTCCCATAGTGCTCCTCAAATAGGTCTTCAGATACTGTAATGTTGAGAACAAATGTTCTGGTGTTGCTGTAGTTACTGGCAAAGTGCAGAAAAACTTCAGTGCACTATGTATGAAGGGGAAAATAATTTCATTACAGTTATTCAAAGATGATATAAGCTTCTCCATTGTTATTATCAAAGCTATGTAAGAGTTTCCTGAAACTGCAGAGTGATTTGTATTATCATAATGTCGTAGGTATTCATACAATTTGGAATGAGATTATGGGAAGCATATTTTATCGTTAACCACTCTAAATCTGAATTACGAGTGCAGAACATAATTATGATATATTTAGATATTTTATTAGATTATTTTAGTTACGTCCTTAATAGCTTCCAAATTTTTGTGGGGAATACAACCCCCCTATCCCCCCCCCCCCCGGATCTGCCCCTGCTCCATTTCCATGATAGAGGTCAGATGTTTGCATTTTGAGCCACACATGATTCAAAAAATTCCTCCACCGGGATTCTGCTTACATATTGGCTGCTCTTTTCACATATGCAAAACATGAATTCATCAGAAAAGCACACCTACAATAGAAAAATAGTTTGTTTTAGTACAAAAAATCACATATGGGTGAAATATAGCCTTTTAGTGTATGTGGTAGAAGTGCTCATAAACATAAATGTTAAGAAACATTTTTAAAAATGTTCTTTCTTCATTCACCTGTCCAATCCAAAATAAGGCTATAAGTGACCCTCTCACCTTGCTCCAAGCATTTTTAAAGACATCTTTTACTTCATAAACGTATTAAAGCCTCTTTTTTGCCAGTGGAAGTGTTAATTCTGCTTTTCTCCTAGGCCGATGTGGTGGAAGTCCTGCATCTATGAGCTCTCTTTGAACAGTGGAAGTGCAAACATCAACTCCATACTCTTCTAAAGATTTAAACTGTGATTGGGGCTTTTCTGTTGTCGCTAGCCACCTTAATGCGTCTGTGCTTCCCCCTTGGACTCAGTTTGCTCTTGCCACCACATTTACCCACTCAACGAGAACAGTAGTCAAGGCTATTTTTAAGTGTCTGGTTCACATGGCTTACAGATTTCTGTGAAATTTGTATTTTCTGGCTATTGCTTGTTTGTAGCAAAAGTACTTGTAGGTACTTGTAGCAGTACCTTTACAACCACAATTTTTCTTGGAGAAAGGTCATATTTTGTCCCCATGACATCAAAAATCTGAAAAAAACTGAAAAAAAGAAGAATCCATTGCAGGGCAAATATCTTCCATTTCATGTTTAAAAATCAATGAAAGCTTCTCTATTAATAGTAAATAGTTATTTATGGATACAACTTACCTAGAAATCAGTTTTGCTGCAATAAACACACTGAAGAAAACAATACCTGCAAGTCCAATGACATACAACAAACAACTGCCTAGCTTATGCAATGTTGCCAACATGGTTTCAAACTCATGGGCACCAACTTACAGTTGAGAGTCAACTTCCTTTATAACCATAATAACACGCTCTTCATCACATTTCTGAGACAATATGTGATTCTTTCCCATTGGTAGATAGATTTGTGTCCAGTACAAAGAGAATTTTTGTTAAATCTCCTAAAAGAGTTAAGTAGTTTAGAGCAACAGCACCAAATATCCGACTTCCTCCTACACCAATGTTAAATCGGTGGGTAACATGGGTTGATGCAGTTGCAGGAGTCTGTGAAATCAACATGTAACAAAAGGCATGTAATTTTTTCCTGAATTCTGAGGATTTTTTCCCGCCCATGTGTAGTTCTCCATAAGATTATATCATAGGACATGATCAAGTTGAAAAAGCTTTAATAAACTGCTTTCTTCATCTTTATATTAATTATTTGTGTCAAGCACATTATGTTAAGCAAGGCAGTGTTTAGTTTTTTAGATTGTCCTGAACATTTTGCACAGGTATGCAACATGAAGCATAGAAATTATATACCTATACATATATCACTGTCTGCTCGCCAGAGAGTTATTTGCAGTGGAACTTGGCTCCATAGTTCTTCTTATAGAGCTCCTTTGTAGCTTCATCAATAAATAAAGTTTTAGCTTTCATGTGTTTCAGCAGATCCTTCTTAATAGTCATGATAGAAAGCAAAGATAAACAACTTTGCCCTTGGGTGTTTCCTGTAAAGAATTTTCTTCATTTTAGGGTGGAGAAGGAACATTCTACTGAAGATGATGTGACAGGCATTGTTAAAACAAGTTAACAGAGTTAAAGAGCTCTGGAAGGCCAGTCATTCATTTTCATACAAGAAATGCTGCATCTCTTGCACTATTTTTGTTTGAAGATGTGATGTCATTCAATTCAGACTTCAATTGTGCTATGTCAAAATAATTTTATAAAATGTCTTAACTTTTTGAAACAATTCCTCTGAAAACACATCTGCAAATGTTGTAAGTTTCTTTGTGTTAAGGAATTTGATAAACTTCAGTTCAGGCAGACTTAAATCTAATATGTATCTGCATTAATATTATGTCTATTATCTCAAAATACATTCTGTTATAATCCTCTCTCACTGTGACGTCTGTGCCATTTCCCTTTGTTCTTTTTATTGATAATTCATTGATATTTTCAACCCTTAATCATATTTTTTGAAGGTCACTATTTCCTTTCATTCTTAATTTCCTTTTTAGGTTTTCCACTTCTTTAGTGCAAAATGCTATATTTAGAGATTTTGCCTGCACAACATTATATGTAACATATGGTATTGAAAATAGTTCTCGAAATATACATAAGTGAAAGGTGAATTGAAAATCTCTTAATGGCATTAGAAACCCATGTGCTTCATTTATCACAGCTGTATCCAAATTGTTTGGATTTTAAAAAATGTGTTCATAAGGCTCTTCATGCAACGTTTTGTACTAAGCTTCTTAAGAACCTCCAGCAGGTTTATGCAAGTTTTGGAACTCTCTTTGCTATCCTATCTAGTAAATTTGTTCTTTTCAAAGAGGAATGTCCAAAATATGTTACAAACCTATTAAGGTCAGCAAAGAAAAAAAAATTCTATAATATTTTATAAGTGACACTGCTTGAGACAGCACCAAATTTAGCTAGTGGGTGTAACAATGTGCACATACGGCTTGAGAAATTGCCTTCACTTGTATTCCACTTAAATATCCTGCCATGGCAGCTGCTCCATTATAGGTCTTAGGTCTGCGCTACCACTTTCCCTTTCTACCCATATTGTTTAGGAGGAAAGTCAGCTGATCTATCAGCACTAACATGAATAGATCCTACATTTGTCGCTCATATACACATTTGAATACAGTTGACAACTGTGAATAGTTTGTGATGTCAGAAGTTCCATCTAGTGAAATAGTAACTATCTAGTAATATTCATCAAGCATCAAGCTGAGGTAGCCCTCTTCACAGATGATACAATCATTCTTGTACAAGGTGAAAATGATACTCTATTGCAAAACAAAGTTAACACAGTAATGACTAACCTCAGCAACTGGTTTAAGATAAATGCATTAATTATAAACAAAGAGAAAACTATTGCAATGTCATTCCATACATGACAATGTAAAAACAGTATCAGACCTCAAATTTCTTTCGAAGGAAATAATATTGATTACAAGAAAGAAACAAAATTCTTAGGTATATGCGTGAATGAAAACCAAAAATGGTATAGCCACACTCACAAATTAGCAAGTAAACTTAGTTCTGTGTGCTATATGCTCAAATATCTAAAATGTACAATAAATCTTACTGGACTGAAAAATGTATATTTTGTCCAGTTTCATACTCGACTAAAATATGGGATATAATTTTTGGGGGGAAAATGCGAAAGAATATTTATAATCCAAAAGAGAGCTATGAGAATCTTAAGTGGAATAGACAATAGCACATCCTGTAGATCTTATTTTAGGAAACATAACATCCTACCACTAGTGTGTATCTTTATAGCTGAAGTTTCAAATCATATGAGGGCTGTTCAATAAAGAATGATCATAGTTTTATTAGTCATAATTTTTCGCACTAAAATTCAATCTTATTATATTCTGTTAGCTTAATGTGAAACAAACATGCTGTAGTAGTTTCATTGTTGGTACTCCTGGTTCCCACCTGTGAGAACAAGGCAAGTTCAGACATGTTCAGTATCGCCTACCGCTGCAATGGAGGTAACATGTGAGGAACAATATGCGGCTTTGAAATTCTGCTTTCATCTCAACAAATCTTCAGTTGAGGCCTATACAATGTTACAGGAGGCCTATGGAGGGTCTGTTCTTCCCTACAGCACAGCTTGAAGGTGGTTTAAAATGTTTAAAGAGGGGAGACAATCAATTTCAAAGGAAGGAGGACCCAGTGCTCCAGTTACTGCTCTTATGGAAGAAAACATCAACACTGTTGCTGCCATTGTGAGAGAGGATCGACAAATTACCTTAAGATCACTTTCTGAAATACTGAACATTTCATTGGGTGCCACCCAAATGTTGGTGACAGAAACATTACACATGAGACGTGTTTGTGTGCGATGGGTTCCAAGACTGTTGATTCCCAAACAAAAGGACATTTGCATGCAGGTCTGCATGCAGTTAAAGTTGATGTTAGAGGAAGATCCGGAGTTTCTTTCAAACGTAATCACTGCTGATGAAACTTGGCTACATCATTTTGATCCTGAGAGCAAACAGCAAAGCTCAGTGTGGAAATCTTCATCACCAACCCCTCAAAAAGCAAAAGTAGTTGCTTCTGCTGGGAAAGTTGTGGTCATCTCATTCTTTGATATTCATGGAGTGGTTTATCAGCATGTTGTACCTGCACATACATCAGTAACTGGAAAATATTACAGGGATGTCCTGAAAACATTGCAAGTTCATATCAGGTCCTAAAGACCACATTTCCGTGAAGCAGGCTGGATGCTGCACCATGATAATGCGCGGCTGCATATTGCCAATGTTGTTGCTGAATATCTTGCAAAAATCAATGTGAAGTGCATCCCTCACTCTCCCTATTGTCCGGATTTAGCCCCATGTGACTTTTTTCTATTCCCTAACTTGAAGAAATGCCTTCGTGGGAGGCATTATCCATCATCAGAAGCAGTGGTGAAGGCAGCGGAGGCGATTTTGAAGGATCTCTCAAAAAATGGTTTCCAGCATGTTTTTGAAGACTGGCAGAAATACTGGGACAAGTGGATCTCATTCATGGGAGACTATTTTGAGGACCATAAAATTATGAGGATGAGTAAAGATACGTTGTCAAAAAAAAAAAAAAAAAAAAAAAAAAAAAAAAATTGTGATCATTCTTTATTGAACAGCCCTCATATTAAGGGAAATCAAGGAGAACTAGATGCAAATACGGATATCCATTCTCATAACACTAGAATAAATATTAAAAAAAATAACCTGACAAACTTAGGCATTAAATTATATAATAAGCTACCAGCAAATGTCAAAGAAATAACTAATATAAAGAAATTTAACAAAGAAGTCAAATCCTTTCTACTACAACATACCTTTTATTCAGTAAGTAAATATTTGACATTGTAATTTGTAAACATGATATCATTACTCTGTAAATCTTTATTTAATAAGTGAATATTTGACATTTTATTTGTAATATTGTAAAATTAGTTCTGTAAATCCTATACAAATAGTTCTTTTGACGAATTTTTTTTTTTTTTTTTTTTTTGAATTAACGTCCTCCAACATTACGTCATATCGGACGAATTAATGAAATGAATCGGGTGAAATGATGCTCAAATGAGCCCGAGGTCCATGGAGCTTTAAGTTACCTGACATTCGTCTTCTCAGGGTAGGGAAAACCTCGGAAAAAAACCTTACCCGGATAACTTACCCTAAGCGAGATTCGAACTCGCGACCTCTTGAACGTGAGGCAGACACGCTAACCATCACGCTACCGAGGCGGGCTCTTTTGACGAAGGCCATATCATGTAACATGATATAAGTGGAGAATAAACATCATTATTATTATTGTTATTGTTACTGTCACTGTCACTGTTGTTGTTGTCATTACGGTTATGATTACTATTACTATTATTATTATTATTATTATTATTATTATTATTATTATTATTATTATTATTATTATTATTATTATTATTATTATTATTATTATTATTATTATTATTATTATTATTGTTGTTGTTGTTGTTGTTGTTGTTGTTGTTGTTATTGTTGTTGTTGTTGTCGTCGTTACGGTTACGATTACTATTAACATTATCTTATTATTATTATAACGACAAAAGTTTCTACTTTAACCTCACATTTTTTCTCTGCTAACATGTCATGAACACTGTATTAAATAATTTTTTACAAGCAAAGATAATTCAATAAATACAGTTAGCAGCCAAGTGTGCTCATAGTTTGTCATCATACTCTGCAAACAAATGAATTAACTCTACATAATTCTTTGGATTGTTGGAATCAGAACTTCCATTATGCCCTTGAAAGTTAATTCTTACTGCCCTGAAAAGCAAGTGGCTGCTGTTAGTCTCTAACACTTCTCAGTTCCGTTTCACAGTTTTATTGTTTTTTAAAATACTTGCATGTTTTGTTCATGTAAGAGCAAATCAATCCTGCTTCCACCAAATAATCCTTAGACTATCCATACATGGATATAAGACTCCAATTTTTCAATCCTTAAAATTACAGTGTGCAAACTACTAAGATCCAAGTAACCCTGATCCTTCTTGAGCAACAAGCATGGCCAGCAGAAGAGCTTACACTAAATTTTACAGCCACATAACAAAACTATCTTTCTATATAGTTCAGAGTTAAATGTATGCACAAATTTCTTCATTTTGTTCCCTGTCTTTTAAGTTTTTCAATTCGGCAATAGGTTACCCTTTCTTAAATAACTCTAACTTACCACTGAATGAACGTGATTGAAAATATTTATTTAATGTGCTTAATATGCGCTGAATCACCCATACTTTGAAAATTCAGTGGTAAAACTCACTTAAATACACTCAACAAACAATGTTTGACCTTAAGTGCACTGACATGTGTTGCCTGCATTTATCCATATCTCACAGGTTGCTGCTATGGTGTCATGATAGCTGGCTATGTGGTAAGAATACCTCAGCACCTTGCCTAGACTATTATAAGAACTAATAAGCAATAATCTTCTCAAGCAGCAATCCATTAATTCAGCCTAGTAAACCCTTCTTTGGAACAGAATTTATGGTTTTCTATCTTAGTTTGTGGGTTATTGTTGATTCTTCTGTTATTTAAATGGTACTATTTTAATTACTGGTAAATGTTAGTTATTTCATTATTCTATAATGTTTACAGTGCATGCACTGCATTCATGGAAAATACACCACTGCTTCATACAATATTGGTTTACTGCTTATACTATATGATGAATCACTGGTACATTTTTGTTTTTGTTTTTTTGTTGTTAAAATCCTCCAACGTAATGTCATATCGGATGGTGAATGAATGAAATGGGTAAAATGATGCTCAAATGAGCCTGAGGTCCATAGAACTTTAAGTTATCCAATATTTATCCGGATAACTCACCCTAACCAAGATTTGAACTAGGGACCTCTTGAAGGTGAGGCAGACACGCTACCACCACACCACAGAGGAGGGCTGATGAGGTGCTCCCTGAGAAATGCTAAATGATTTACAAATTGAAGCTGAGTGGGAAGCACCTTGCAAATGTCTTGGAGGCAATAATCAACAGTTGATATATATTAATGAACAAACACACACTATCACTGACACAGGTGTATGGAAAAAATGAGAAATGGTTTGAAGGGTGGTACGTGTTAATAATGTACCTTTGTGCTCTTTTATGTACAATAAAACAATTCTATTCACATATCTTCCAACTATACCCTACCCTTAACACTTTGTGGTGCTAGTACTAAAAGGGACATTCCTGTGTCCTGTGATCAACAAACACAACATAGAGGATTTCCACTCTTGCAGCCTAATCAAAAGTTATAATAAAGTTACTACAACTTAATAAATGTCTCTAGTATTTATGATAAACAAATGAAACCAAATTAGGAATTTGAAAGATAGTTGTATAAAATACCTGTGCTAAGGCTTGACGACATTCCTTTCTGCAGGATTCTAAAAGATCAATCTGTCCTCGTAGGATACGAACATTCCAGGCAAAGTTGTCAAGAGCACGTGAGTACTTCTTGCCCTTAACTCCACACTGTGCTGCTATATTTGGCAAGTCCTCGTGTAGTTCCAGAAGTGTAGTAAGATGTGTAGAGATGCATTTCCTCAGGCGGTCCCCATTTTCAAGCATATAGTGCATCTCAATTACAGTTCTTTCTAGGCGAACTATGGCACGATGTAGGGCTGGAGGTAAATTATTTGCTTCCACTTTTAGCATCGGCAACTGCAAATTTATATTTATTTCATTAAATAGCATTCTATAAACTTTATAACCAAGTGTAGGCACTTAAAGAGATTTAATTGCTTTTCATAATGCTAACTAGATATAGCAAAGGTAATTAAACTGCTTGAAATATTGTAGAGCCAGATCTGTGACACTAACTTCATTTACTTAAATTTAAAAACAGGACATGTTCGAGAAGCTATTGCTTCCATCCTCCTCCTGTGGTTTGAAAGACTAGAGACAGGAATAACAGGTGATGATTGCAGAAGTGGCATCAACTGGTGTTCTTGTGATGAAATGACTGAGGTTATTCAATGACAAGTTTTTTAAGTTCATAACATATTCCTTCCTTTTGATGATGTGGACGTTTTCTCAGGCTTTTACTTCTGCAGACCTACTGAAATTTCTCTGTAAAGTCTCTTTAGGTTTGATACTAAGGTTTGCAGTCTACAATTGGTTTGCAATAGCTGATTTTTCTATTTGTTTATTGGAAATGCAACTAAAATATCCTTTCTTTATGGTTTCAATGTTTCTTTCTGTTTTGCCTACATATACCATTGAACCAACCTTTTTCCCTTCAATGACAGTACTGTGTTATAGGATTCCAGCTTAAATGTTGACATCTTATGGTGCAAAGTGGCAGTCAGTGCCACAGTAGCCAACATATAGTTGGTATGAATTGTCTAGTATCTACTTACTTCACTTACAAAGAAATGTTTATCTAATTGTGGCTGCTCCTCTTGTAAGAAACAATGAGATAATACAATAGGGAGACTACAATTTGATGTTAAGACAGAAATGTTAATTGTTAGGGTTACTTACACCATGACTGTCCTGGATTGTTATATTATGTATCTGTGGACTAGCAGAAAGCCTTTGTAATAGAACACGTAAGCACTGCTTCATATTAGCTGTTTCTCCCAGTCCACATTCATTCTGTAGATCTGACATTGCAGAATCCACATCTAACCGCACTTTTTGTGTCTCTTCCAAGCATGGTGCCATGACCTGTGAAATACTACTATGTTATATGTTTGTTTGGCATGGAACATTGAATCTATGTGATTATACATACTACTCAAAACATGTATGTCTAGTGTTGTTATCTGCAACTAATGCAGCAACTATCCCTGTTATTATAGATAGAAGCTAGTATAGGCTACTTGAATTTAAACATAATAACAGCACCACCAAACTAGTGCTATTGCTAAATGTCCCAAGTAATACAGTTGTACACCTAGAGACTATAATATCTTTTTTGCAATCAATAACTCCTTAAGTATACTTGAGTATGAATAAATAAATTTAGAGTATTAGAAAATAAATAAATTATTATTAAACTTGCAATAAAGATAAGAGATTAAACATTTTAATAAGATGTAAAAGATCAGATATATTATAAGGGGATCACTTTGTAGCTAAGATCTAGGTTACGATGAATTAAGAACTACTAAATATTTTTAAGGATATCTATATTTTATCTTCTAACTTACACTTATGCTTAGTTTCATTTAACAGTCATTGTGGAACAACTTCTGTGCAGTATTTTCAAAGAAGTCAACACTTGTAGAACTCTTTCTAGAGATCATCTTTATTTTTTTTTTGTTTTTTTTTTTTTTTGTTTGAAAAGTATTATGAGTAAGAAGAAAATAGTATCATATCATTTATTTTATAGCATATCCATTTCTCTCCACAGAACTCTTGATAGAAAAGAGTTGATGCTCTGATATTTTCCAAAAATAAAAGAGCAATTATCTGTGATTTTTGTATTTGTTTGTGATCTATTTTCTGTATTACGGCATTTAATTTTGAACATTGCAAAGTCTTTACCAGAAACAGTAGCATATTTATTAAATGAATTGTCAGTGCATGTTTAAGTCAACACTTCATGTTTTGGAGGGTGGGGGAGTGTTTAATGTCCGTTATTACTATAGATAGCACCAGAGACAGTGGATACTGGTGATACATGAAGTGCTAATTGGGAAGGAATTTGGGAGGAAAACATTCCAGACCTAAGCTTAGGGTACCTTTGTAGATTCAATTCTCTGACAACAACATAAAAACAGCCTGGAATATAAGAAAAAAAGGAAGCAGGTAAATATTCATTGCAAAATGACTCAATAATACTAAATGTTGACAATCAAGAAATTAGCAAACCTCATGAAGTTGTAGGATTTTTTAACCAACTCTTTTTGGATGTAACTAACAAACTAAATATTAATTATGGAAGTAAAGAGGCAGCATTAAAATTTCTAAGATCAAATTTCACAAATGTAGTGCTTGAATTTAAAGCCAGTCCAACAATGCCCCCTGAAATAAATAAAATTATCCTCTCTTTTAAAACAAAGAATTGGTTACAGTGATATATCAATAACAATTTTAAAATCATGCTCATCTTAAATTAGCATTCCTCTTAGTTATTTATACAATGAGTCACTGAAGACTGGAATTTTCCCTGACAGAATGAAAATCTCAATTGTTAAGCCCCATTTCAAAAAAGGCAAATGCAATAATGTTTCAAATTATAGACTAATGTCTCTCTTGTGAATTTTTTCAAAAATTCTTGAAAAGGTGATGTTCAACAGAAAATACAAATACCTTGAATATAACAATATACTTGAAAGGAATCAGTTTGTTTTCTGAAAAGATAGATTGACAAACAATACATCTTATAAACTTACACACTTAAGTGTTGACTGCCTTAAATGGCAAAATGCACATAGGTAGAATTTTCTGTGACCTCGTAAAAGCATTGGATTACGTTAATCATGACATTCATGTAGTAAAATTGGAATTCTATGAAAATGGAGTGTTTAACTAAACAGTGATATTGGTTAAACATAAAATTGGAAAACAATGACACATGGAGTGGCCTAATGTTCAGTATTAGGGCCCTTATTACTTCTGATTTATATAAGCGACCTATCACTTTATATAAAACATATTGCAAGTACCATTCTATTCACCGATGACACTAGTGTGCTGGTGACTAGTAAAAACTTTAATGACTATATAATTAAACTAAATTATGTTTTGAATTGTATGTTATACTGCTTTAAAACTAACCAAATTATCTGTAAATCTGGACAGAACATAAGTTGTTAAAACTATAACTTATTGAACATCACACATTCCGATAGAAATTTGGGTTAATTATGTGTTATTTGAACAAATAGTCAACATTAAATTTCTGGGTCTTCAATCAGATAGATATTTAGATTGAAAAGCTCACATTAAGTATGTCTTATTCAAACTCAGCTCTACTTGTTCTGATATCCAAGCACTGGTAAAGGTAAGTTCTATAGATACACTTAAATTAGTAAACTATGCAATGGAATATTATTTTCGGGCAACTTACCCAAAAGTATACAAATATTCATTATACAAAAGATGGATAGAAGAATCATTTCCATCACCTATAGCAGGCAATCTTGCAAACATGCTTTTTAAGGACTGAAGATATTAACCCTATCTTGCATGTATATATTCTTGCTCTTAGAATTCTTTGTATGCAATCAAGCCACACACACCAAAAAAAAAAAAAAAAAAAAAAAAAAAAAAAAAAAAAAAAAAAAAAAAAAAAAATTCATTGAGATAAACACTAGGAAAAAGGGTAACATCTGTCATCCCACTGATAAACATTCTTGCTACAGAAAAGCATATATCATGAAACCATACAAATATTTAATGCTCTTAATGGCTGAAAGGGAAAAGTTGACAATTTCAGTGCTTTTTAAAATTGCTGCTGAAGAGTATGTACTTATGCTCAAAGTCATTTCATTTTGTGTTAATGCCTGCTTGACAGTTATTTAAATGTGTGTGTACTTAAGAACTGGCAATAGATTATGTACATTGCAAATCAAATCATGAAACATGCAGGCTGAAATAGAAAGTTTAGGACAATCAAGTATTGCAATGCATATGCAGACAAATTGTATTTGTATATACATATTACGTTAGTCTTATAATTGCAGGGAAGTATTTGATTTTGTTTCTTGTTTCTTACATAATTACAAAATTATCCCTCCTCTGATTTCATATTACACACATATATAGTGTCACCGCGCTCGCCGCATCTAATTGCCGACAGCCGCAATTGTCACCCATCGCATTATTGTCGGCACTACCGCAAAGGAGCCGAAGGAAAGAGACAGAGAATGGGCGCATTGTTGGGGCGCTTGCCGAAAGAGAGAAAAGGATAGAGGCTACTGGAATCTTCTACTTTGTACCCCAGCGCAATAAGTGAACGTTCCTGAAGCTTCTAGAATAGTGCCTGGGAGATATAAATAGCGGTAAAGTGCGACAGAGGAGTCAGTCAGTATGGGAAGGTTGAGCAGTCGTGCCGACGGAGAAGTCAGACGTATGTGAAGCGTTGAGTAGTGCCGACGGAGAACAGTCAGACGTATGTGAAGGTTGAGTAGTCGTGCCGACGGAGACGGACAGACGATGTGGAGAGTTGTGCCGACGGAGAAGAGTTAGTTCTTTGTGTTACGAGTTCGAAGCCGTGCTGTTGGAGAATCGAAAAAGACTTTCTTGTTGTTCCAACGAGTGTACAAAGTTACTGTTTACGGAAATAAAAGTGTTTATCTCGACTACATCTGTCTACTTTACTTCACACCCAACCAAAAGTCACACTGGTGTCAGAAGTGGGATTCGTCAAATTGCTTCTAGTTTCGTTACATCGTCGTTAGAAGTTGCAACGTTAGAACCAAGATGGAGGGAGATTCGGAAACCAGGATGATGGCAATGATGAAAGAATTATTCGCCAAAATGGAAACGTCAAACGACAACCTCGCTGCCGAGCTGAAAGAGATGAAGACGGAGCTATCGGCGAAAATTGACGAGCAACTGGCTGGCGTGAGGAAGGATGTGAAAGAGCTCGGTGGAAAGATGGAGGACCTCGGCCAACGCGTTGACGCCCTGGAGAATGTCGGGGAACGGCTTAGCGTTCTCGAAGACAGGGTCGACGGTAGCGCCAAGGAGCTAAATGCAATGGTGGAAGGGATGCTTAGTGAAAAGCTCAAGAACTACAAGGCCGAGGCTCCAGCACGCGACACAGCATCGACGCGCGTCAAACCACCGAAGTACGATGGCACGTCAACGTTTGAGGTCTTCCGCCGTCAATTCGACACAGTGGCCAAGCACAACAAATGGTCGCCAGAAGAAGAGGCCGCGCAGCTGATAGCCAGCCTCCAGGGACGAGCCGCAGAGGTGCTGAACGCAGTTCAGACAGCGGCGGCGCCCAAGGACATCTGGGAGGCCCTGGAGAACCGATTCGGAAACCACCGCTTAGCCGCAGCCTACCGCAGCCAACTGAAATCTAGGATGCAACTGCCAGTGGAGACGCTGCAGGAGTTCGCCCTGGCAATCGAACAGCTGGCCAGCAAAGCCTTGGTCGACCTCCCCTCCGAATTCGTATCCCGAGAAGCCGCCTATACCTTCGTCGACGGGGTACGCGATGCTGAGATACGTCAACGCCTGATGCTCGGCGACTACAAGACCATCCACGAGGCACTAACGGCCGCATTAAGGATGGAAGCGGCCAAAGTGACGGCTACCCCGACCTCGAAGACAAGGAGTGTCCGCTACGATGAAGACCGCAGACCAGTCCAGGGACGCCGACGAAGACCAGGTGGCGTGTGGCCAGCCGGGACACCTGATGAGAGACTGCCGGCACCAAGAAGAGCAGCCGGAAAACGAGTAATGACCGGCGTGGCGAGGGGCACGTCGGCGCCGGGACCATCATCCCCTCGAGTGACACTGCGCGCCGTCAGCCGACGGATGGATGACAGCCTCATCGCGGACGGTTGGGTGAGAGGGAAGCCGTGCCGCGTGCTTGTTGACACTGGAGCAGCCGTGACTGTCGTCAGACCTGACGTAGCCAGGGGCCTGCCGTCGAGAAAACCGAGCCGACCGTACCAACTAGTGACGGCATCGGGTGACACCTTGCCTGTGGAGAGGGAGGCCCTGCTGCGGTTGACATTGGGGCGAAGTGTCTTGCGTTTGTGGGTGTTCGTCGCGGAGGTGGCTGAGGAGGTGATACTGGGACTGGATGCCCTCAGGAGCCACGAGGGGACGGTCGACATCGGCAAGAAGGTTCTGCGGCTTAAGGGAGAGGAAGTAATGCTCCGGCACCCCGAAGAACGCCTTGGAATCTGCAGGGTCATTCTCAGGGAAGACGTAGTTGTCCCCGCGAGAAGCGAGATGGTAGTGACGGCGCGACTGGAAGGCCAGCGCAAGAAGAACATGCTGCTGGACCGGAAGACGCATGTGCACGGGCTCTGTGTAGCCGGGACATTGTTGCCGTGCCGAGAGGAGGTGCCGGTGAGACTGCTCAAACCAACAGACACCGATCACGACGTTCAGGCCGGGACGGAGTTGGGGACGTGCGAGCCCGTGGTCAGCGTAACACCAATAGACAAGACCCAGGAGCCGGAGCCGACGCAACACCTGGGGCCCCGGCTGGAAGAATTACTGGAGAGGGCGGCCGACCACCTGACCGCTGAACAGAGAGAGGAGGTCCAACAACTGCTGAGACGATATCAGCGCGTCTTCAGCCAAGCCAGCAGCGATTACGGCCGCACGGACCGAGTGCTTCACCACATCGACACCGGAGACGCCCGGCCTATTCGGCAACCACCTAGACGCGTTCCGTTGGCTAAACAAGCGGCGGTACGAGACATGCTGGAGGACACGAGAACCAAGGGAGTGATCGAAGAATCTGACAGTCCTTGGTGTTCCCCTGTAGTTCTGGTGAAGAAGAAGAATGGCGAGCTACGCTTCTGCGTAGATTACAGGAAGCTGAACGCTGTCACCCGGAAGGACTGCTTCCCCTTACCCCGGATTGACGACACCCTGGACACGCTTGCTGGTGCGCAGTGGTTCTCAACCCTGGACCTGAAATCGGGTTACTGGCAGGTGGCTCTAGACCCGAGAGACAAAGAGAAGACCGCATTCTCGACAGGCCAAGGGCTTTGGCAGTTCACAGTTATGCCCTTTGGTCTCTGCAACGCACCAGCTACCTTCCAACGCCTCATGGAGTCAGTAAGGAGAGGATTGACTTATGACGCCTGCCTGTTATACCTGGACGACATCATCATCGTCGGCAAGACATTCGAAGACCATCTTGACAAACTGAGCAAGGTGCTGCAGAGACTGCAGGCGACCGGCTTGAAGCTGAACGCCAAGAAGTGCCAGCTCTTCCGCAGGGAAGTCAACTACTTGGGCCACATAGTCTCACCAACCGGAGTGGCCACGGATCCGGAGAAGACACAGGCCGTGAGAGATTGGCCTCGCCCAAAGGATAGGCGAGAACTGCGCAGTTTCCTTGGATTGTGCAGTTATTACCGCCGCTTCATAAAGGGTTTCTCCAGCATCGCCAAACCCCTCACTCGCTTGACGGAAGAACATCGACCTTATGTGTGGACGGAGGACGCCGAAGGCGCTTTCCGGCAGCTCAAGAGGACGCTCTGCAGTGCTCCTATTCTGGGATTCCCACAACCAGGCGACGCCTTCATTGTGGACACCGACGCCAGCGACCATTGCATTGGAGGCGTCCTATCCCAAGTCCAGAACGGCCACGAGCGGGTGATAGCCTACTACAGCAAGACGTTGTCCAAGGCAGAGAAGAACTACTGTGTCACCCGACGAGAGCTACTGGCGGTAGTGAAGACCTTGGAGCACTTCCACAAGTACCTGTACGGTCAGCCATTTCACCTGAGGACAGACCACTCCGCCCTAACCTGGCTACTTAGCTTTAGAAACCTGGAGGGCCAGACAGCCCGTTGGGTCCAAAGGTTGCAGGAGTACGACTTCACCTCCGAACATCGCAAAGGGAAGAGCCACGGCAACGCAGACGCCATGTCCCGAAGACCCTGCCTAGAAGAGTGCGGTCAATGCGCAAGAGTGGAAGAGAAGGAGCGTACCGCAGCTGTCAGAGTGGTCACGGCAGTGCCTGCGGACGGATGGGATAGCGCGGGCCTGAGGAGGGAGCAGCTGGCGGACGCCGACTTGGGGCCACTCTTGAGAGAAGTGCAGGCAGGGACGAGACCAACCTGGGAGGACATCGCACCCAGAAGTGCTACATACAAGTCGTACTGGGCCCAATGGGACTCGTTCAAGACCAAAGAGGGCGTGCTGTTCCGGGTATGGGAATCACCTGATGGGAAGACCCAGAAAGAGCAGTTGGTACTTCCCCGAAGTAGGGTCCCGGAAGTCTTGGAGGAAGTGCACGCCGGTACCTCGGGTGGACACCTAGGAGCAAACCGGACGATCGACAAACTCCGACAGCGCTACTACTGGCTGAGGCTCCGAGCAGACGCTGAGAACTGGTGCCGTCAATGTCACGTGTGCGCGGCGAGTCGCGGCCCCCAGACTAGGAGCCGGGGTCGCATGCAGCAGTACAACGTCGGAGCGCCCTTCGAACGCATCGCCGTCGACATAGCTGGACCATTCCCAGTGTCCGATCGAGGCAACAAGTACCTGATGGTAGCTGTGGACTACTTCACCAAGTGGCCGGAGGTGTATGCCATCCCGAACCAAGAGGCGAAGACAATTACAGACTGCCTCGTGGAACAGCCGTTTTGCCGTTTTGGGGTCCCGTTAGAGCTCCACAGCGACCAGGGCACCAATTTTGAGTCGCACCTAATGAAGGAGGCATTGGAAAGACTTGGGGTCAACAAGACCCGCACAACACCCCTACATCCACAGTCGGACGGCATGGTCGAGAGATACATCAAGACCCTAGAGGAGCACCTGAGGAAGGTCGTGGCCAGCCATCAGAGAGACTGGGACCTCAAGGTACCACTGTTCTTGCTGGCCTACCGTTCGTCGACACACGACACTACCGGGATGACACCAGCAAGCCTAATGTTCGGCCGAGAGCTACGCCTCCCTTGTGACCTGGCTTTTGGTAGCCCCCCGGGAGCGAAACGGCCGGCAACCGAGTATGTGGAGAGTCTAGTAGACCATCTCCACGACATGCACGAGATGGCTCGTCAGAACATCCAGATGGCGAGCGACCGCATGAAGACCCGGTACGACAGGCAAGTCAACAGCCGAGGATTCCAGCAAGGTGACATGGTCTGGTTGTACCGCCCTACCCGGACCAAGGGACGCTGCCCAAAACTTCAACAACCGTGGCAAGGACCGTACCGAGTGGTAAAGAGGATCAACGACGTAGTCTACCGCATCCAGAAGGTGCCCCGAGGGAAGATGTTAGTGGTACACCTGGATCGTCTGGCCCGTTACGATGGTGCTGTTCGGGACGACCAGCCTTGAGGAGGGAGCAGTGTCACCGCGCTCGCCGCATCTAATTGCCGACAGCCGCAATTGTCACCCATCGCATTATTGTCGGCACTACCGCAAAGGAGCCGAAGGAAAGAGACAGAGAATGGGCGCATTGTTGGGGCGCTTGCCGAAAGAGAGAAAAGGATAGAGGCTACTGGAATCTTCTACTTTGTACCCCAGCGCAATAAGTGAACGTTCCTGAAGCTTCTAGAATAGTGCCTGGGAGATATAAATAGCGGTAAAGTGCGACAG
This sequence comes from Tenodera sinensis, assembly GCA_030765045.1. NCBI lineage: Eukaryota > Metazoa > Arthropoda > Insecta > Mantodea > Mantidae > Tenodera > Tenodera sinensis. The sequence goes on from CM060962.1 coordinate 103,058,812, forward strand.
AGGAGTCAGTCAGTATGGGAAGGTTGAGTAGTCGTGCCGACGGAGAAGTCAGACGTATGTGAAGCGTTGAGTAGTGCCGACGGAGAACAGTCAGACGTATGTGAAGGTTGAGTAGTCGTGCCGACGGAGACGGACAGACGATGTGGAGAGTTGTGCCGACGGAGAAGAGTTAGTTCTTTGTGTTACGAGTTCGAAGCCGTGCTGTTGGAGAATCGAAAAAGACTTTCTTGTTGTTGCAACGAGTGTACAAAGTTACTGTTTACGGAAATAAAAGTGTTTATCTCGACTACATCTGTCTACTTTACTTCACAACAACCAAAAACAAAAAGTCACAATATATATATATAATATGTGTTCTTATGTTTAATATTCAAATCTAATGTATATACGTATATATATATATATATGTATGCAACTAAACTGTACATTTCCTTGACATGTTCAATGTTCACAAGCCTTTTGTGGGTACTAGTGAACTCGCTGAACGCAATCCAATCCAACCCAATCCAATCTCTGCATTTGCCAGTTATGAAAGACAAAATCACAGTCAGAGAGGACAGTCCGGACAGGATTTGAATCACAGACCACCTCTTTACCAGTCCATGTCTTAACAACTTCAGCTGCACTAATTAAAGGTTGGTATATTGGTCATTTTGATTCAGTGGATTTAAATGCTATGACTCTTATCAAATTTCAGTGGTTTAAGTTCCCTTACAATGACAAATTTTTGTTTTAAGAGTGTTGTAAACTGTTTTTCCTTCAAAGATCATGCCAAGTCATTCACTAGACTTTAGTCTGTATCATGCAACTATAGTTTACTTGCACATTGCTTTGCTTATTTCTCTCTCTCTCTCTCTCCCTTGATTTTGGACACGAGTAAACTTCAAATTAGCAGCAAACTCTTTTTGTACACAGAACGCCATGATGATCTCACAGCACTTCACATCTACGTCACACTATTTAACATTATATGAAGCCTTGAGCATTTCATTGGTTGCTTTACACCACGGTGCAAGGATGTGCCACTCCTTTTGCTAAATAGCCTTAACCAGTAATCAAAACATGGCTTAGAAACAAATTACATGTTTACGCTTTCGAACATATTGGCTAAAAGAAAACGCGGAGAGTGACTGCACTCAGTTTGTCTTGTAGACCTCTTATTATGATTGGTAGCTATACCTTATTGGCTACAGTAAGGATATGCCCATGAAGGGGTGTGAGGGTTTAAGGGGAAAACTTGATGAGTGCCCAGGTTTGCAAAATGTATAATGTGTATGAGAATATTTTCAGGGGATGCAAATTAAAGCTTGAATGATATTCAAGAAATACATAACAAGGCAGCACTTTATAGTAAAAAAGTTAACAGAACTGTATCCTCACTGTGACATCAATGCTAGTTGCTGCAAACAAGCAAAAATAACTAAATAATAAATAACTAAAGAAATAAATAAAGTAGCATGATTCCCTCTAATTCAAACTATAATTGGTTATTTTATCTTTACTAATTATTAACATCATTATTGGTATCATTATTAACATAGTTATTAGTAGTTGTTAATTATTAGTATGGTGATAATGGTACTAATAACAATGATAGTAGTGATAGTATTAACAATGAAAATAATGATACTAATAATGATGATAATAATGATACTAATAATGATGATAATAGCAATACTGTAATGTAAACCCCGCGCGACAGCCCACGAAGGGCCAAGGCCTACCGCCCAGCCGCTGCGTCCCCCACCTCTGCCCACTACAGGCGTCATTGGTGAGGTGCAGTACTGGAGGGTGGGACGTGGTCAGCGCCCCGAGCCCTCCCGGCCAGTTATGCGGTCTTCTCGACCTGGGGCCGCTACTTCTCCATCAAGTAGCTCCTCAATTGGTCCCCCCGGGACCTAACAAGGCTGAGTGCACCCCGTGCCAGACCTCCAGAGGGATAAAATCCCCATGCTGGTGCCGGGGATCGAACCCGGGTCCTCCGCGATACAGGCAAGCGCGCTGCCAGCTGCGCTACGGAGGCGGCCAATAGCAATACTAATAATGATAATAACCATATTAATATTGATGATAATTTAACAATACTAATAATGATGAAAATAATGATACTAATAATGTCACTAATAAAAACGATAGTAAGGATACTAATAATGATGAAATTAACAATCTAATAATGATAATAAAAACCATACTAATACCGATGATAATAACGATACTGGTAACAGTGATAATGACAATGATAATAATGATACTAATAATGATGGTAGTAATGATACTAATAACAATGACAATAATGATTAAAATAATGATGATAATAGCTATACTAATATTGATGATAATAATGATACTAATAACCATACTAGTAACAATTCTAATAACAATAGCAACAGCAATAGTAATAGTAACAGTGATAGTAGCAATGACCGCTTCCATAGTGCAGTTGGTGGCACTCTTGCCTATGGCATGGAGGACCTGGGTTCTATTCCCGGTAACAGTATGGGGATTTCTCCCTACTGGGAGGTTTGACACGGAGTGCACTCAGCTTCATTTGGTCCCGGGGAAGTAGTGGCCCCAGGTCAAGAAGGCTGCATAACTGGCCAGGAGGGCTTGGGACGCTGGCCATGTGCCACCCTCCAGTACTGCAACCCAACAATGATGCCTGTAGTGGGCAGAAGTGGGGGACGCAGTGGTCGGGTGGCAACCCTTGGCCCTTCATGGGCTATTGCATTGGAGTTTAGTTAATGGTAGCAATGATAGTAAGGATAACAGTAGTGATGACAATAAAGGTAACAGTAGTGGTAGTAGTGGTAATAATAATATTAGTAATAGTAGTAAAAATAATAGTAATAGGAACAGTAGTATTAATAATGATAATGATAATGGTGATGATGATGATGATGATGATGATGATGATGATGATGATGATGATGATGATGATGATGATTGATGACGACGATTATGATGATGATGCTTGATGACAATGATGATTATGATTATGATGACAAAGATGACGATGATGATGGTGGTGGTGGTGGTGGTGGTGGTGTAGTGTAGGAAATGTTACTTCTTATGAAAATCAAATTCCAATGCAAGAAATGCAACAAAACTTGTAAAAGCAATTCAAAGCACAATCAAGTTAACCATCTGGGAAAAGCTACTTATGCCAAAACACAGAAACTGACTAATAAATTACAGCTTCCTGAATAATTATACCATCTTCAGATACATTCATCCAAATGTGATTTGCATTCATGGTAGGAAACTCCTAAGTGGATCTCAACTAATGCAGACAACATACATTGAAAACATTTTTGAAGGCAATTTCACAGAATAGTGAAGTTTTCAGGTTATATCCAGTGCTGTCATGGTAATTTATTTTGGCCATTCTCTTATTCCTAATAGGAACCCTCATTCTCAAAAATGTCTTCAAGGTTATTGAAATGTTATGAGAAATTTAAACTTAACAAAACATCATTGTACATTTATGTTACATGACTTCAAGTGTATTCAGAGTAATAATTTTAAAAGACATTGTTATGATTCAATTTCATAATGAAATGTTTTATAGTTTACCATACTGTTTGTGCTATCATTTAAATTAGTGGATATACAACGATAATTTGCTAGCCTTCAATTTATTTAACAGAAGATCATTAAAGAATATTTCAATAGCTGTTTTATACATCTCCTGATATATCCTGGAGCTCTGTGGCATCGCAATGACTTTTCAGCCATTCTTTAATAGAAAATGGCTCTGCCTTACAATGGTGCAGAGGAAGATTATTTATACATATGAACATTAGTTGTAATATATAGTAAACATACTTTCAGAAAAAAGTAAAAGAATGTACATCACTATATGGGCTTAAGCTTTTCTTTCCCATACAGTCAATCAATTTTAAGGTTCCCATATGTTGTATGATCCCATATGACCTCTTTAATAGCACTAGTTATTTCTGTTCTATCTTTTCCCAAAAAGTTATATTTGTATGAAGTTATGCAATGTTCACTGCAATCTGTAATGTTTAATAAAAACATTAATATAAACTTATGAAAAGTATGTAATTGAGTTTTGTTAGAAGTGTTTATTTTGTATTAATGTTACTGCATTTTTATAACTATCACAATTGTCACCAAAACACAAATAAATTTCAATCTAATGTTTATTATTCATTTTCCTCCTACATATCACTATAACAAATAAATGTCCATGCTTTTTTCTTTAAATATAAATATATAGCTTTATCAAATTGATTCAGTCATTGTATTTATGTACATTAAATATGTGTTTCATTCAAATGTTTTGTTTTATAGGATTATTACAAAAATACCAATGCTGAAACAACATGTAAAGTGTGTCATGTCTTGATGTACCAATAGAAGTGAAAATACACATAGAACATAAAAATGAATTTTTTTCATAAGTTTGAGTCGTATACCTATACATATATTTCATTGCCTATATTATATTGCCTATATTTCATTGCATTATTGCATTATTTTCATTCTCTGAAAAAAAGTAATAACAGCAAAAAATTCATTATGATCAACTTACTTTTACAGAATCATCCACGTGTTTTAGGCCAACAGTGTGTAATTCAGCATAAAGTTTAGGAGCATTTTTTGATTTTTTCTTCACTGGTTTCTGGAAAAGAAATAAATTGATTAGTATTCAGAAATGTATTAATTAATTACTTGAACAGCATTTCCCTAATCTATGCCAATTCTGTTTTTCCTGTATGTGTTTATATATTAAGGTAACATTTCCTTAACATCAGAGACAGATATGTAAGAAGTCCTGTTTCAGTTATCAAACAGTAAGTAACCTTATAATAATATGGAGAATGTATATTTTTTAGCATTCAGAGACATCATAGTTGATGAAAATCATAACAAATTGAAAGAGACATTTGCACTTTTAATTACGCCAACTAGGTTTGCATTTTTGAGGTCATTTTGAGTCACTTTTTTTACACTCACCTTCACTTAAACTAATTTAAATGAAGAATGAAGAATACTTCACTGTTATTAGTGCTTCTATTTGTAATATTCATGATAGGTTTACATTACCAAACAATAATAAATAAGGGCTCATAATGTTGAGAATTTTATGAGTAAAAATGTAATCTAATTAATACATACTTTATCCTCATAATACTCTAAGATATAAGATGCTCCACATAAGAGAGTACAAAGTAACTTTCAGTTATTAATACCCACTGAAATGCAGGACTTAAATGCCCCGAGATATACGTACAGAGTGTCTCAAATTATTGTATACACTCTTTAAAATACTATTTCTCAGCAACAAAATGAGACAGAAAAAGAATATTTGTTGTTTATGATTCAGAAGGCATAGCATAGAAACATATTCATCTGTTTTTAAACAAACATGGCAATGCATTTATTATTTAATGAATGCAAATGGGTACCTACTGAGATTTTATTGGAAAGTGGAAAATTTGGTTGAGTTTTTATGACATTCAAGGGTTCATTTTGGCACACTAACACCAAAAATGATTAACAATCATAAGAACCTGAGACAAGTTTGAAGTGATGAAATGGTCCAAGCTGCTTGGAAGGGCAGTGCAGAACAAAGAGAAGTTCCACTAATAACCAGAGCATCAATGTAGTCTTTGCACAAGAAACAATATTGTTGGGAATGCAATGTGGCCAAAGGGGAAATTTTGAACATGTATAATTTAAGGAATACAACACTGAGACAGAATATTGATCAATAGAAAATTGTTCATGTAAATATTTTTGTAAGAGTGTGTAAATTTCTAATTCTTTTAATTTGGGTGTATCAGGGACTTATTTTTTTTAATAATATTCAAGGTAGACAATGTTTCCTCGTCACTTTGAGTTCAACCAATGAGAATTGTTGCGCGGATGAATACATAAGAATGGCGGTGTTGCGTCATAGAGACGCCTGGGACTCTTTTTTTTCATTAGCGTCTGTATGCTCAAGGTGAAAGGATGTATATTTGCTGATGGCGTGTGAACATGTAAATTACACCCAAACTTTTAACCAGTGTAGATTCTATCGAATTTTGAAAGTTGTTAACTAATTAACATAGTGATAAAAGTGTAAATTAACGAATAAATATGTTGTGATAAAGGAACGTTGATTTGTGCATTCCATTCTGTTACCACGACCCTGCAGATAATCGCATCTGATATCAATCAAACTTTCCATCTTTCAGTAAAAACATTATTCCTGCTGCTATATTCACGCTGATATGTGTTGACTATCTTTTAATAAAATCCGTAACAACACAATAAAAATAGTATTTCTATCTTATTTTGTTGCTGAGAAATATGTACCATTGTTTCAAAGAGTGTATATATCATTTTGACACTCTCTGTATTAACTTCTACACCATAAATTTTGTCCATTTTATGTCTGTACAGCATTTTCTTGCATTTTGTTTACATTTTTTTGGGAAATTTAGCCACATTACCACACCAGAGTAATTTTACGGAGTTTGTATAGCTTCTGGAAAATTTACTTGACAGTCAATGAAATAACAGTCAGATCAAAATAGGCTTAAACCTCATGGAAACATAAACATTCCAAAGCATAAACTAATAACTCGAGTAAAGAAATGTTTGCAATAATAAAGATAGTGTAAATCAATACTTAGGTATGTATCAAATTACCAATTTTAACAGACATTTTAGGTTAAATTGCACCTGCCACAATATATTGTTGGTATAAGCTTAATTACTCTAGATTGAATAGTTCTGTAATTAAAAATTATTTATTATGTTTTAGAAAGATTTAAATAATAATACAAGGTACATTTTTTGCTGTTCAGAATTAAAATACAGGCTTAAAATTTGGTATGCCAGTTTTTCTGTTCCTATGCAATAAAATTGTGAATTTGTTTTCCAAAATATTAGTGTTTATTAGAAATATGAATTTTTTGTTTTTTGAATATAGAACAGCATAAAATGAAGTATTACTAATTATTACAAAGAAAAAAAATATATACTTGTATGCATAAGTGTAATCAACAAACCAATGTAGTTTTCTTTAACAACTTATATTCTACATGTCTTGAAAATTTCAGCTTTATCCGTCAATATTTACTACAAAAAGTATACCCCAAAGTACAAAAATTGTTATATGGTGGAAAAGTTTTGGAACACAGTTATTGGAAATATTGCTCTTCACGTATCCACAGGCTTGGCACTTCAGTAAAATATTCAGAGGAAAACCACAGAACTCTCTCAAATTAACAGTAGCACATTCTTCTTTACACTCACTAGATAATACTCTTGAAAACAAGTTCTTCAAAACATTACTGTCAACAGGAAGATAATCTGGCTCTGCAACTTTATCTGTATACAGGAGAGCACAGGCAACAACTTCAGTTGTAGAGTTATTAGCATAAGATTCTTCATTTTTACATGCTGTAGAATGTCTCCATCTTCCTTCAGCTAAAAGTTTAGCTTTCTTTCTCTTTATTATCTTTTCACTCCATACTTTGCCGTTATACTGGTGTTCTGAAGTTCATGTTACAAACTTCTAGGGCTGGTAGAGGGTACTGAGTAGACAGTATTTTAAATAGGAACCTATGTCCAGAAACAAACCGTTTCCATGCTACAATCTTTATTATGTGTCAGATTTGCCAGTGTTGTTTTGCAACCGGATAGGCAGTAAAATGGCGTCAGAAGAGTTCCACGTCAAATGTGGTGTGACGTTTGGTTCAGAATTAAATGACTGATAACTAATTACATGGGAAAATCGAATACTGCAATACCAAAGAAATAAAACAATTACATTGATGACAAGAACACTTGTGTCAACAGTAGAAAAAACAAATTTCTTTGTCTTCTGCTCCTGATGTGTCCCTTGCTGTACTGAAGCTGCTCACTACAACAGAGGCCCGATATGATGACCACCAACGTCATGACACACATTGTACCGACGAATCAGGATCCAGTACACTCGTTCCATCACTCCTGGTGTCCTGCTAATCTCTTGTGCAGGGGCCATAACGCATGCGAGCAGTTCTTCCTGGGTCTCTACAGGAGTCTCGTACACCAAACTCTTCATGCGACCCCACAGGAAATAGTTCAATGGCATTAAATTCGGCGATTCTGAGGGCCATGCATTAGGACCACCCTGGCCATCCATCTTTGCCCAAATCTTCGGCCAAGATGTTCCTGAATGTTAAGTGTAAAGTGCAACAGTGCACTATCATGCTGAAACTACAGTTCCTGCCTTACATTCAATGGCACGGCATCCAACAACAGCGGCAATACGTTCCATAGGAAGATCAAGTATGAAATACCTGTTAATGTGGCAGGAAAAATGTATGGCCCGATCACATGACCGTCTACAATACCTACCCAGACATTAATGGAAAATCTTTGTTGGAATCCCCTGACATGCATCGCCTGCGGATTTTCGTCCATCCACACATGTCTGTTCTGAGAATTGAGAATACACTCCCTCAAGAATTGGCATTTATCGCTGAACAAAACTGTTTGTGGAAATTGGGGCTCATAAATGCACAGTTGCAGAAACTATGTGTAGAAGTTAACATGTGGTACAAAGTCTCCTGGTTGCAATGCCTGTACCCTTTGGGGGTGGTAAGGATGCAGTTGTTGCTTGCGAAGAACCGTTCACACGATGCTGTTAGAAGTATCCATCGCATGCGCAATAGTTCACACACTTGTTGATGGGTCCTCTACAACGTAATTTAGTACAGTTTCTTCAAATTCGGGGTTGTGGTGTCTTCTTGGAGCACCACATTCCTTCCTATCGATGGTGAAGGTACCTCATTCTCGGAGTCATTGCACAATTCTGGCAAAAAGGGTATGTGATGGAGTCGTGCGTTGTGGATAACGCCCTTGATGCAACCGACCAGTTGCTCTTCCATCCCCTTCCGCAGCACCTTACACTAGCACCATATCCGTGTATTCTTCAAATGAGTACTCAACCATGTTTATCAGAGCTGCACAAGCACGTGAATGGGATTCCAGGCATGATACCACAACAGGAGAAGTGTCACGTAACATTAGGCCATTGCCTGACGTCATGTACTATCTATCAGGTTGCATAACAAGATCGGCAAATTCAATACCTTGTACTGGTTATAGCAGGGAAACGGTTAGTTTCCAGACATGGGTTCTTATTTAAAATATTGTCTACACAGTCCCCTCTACTAGCCCTAGAAGTTTATAACATGAATTTCAGAACACCCGATATTTGATAAAAAGACAGAAGTGATACAACAAATCAACTACACACATGGATACTTTAGCTGTTTTGTTAACAACATAATTCATTACCTATACTTTTTATTTTTTGTCAACTTGTGCAATAACAGCAGCCAACATCTGTATTTTAAAGGCAAATGCCTCATTAAAAACTAAAAACCACAAATAGACTGAGGCTTAAACATGACAGATTTGCCACATCTACTTTTCAGTGCAAATGTCTAAGTAAATTTAAATACACCAATTTCCTGGCATATGTGACACATAATATTTAATTACCATATTCTGGACATGTTGATATTTCTTCAAAAAAGTATTTTTGGCCATTTTGATATCAGAGCATCTCCTTAAGAAGTAAAGTTATGTACAGAAACAGCCTAGAAACTCAGATAGGGGGTATCTATTACATATAAAGAAACTAATGTGCCTTTTAAGAGCTACAGTATGCACATATATCTGTACATAAGCCATTCTAGAAGATTTAATGGACAATTTTGTGCCACAGATTATGCTCTTCTTCAACCTATCAAGCTGATATTGAAAGCTATAGCAGCTGACAGTAAACATGAGCTTTTGTGAACATAACAAATGTTAGTGGAATCAGAATTAAAAAATAAAATGCCATGGCTGGAATTCAAATCACGTATCTTCGGCTCTCCGTGTAATGCTCATACCACTTGTACCTAGACAACCATATGTGCATTTCACCTTTTTATCATTAGCCTGGCATTACATTTTTCAGGTCTGGCACAGCTTAACAACTTAGTGCCTACACACAGGTAGTGTGAAAGAACATTTATCAAATACATAATCCTAATAGATGTTATCTATAAAATCCGGAAATAGAAGTACCTGCAACATTGTAGGTTTCCTATGATAACTCTAATATTTGAGATTGCCTTGGTTTACCAAGATATTTGAATTGAATGAGAAGATTTACTGTACATACAGGAATCTTACCATGGTAGCTTAAGCAGTAAGAGCATTGGTTTGTAGAGCCAAAGGTCTGTGCTTCAAGTTCTACCCATGGCATTGAATTTTTAAGATCTGATTCTACTTGCCTACTGTTGCCCACACATGGCTAGTGGGAAAGAACATTTACTAAATATAAACTAACCCTAATGATAAACATTATTTTCCATTATGCCTGCTGATATTTTTAGAACCATTCTGTAACAACAACACCGTCCTCAGTGGCCATATTTACAAGATTTCCTTGGTACTTGGGCATCTGCAGACTTTTTTCAGGAGGGGTGGGGCTGCATGTTGGAAGTTTGGAATCAAACAATATTAATTCATTATTCTGTTGTCAGAATGTATTGTATTTGTTGTAGCTAACTGTATTAATTTGTGCTAGATAAAAATAGCTGTTTACATCAAAATTAAAACAATAGTCTAATACTTAGTAATTGATTGCACATTAAATTCATTAATTTTCAAGGGGTGCCATGGCCCCCCTTGCCGCCCCCCCCCCCCCTTCTTTGTGATGCCCATGCCTTGGTACTTTGTACCTTCTGCATCTGCTTTTATGGATAATTTTCAAATGTTCTTCACACACCACAGCAATTTATATGGCTCCTTCTAATAATATCAACCAAATATACAGAACACAAGATAACCCAAAAATAGACTCCTTTTGTTTGTTTCATTTGTACGTCATCCTCAGCATCCAAGACCATATGAGCAGCTTTGCCTTTGGAACAATTGCTCTGGGCAATGATGTTTATCTTTAGCTTTTTTACACTAGGTTTTTATTTATAAACATCAAATTCATACACATATTTACAGTCTCACTCACACATCCAGACTTTAGGAAGGATGGTGAACAATGCTGGTGAATAAATATTCCCACCCTCCAGCTAGTAATCAAACTCAGGAAGCTAGCATGCTAACCACCAGACCACAGAAGCAGTCAAACATTGACTTGGTGATGAATAATGTCACAGAATGCTTATTTCTACCCTAACTGCATTTGTAGAAAAGCAAATTTTGATAGGTAACTAAAACTCTTGGCAGCCTAGACCTTGTCTTTATTTCTATGTACTGTTATTAATCATTTAATATACTTGTTCACCTTTTATCTACTTATTGATTTATTTGTAATAAAGCTCCTCTAACACGTGGACTGCAGATCAGAGGTGAAAATCCGATGGTGCTCATTAATTATGTAACATTAGAATTGCTTCTTACTTTATGTAGCACATGAAGGTAACATAAATCACAATTTCTATGCCATAAAGGTTTTAAAAATATGGGAAGAAGGTATTGAAATTCCTATATTAATTATAAATACTTATCTTGTATCACCCTGTAGAGATAGTTACAATATTGAAATTATGTATACAAACACAATACAGTACTACCCTCTAATGACCAGCAGACAGTTTCTTGGCCTTTTCTTCAAAGATTTAGTAAGCCATTACTGAATGTGAGTTTCAATTATTACTTTTATGTTGCTGGGCCCTAATGACCTAGCTGTCAATGGGCCCTTAAACTCCAGGCATACACACACCCACGCCCATACACCCCCATACCCCCACACACCCACCCCTACCCACCACCACACCCACAGATCCCCACCCACCTGTATGACTTGACAAATGTTGCAGTATTTGTCAAAAGTCCTTATGCCATGGAGAAGGTAGTTAGGTTAACACTGAATGCTTGAAAATGGCGAAGTCAATGACCCAAATAATTTTGAAATGAAAGTGAAGATATTATATGAAGTTCAGAAGAATACATAGAAAAAAGTAGTCAAGGATGTAGATTCAGAAGAGACTGTAGAGTGATTGGACACAATCTTGTTGGCAGTGGAAAAAAATTAAGGCAGGGAAATGCAGTATGGAAGTCTGTATTAGACTACATTAATGCCAAGCTGAGTGACCAGACATCTTCTTATCATTCTGTCCTGTGAAGGGATTTAAAGTGGTACCAAGAATTGATCTTTCAAATTATTTTTAGTACAGGAGTTGTTAACATTTGGATCATGTACATTATGTCCAATAAAAACAAGTTATCAGTTATAAGCTTCAGGAAAATCTTGGCTCAGCAGTTAACTCCAGAGCTGCTCATTAACCATCTGGTGTCATGAGATGAGTTCATACACTTATGAAACCAGAGATGAAAGGAAGAAAGAAGAGAAAGCAGTGCAAAGAATGTTATAAGATATTAGGATTGTTGAGCAAAGTAGGAGAAGTGAATGGTTGTGTTTGGTGCAAGCTCCAGAAGTGAGAGGATGAGTGGCATAAGCAGCTATGGGAGTAGGTTTGGTAATGTATAGGGAAAGGATTGGATTTTTTTATGCACAAAAAATTTAAAAAGGGTACCCTGGAGGTTGTATGGTGATAAGCTATGTTCTAGCAGTGAGTGTTATTATGATAGGTACTTTTAATGATAGGAGGAGTGGAATTAAACCTGGGACTGGGTGATATCCAGGCAGTGTTGGTAAAGCTTATGGACAAAATAGGATCTATGGATGGAATGAAGCAATGGATAAGTGATAGTTTGAATAAAGTGTTAAGGGAGGAGAACGTTCACAATGCATATAATCATCATATAATATATATGTAGACCAGCTGAATATTGATCCAAATGAGTGGCTAGCTTATTTTAGAACCCTTTATGGAGTATATGGAGGCAGTAGGATGAGACTAGACCTTGAGATTAATAATAAGTATGTGGAACTTTTGGACAGTTTAATAACAGGTGAGGAAGTAATTATACAGGTTAAAATAATGAAATGGAATAACACAACTGGCCTAGATGGAATTACCACAGAATTTCTTAAAGAATGGTGCAATGATGTAGATAGAGTTAAGAAATTAACAGGTTTTTTTAATTTAGTAAAAGAAAAGGGGTATGTACCAGTAAATATGAGATAGGCAGTTATACACCCAACTTATAAAGAGAAAGGCAGTACATCCAAACCAATAGTTATGATACCGAAATTTAGATTTCCGATCGAATGGGCTTTTGAAAAAGACACGTTTTAATTTAATTGCCGGATGTGAGATTTGCGATAAGTGTTAAGTAATAATATACATAGATAATAGAGTAGCAAGTGTTGTAAGGTGAGCAAGATATGAGTAAATGATAGTCGTTAAATTTGTAGAATAAACGCATTATTGGTTTGAAATTAACGAGTCATGACGTCATACCACATAGTTTAAATACACGTTCGAAAGTTAGTTCTACAAACCTTAAAAGTCGCGTGAGATATCTAATAAAATATAAAGTAAACATCGTTTAATCCTAAAAAAAAGTAATTATATATTTGAAATTCATAAAAGAACATGTTATAATAGAAAGGGACATTTCTAAATTGCGGGAAAAGGAAATAGCATTTTGGATACGAGGCTTTCTTGGATGACGTCATGACATTCAAATGGAGCGAACGGTTTTCTTAGCGTGGGTAAGAGAGAAGCGTCGGGTCAGTACTCAACCAGAGACCAGTACGGGAGATCGCGCTGAGCGGATGTGAGGGCGATGCCTCTACAGATACAAATATTTTCGGCATCACTCCTGAAAATATTTAAATAGGAAATAAAGGATATGAAAAGTTGTTCTTGGGTTGTCCATTACACTTACGCAAACCCGAGATAAAGAGATTTCTTGCAGAACTAGCCGGAGCGAGCCACATCAAAGGGCAACACATCATCAACGATTTCAGCTTCAAATGGCGATCAAATAACAAGGACATCACAACGATAATACAGCTTCAAATTGGCTTCCCAACGTGTGGCGCCGAAAGAATGGACCAAAACCCCAAGACGACCAGATCAGCATCGAACCAGCAGACAAGAAGGTGCCCAGCGTGTCAACATCTGTGAAACGTGTAGTGAACAAGTTTAAGTGCAGTTAAAGTGAAATAGTGAAAATATTGAAAATTTTGGTGAGTAGAAAAACACATGTAAATAGCTTAGAAATGGAAGACAGTGACACTGAATTTTTAGGTTTCGATAGTCCGGAAATTCAGAAAAGTGTAAGTAGGATGGAAGAATTTAATCGGAATGTAATTGGTAGCAGAATATGCCAAGAAGTAGATCAGAACGTTAGAGAAACACCTAGAGGTAGCTCAGAAATGTTTAGTAGTAATTCAGAAAGGCCAGCATTTATGTCAGAAATAGAGAATATGTTTCAAACGATAATGAAAAAGATGAGTACAGATTTAAGTCAAAAGATAGATGAAAATAGTAAAGAATTAAGAACAGTGAAAAAGATGAGTACAGAGTTAAGTCAAAAGATGAATACAGAGTTAAGTAAAAAGATAGATGAAAATGGTAAAGAATTAAGAACAGAGTTAAGTCAAAAGATAGATGAAAATAGTAAAGAATTAAGAACAGAGTTAAGCCAAAAGATGAGTAAGATAGACGAAACTAGTATAGAGTTAGGACAGAAATTAGAAAAGGGACAACAGGAATTGGGAATGCAATTGGAGAATCAGAGGAGAGTTTTCGAAACCTTTAGGGAAGAAGTTAGGGAGGAAATTAATAAAGTCAGTAGTGAAGTAAAAGAAAATAGAGAACAGGTTAAGGGAGAATTAGAGACAATAAGGCAAGAAGTAAAGAATTCTGAAAAGAAATTAGGTCAACAAGTTAGTGAAAAATTAGATAAAGAAAGGGAAAGAGTAACATATAGTTTAGACAAACAAAGGGAAGAGGTAGTACAAAGGTTAGATAAAGACAGGGAAGAAATTAGAGAAGAGTTACAGGGGTGTAAAGTTAGAATAGAGAGATCTGATGTAGAAAGTGAAAGGCAGGCTAGAAATTTGGAGGATGTTACAGACCAAATAAAAGGGGTAGTAACAGAAATTACTCAGGTAAAAGAGGCCTTAGAAAATTTGAAATTAAATGAAAATGCATGTAATCACAACAATCTTAGTAATGAAGTTGCAAGAAACGAGGCAATACCAGGTGTATCAGCTGACATTTCGATGCAAAATAGAGGTAACAGTAATTCCCATTCTGATCTCGGAAATAGCTCAGGGATAGGTGACAATTCAAATTTACATTGGCCTAACCATGTCTTAAATGAAATGACACCTCCAGTTTTTGAAAATGAAGATTCAGATGATCCTAAAGCCTTTTTAGAAGGGTTACAAGAGTACTTCACGGTGAAACGTATACCAGAGGAGTACAAGATGGTGATAGTAAGAAAATGTCTAAAGGGTAATGCTGCCAATTGGCTAGGCCTTTCTATGGGTAACAATAATGACTACAGGACCTTTAGGAACATCTTTTTAACCAGATATTGGGGAGCTAGTAGGCAGGCTAATATTAGAGTTGAATTAAGCAATGGAAAATTTAATCCTAGATCGGAGGAATCGATGGTCAACTATTTTATGAGAATAGCGAGAAAATCGAAGATGTTGGATCCTCCCTTGGATGAAAAAGATCTAATAAATATAGTTACTCCACATTTTCCGGAAACGCTTCAACATTACCTAATCATAGCCCGACCCGATAGCATTGCAGCTATGATCGAATTATTATCAGCCTTAGAAGTCAATAAGCCAAAACACTCATTTGGAAATACATATGAAGGAAAAGAAACTGTCAATTCTTTCGGGCAAGGGGCACAGTATTATCAGAATAGAAGTGAGGTTAGGGAAAGATATAAAGGACCAGTACCAAGGATGGAATCATTCCGGTGGGAAAATCAAGGTAGATATAACCAGGAAGGGCATCACCAAAATAGAAATGGTAATCAAAGGGGAAGAAATATAAGGGTAAATTATATGAATACAAATAGATTTGATCGAGGTAGACGGGGACGTTATTTTGGACATAGTAGAAATTCAAATGATGGGTATTGGACAAACGGAGATAATGAGTTTAGACCGAGGTCACCAAGACAGGAAGAAAGGTATTCTAATGGACGAAATTCCCCCGAAAATGCAGAAATGGTTGAGGCCATTAACACGGTCAAAAACATGGTAGGAAGTAACCCCGATTTAATGCAGGAAAACAGAAGTAACAATTCGGGAAATAGTACAGGAGCAATACATAAAAATCAGGGAAACGCCAGACCCGGTCAAACGCGCCTTCAGTGAGAACTGGGTATCCTAGTAATGATTGTGATAAGTACTCGGAAATAAATAGTCCTGGAAGGCAAATGATGATACAAAAGAAAAGAGAATGTAAAAATAAAATCGACGAAAACGAAAAAGTAGGAGATCCACCTAAAATCAAAATTGGAGTAAATGGAAAACAATACAATGCAATTATAGATACGGGATCAAATAGCACAGTATGCTCACAACATTTTTATGATAATTTACAAAGTAGTGGCTTTAAAGTAATGTCTTTACCAGTTAATGGGATATATTGCTCGCTAGCTGTGGGAAAACGAAAAGAGAGAGTAAAATTTCAAGCAATGATAAATATTGAAATAAATGGGAGAATACTTGGAATTTTATTTCTGATTGTAGGAAGACTTGTGACAGATATTATAATAGGTTGTGATTGTCTTTATGCCTGGGAAGCTGTGGTGAATTTTAAAAACATGATTCTAAAAATGAAAGTTGAAGATGAGACCATTATAGTGCCTTTTGTGGAAGATAGTAGTTCAGAAACTATTGTAAGAGAAAAAGAGGAAGAAGAAATCCAAGGGGATACATTCTTTGTAGAATATGTTAAAGTAGGAGCTATGGAATTAACTGAAGTAAATGTCAAAGAGTACAGTGTCGATAATAAAGAAAAGGTAGAATGGGATAAAAATGATTTCATAGACAATTTGAGGGTTTCTGATGCAACTAGGTACTATGATAGGGAGAGTAGTGAAGACTTAGAAGAATTGTTGAGGGAAAAGGTAACTCAGGCTGATCAACTAAATGAACAACAGAGGGATAAACTGTTTGAAATATTAATCCGAAATAAAGAAGTATTCTCTGAGAAACCTGGTAAATGTAATATTTATACTCATTCGTTTGAGATGATACCCATCAAACCTTTTACACATAAAGCGAGAGCTATCCCTAGTACAATAAGAGAAGAGGTAGATGCAGTTATAAAGTCAATGTTAGAAGATGAGGTTATTGAGATTTCGAATTCAGAATTTGTGAATCCCCTATGTATTGTAGATAAGGCCAATGGGAAGATTAGGGTGACATTAGATGCGAGAAAGTTATATCATTGTTCCTCATACTTTCCATCAGGGAATCCAACAGAACGTGTCCTCCGAGATATAGGAATTTATTTACGTGTACTTACACATCATAATCACAAGGATTGGGTGAAATATTGTCCATTGATAGAAAAGATTATCAATCACACCGTTAATGTAACTACTGGGTTTGCACCAATAAAATTAATGTTAGGAATTGAACCAGAACCAATATTGATCGGGGAACCAAAAACACTGAAAATTAATGACATTCAGTTAAGTGAAGAAGAAAGAGCGAAAATTGCTTTTGAACGAATCAAGAAAAAGGCAGAGAAGCGAAAATTAAAGAAAAAGAGTAGAAAACATAGATGGGAACCTAAGATAGGCGATTGGGTACTAGTTAAAGACCATAAGTTATCAAGTACATTGAGAGGTAGGAACAAAAGGATGGAATTGTTATATAAAGGTCCTGCAGAAATTATATCAAAATTTGGTTATCATACCTATGAATTAAAAGATGTTAAAAATGAAAAATGTCTGGGAAGATGGCATAAACAACTCCTTCGACCATACAAGAAACCGTGTGGTGCCTTGGGACCTTGATTTAATGTAAAAGAAAAATTGGAAGTGTCATTTGTCTATTGGCGCCCAATCAGCTTTGAGATAAAATGTAATTGTTAGCTTACTTGAAAATCATATATTGGTCAGGTACTTACATATTCATGAAAAATGCAGAATGTGAATTGCTATCTACTACAAAGAGCTTAAAAATATATTGTATAGAGCTCACAATAACAGCTTCAGAAAGATTGTTAAAATGTTCATCTCCGCATAGAGAGAAAACAGAATATTAACTTTGTAAACATTTGTTAAAATATTTAGATGTATAAATAGTTATCACAGAAAGACAAAGAAAGAACTTGTCTAAAGAGTGCAATGGATTTATATAAATATATGTACATTTTAGTGCTTAAAGGATATAGTACAGATATGTGTTACAATAACAAAAAGTGAAAAATCACAGTGCAAGTGATAGTGAGAGCGAAGTGAGCAAACATGAACTAAAAGAAGGAAGTATAAAGAAAGACTCTTGAAATTTAACCTTTATATAAAAGCTTCACAGAAGAAACCATAACATATTGTAATTAGTATTTAAGGATTAATGTTAAGTCAAATGTATAATTGTTTGTCATGTTAAAAAGATTAATGAGAAAATATGTTAATAACCAATTTCAAAAACAGTGTAATTGAAAATTGTATAATGGGAGTGTTGCCGATTATTCAAAATACAGGAGTAATTTTTAATTTTTCTTTCGGGCAAGACATTTACATTATTTTATTATGAAATAATAAAATAATATAAATGGGGGCATTTGATACCGAAATTTAGATTTCCGATCGAATGGGCTTTTGAAAAAGACACGTTTTAATTTAATTGCCGGATGTGAGATTTGCGATAAGTGTTAAGTAATAATATACATAGATAATAGAGTAGCAAGTGTTGTAAGGTGAGCAAGATATGAGTAAATGATAGTCGTTAAATTTGTAGAATAAACGCATTATTGGTTTGAAATTAACGAGTCATGACGTCATACCACATAGTTTAAATACACGTTCGAAAGTTAGTTCTACAAACCTTAAAAGTCGCGTGAGATATCTAATAAAATATAAAGTAAACATCGTTTAATCCTAAAAAAAAGTAATTATATATTTGAAATTCATAAAAGAACATGTTATAATAGAAAGGGACATTTCTAAATTGCGGGAAAAGGAAATAGCATTTTGGATACGAGGCTTTCTTGGATGACGTCATGACATTCAAATGGAGCGAACGGTTTTCTTAGCGTGGGTAAGAGAGAAGCGTCGGGTCAGTACTCAACCAGAGACCAGTACGGGAGATCGCGCTGAGCGGATGTGAGGGCGATGCCTCTACAGATACAAATATTTTCGGCATCACTCCTGAAAATATTTAAATAGGAAATAAAGGATATGAAAAGTTGTTCTTGGGTTGTCCATTACACTTACGCAAACCCGAGATAAAGAGATTTCTTGCAGAACTAGCCGGAGCGAGCCACATCAAAGGGCAACACATCATCAACGATTTCAGCTTCAAATGGCGATCAAATAACAAGGACATCACAACGATAATACAGCTTCAGTTATTATGGGATTTGTACTATTATCTAATGTAGGAAACATTTTTACTTGTATTTTGACAAACAGAATACAGAATGGGGTAGAGGAATTCCAAATGGGATATAGATTGGTGAGGAGAACTGCCAATAATATTTTCATAATAAAAAAGCATTAGTGGTTAAGTATTTTAATGAAAAAAAGGGAATAGTTATATATGGCTTTTATTGACCTAGAGAAAGCTTATGATAGGGTGGAGATAAATTACTAGGCACAATTAAGGAAATTGAAGCTATTAACAGTGAAGCAACAAGATTCTAAAGTAAGAACAAATTAGAAACTAAAAACTTCACTTATCTTAGTAATGTTGCAAGTTCTTGTTGCAAAACTGACTCAAGTTTCAAGTTGACTCCAACTCATTCTCAAAGCTATACAAACAAATTTGTTACCAATGCATGATAAAAACTCTGATGGCTTTGTACGAGGAGAACACCTTCTCTATGGGGGGGGGGGGGGGGACGAAGCAGTAGTATCTCCGAAAATAGTACAAGGGAAAAGGTTAAGGTAAGGATGTAAATTAAGCCCAAAACTATTTAATTTGGTTATTGATGATATTCTATTAGGGATAAACAAGAACAATAGTTATATGCTTGCAATAAATAATACAGTGATTTCTGGGCTACTGTTTGCTGATAATCTGGTAGCAGGATCAATTACAGTAAATGGTTTGAAGCAACCATTGCAGGAGGTAGATAAATACTGTAATGAATGGAATTCAACTGTGAATCAAGAGAAAACATAAGTAGTGGTATTTAAGAAGGGAGGAAGATTGAGTAAATATAAGCAAAAGAAGGGGAACAAGGAGTATAAAGTAGTATGAGAATGCATGTACTTAAGAGTAAAAATAGATGGGGGTAGGGGGTAGGAAAATCAAAAGAAACTGGCTTTGACAAAAGAAAAAGGCGTCATGCCAGTAATATGAAGTTGTAAGTATAGAGTACTGAATATTGGGGATAAATGTTTAGAAAAAAATTATAATATGGTGGTAGAACCAAAAATACTCTATGGTATAGAAATACAGGGGTTGAATGGGGGAGGAACCCATTGATATGGTTCATAGGATGTTTTGTAGGTAAGTATTGGGTCTTCCAATTGCGGCGGCAAGAGAAGTAGCACAGATGGAGATGGGAAAGGTGTTGAGGAAGGATATGACTATAGAAGGAGCTTTGAAATATTGGTTTAGGTTTTGAATTTAGATAAAAATAATTTATTAAGGCAGTGTGTAGAATACTAGGAAAAGAGTCTTAGGGAATCTGACTGGACGAGTAGCATCCAAAAGAACCTGGAAGTGAATGGCATGGGGGAATACTGGAGGAGAGGGAAGAATAATCATAATGCATTTTGGAAAATAATAAGAAAGAGATTTGAAGATATAGAGATCCAAAAATTTTTGGTGGGATAGTGGAAAAAAGGTCTTTTGTAGATTATATATCAAAGAAGGAAATATGGAAAATGAAAGCATATGTTGATGAGGTAGATAGTGAGCAAAGGAAGGCTAAGAACTGCTGTTTGGAGGCTGAGGTTAAGAAAGGGCATTCCACAGAGTCAGTGTCCCATTTGTGGAGGGAAGGAAGATTTGGAGCATATGGTTTTTGAATGCCAAGGAATGGATTTATGGAGGAAAGAATTTTTGAAGTAGAAATGGTGGAAGGTGGATAGGAGAACAGCATTAAGGGTGATCTTTAGAATGGAGGACAGGAGCTTAGGCCAGTTTTTAAGTAAAGTTAAAAAACAATGGAACTGGTCTGTTCAAAGGGAATTAGAATGTACAACTTTTTTTCAGTAGTTAGTATTGCCTTAGATAGCTATAGAAAGCTATAAAATGTGTGTGAAAGTAATTGTGTGCAAATTCTAGCTGGTTTCCAGTTAGAAACAGCTGCTGGCATCCAGTAATTGAGATAATCTTTAGAAAATTATTAGATTTAGTAGGTTAACATTGTAAGCAATTATGTTGGGTGAATATGATGGACTAAGAGCCTGGGCTGAATGCCTGTACACTCAACTATGCATTAGTTTAACACAAATAAATATATTATATTATCTATTATATAAGACATTAAGAAAAAACTTTAGGAAACAAATAAAGAAAATGAAGAAAGTCACGAGCTTCATCAAGATTGTGAGGTACAGCACAGATTTTGTCTATGTTGTTTTAATGAGTTCCATGAAATATAACACTAAAAAGCAAATGTGAGGCATTATGAGGGATAATAAATTTAGGTCTAAATTATTTGTTAGGTCAAGGAAAATATTAGACACTACAACAATCATATTATTGCTTATAGTCTTTAAAAGGGAGTAAACTGATAATACGGTATGCAATTTTCTAAATAAATTTCTAAGAATATGAGAAACATTGAAGTTTTGAGAGGTATTGGTGATACATTCAAATACCAATGAAAAGTCTCTTATGCATGGTATCAGATTACAGAGACTGGTACCACCTCTGACAGAACTGATATCTAGTTCATAGGTTACACTGAGATTATAAAAATATCCCCATAGTAATTCTCCATACCACTAGATGGCATTCCTTGTGATAATATGTATCAGACTCTGTGCATGCATAATAAAATCATAACGCATACTGAAATTTGGTGGTCTCCTTAGCACAGAGGCCAACTGAGGAGCTACTTGATTGAGAAGTAGCAGCCCCTGGTTGTGAAGATCACATAACTGGCCAGGAGGGACTGGGGCATTGACCACATCCCACCTCCAGTACTGCACCCCACCTATGATGCCTGTGATGGGCAGAGGTGTGGGATGTTGTGGTAGGGTGGTTGGCCTTGGTCCACAAAGGGTTGTTGTGCCGCAGGGTTAGTTATATTGAGCATAGTGGGATCTATACAATAAATGAAATATAAGAGCTGCAACAAGAACTTTAGCCAATGTGCTATAGAGACCTTCTACAAGTTTTAATGACTACAATTAAGAACAGCTTGATTTCGTCCTCATTAATTTTAGCAAATAACTACTGGAACATTGTCTTTTGTGTAACATTTTCTATGGCTGATGGCTGTAGGATGAGTGGGTGTTTACAATTTTACTCATGTTGGAGACTTGACTACTGGATGGAAGTGCTTCAGTGTGGTAGCTTCTGTGGTGGCATGCTGTATTTTCCTCCTACATCAGTAGAGGTGGTCTGGTACAGAACATTAAAGTTCATTAGGTGACCCAGTTCTTAAAAATATGGATTTTTCTATCACATTATTGGAATTTTTGCTAGTTTAATAATAGTGATCCTCATTTCTTTGTGGGTGGTGTTACCTAAAGTATGCCTATTTACTTGTAACTGTTACTCCAAAATATTCTTTAGTCCTGAGAGGAAATCAATTGAAGTAAGTAATTAAGTAAGTGAAGGTTTTTAACATCCAACTCATGCTAAATTTGCCAACTAGTAACACTTCACTGTTTAAGTTCTTTGCATTAGAAATTTTTTTTCTAAAATGTCCTCTAAATTGTATCCTGTTTGTAAGTTCAAAGTTCAACATCCATTCAAGAAGTTTTGGAAAACAAAAATGCTCAATTATATGTTAACTATCTGAAATATATTAAAAAAGAGGTACCTTTACATTTGAGGTCCCTAGTATCAAAAGCCCCATAGTTACATTTTTTGACCAAATTGAGTTAGTTATCACTTCCAATAGATATTACCTCAAGTAATTCAATGGAACCATTATATGAGAGGAAAACCCAACACATATTATTAAAATACATAGTCCAAAATGAGGCTTAGTATCAATACCCACCAAATCCAACACTTGTATTGATATTTATAGTTTTAAAGCCTGCCAAATGCCTTTTGACCAATTAGCACTTTCCGTGACTTCCTCTTTCCTGCTACATGTGGTGTGAGTGATTTTCGTAGAAAATGGTCACATAATTTCTTCTTATATCTATCATCACAATAGCAAACACTGAGTTTGAGGAGAAAACTGTGGTTACGTGTTTTACAGATGGTGAAAAAAAAAAGAAAAGAAAAAAAAAAACACTCATCACTATGCTGGGAAACTGGCTCGCAGTTGATTTTCCTGAACATGATCAGTGCGTAGAAATAACACTTCCGATGTTGAGCACTCTTTCATACCATCAGATTAGTGTTGGCTTAGTTAAAAAGGACCAAAAACGGATACTATCATTCAGCTGGAAGAGGATGAAGAAATTATTAAAAAATGTGAATGAGTATTCAAAGTAACTAATATTTCTGATCATGATTGGAAATCTGCAGCTGAAAAAGGTGCTCAAGAAGCCCAGGCAATGGCATTTTAAGTTTAATCCAGCAAAAAAGAAGAAAAGGAAGGGGAAGAAGAAGAAGAAGAAGAAGAAGAAGTAGAAGAAGAAGAAGAAGAAGAAGAAGAAGAAGAAGAAGAAGAAGAAGAAGAAGAGGAGGAGGAAGAGGAAGAAGACGAAGAAGAACAAGAACAAGAAGAAGAAGAAGAAGAAGAAGAAGAAGAAGAAGGAGGAGAAGAAGGAGAAGGAAAAGGAGAAGGAGGAGGAGAAGGAGGAAGAGGGAGGAGGAGAAGGAAGAGAAGAAGAAGGAGAAGTAGAAGGAGAAGAGTAAGGAGAAGGAAGATGAGGAAGAGCAAGAGGAGGAGGAGAAGGACAAGGAGGAACAGGAGAAGAAGGAGAAGAAGAAGGAGAAGGAGGAGAAGAACTTAAGTATGTTGTGATTGAAGGTGGAAAATAATGTACAAAGAATCAGATGCTTCAATTTTATTCTGCTGTAGAAAAACAAGATCTAGGACCTCTATTTGAAGAAGCTGAAGATGAAGTAGTCCATGAGGAAGAAATAGACACAGATGTAATGTAAAATGAAAGAAAAGTTTAATAAAACCTAGGAGTCACATTTTTAATACTGCTTCTTGATTTATATTGTAATCAAGTGACACCTGCCTTTATTGGGTATTAAAAGTAACTTTTTAGATAACTGAACTCATGAAAAAGTTACTTTTATATTACATGGATAATAGGACCTCTTTTAATGTTACATATACTTTCAAATCTTTCATTCTTCAGTTTCAGAAACCACTAAATCCTAATTTTGGAGTCAAGCCCTACCACATTCAATTTTCCTCCAATTTATTTCTGAAATATTTAAAAAATCATATTCCAGAAGTATTTTATATTCTAAAATTTCATGTTAAATGACTCATTTAACCTTTTAACATTGAAGTTAAATTACTTTGGATAATATTTTATTCTGGGCACTTGTTTGCAATTATACAAAAAATTAGGTAAATGGATTTGGCAGCTTTTGATGCTAGGTGCCTCATTTTAGGGTATTTCAATGCTAGTATTACAATGGTGAGCAGGTTGAAAGTAATAAGAAGCTGTTAGTAAAATTTTATATGAAAGACAGTGAAATGAAACACTGAAGATCATTATGGAGAAATAAATATATAACATAACTAGCCATTCTCTAAACAATCAAAATACAAATTAATAACACATTTATTACCTAAAATAATAAGTATTACTCACCCCACCACCTTTTTTGTTAGTAATAGCCACATGAACAAAAAGAGTTGCATTTTCTAGAGGCTCTCCAGTGTTGGACAACAATCGGATATGGCGATAACCTGAAGTGAAGAGAAGACTGAAAACCACATTCAAAGTAACTTGGCTGCATATTACCTTATGTTAATTCTCAACTAAGTATTTGTATAGTATGAAATGCAGAAGCAGAAATAATGTGAGAAGCATAGAATGAAAATTCACTCAGTCTATAACAAATGCATTTTCTAGAGAGGAAAAACTGCCATCTGTAAATTTGCAGACATATTTTAAAGTTTGTTGTGCCTCACTGTATTGCAGCCTTCACTCTGCTAATTGTGGTCATCACATCATAAAAACAAATTTTTTAGTTTGAACTGATTAGATTGAAATTACTGTCATTAGCATTAAGAAGAATGTAAACAAAAGATACGCTCACATCTGTGCACACATGGCTGCACACATGCACATAGTATTGAATCATAGTTTAATTAGAAATTTCTAATCCAGTTATACTAAGTAGCTTCACATCATTATTTACTGAAGTAACTGAAGAATATGTTAAGTAAGATAATGTTTAAAAACTAAAACATTTCTGTATCGCAGTTGGAAATAATATGAAAGTTATATCAAATCACCTTTGCAGGCATTCCACTAGTTTACATCAAGCAAAACACAATAAGCAGGTTTATGACACATAATGTAATGTTTTGATAGGTAGTTGTTGTTTCATCAGCCATGTGTAGGCACTAGGTTAGAAAGCTGAATCAAGATTGAAAAATTATTGCCATGGGCTGGTCTTAAATCATGGATGAGCAGTAAACACTGTCAATTCATGTAATCCCAATGAATCTTCCTAGTGGTCCCAAATACTTAATATATGATACATTAAAAGTAGTTTGCAGTGTTGTAAGTACCTTTTCAGCAATGAAAGCATATAGGTATAATGGGATTTTTCTAATCTGATTGCATTCTCCAACTTTGGCTTGCACATGGCTAGTGTGAAATCATCAATTATGAAAACAAATTAACCCTATTAGTGGTTAACTATAAATACCAGAAGTTAAAAGTACTTAGTATCTTAAAGCATTTGAGATTATCTTGAGGGCATCTGGTAGCTAAGCAGTATAGCAGTGGCAGGGAAAGCTGAAGGTCTATGGATCAATTCCTGAAAATGAGCTTTTAAGTCAGATTTAACATTCCAACTTTAGTAAGTACATGCTATGAGGCTAATGTAAAAGAGCAATTCTCACAACATAAATTAGCACTAGCAGTTAGAATGCAATCTGTTTAATTTGTTTTAGTGTACTTGGCACTACATGGATGAACTGCAGTGCTTCAAACTAATTTTAAGACACGAAAGAGTGTTATGTTAAATACATGGATTATGCAGTTCAATTAAACATTTTTAAAATAGGGAGAATCCATATTAAAAATAACCTGATTTATAGAGATGGACTGAGTACATTTTGTTTTGATGCTTCTCATAGAGTAAACCCTTTTACGATATTCACATATACTTTGATGTGTAATGGTTTTTGATCTACGTGCTTTTGATTACAATAAAAGCAAACATCAGACATGTTTATGACTGCATCAGATTTTAAATCAGTGTTCTTTGATTATATACTGTGGACTAATAGAAGACAGTATAGTGTGCAGAGCTTTGCTTATTAGTATCTTTGCAGCATCTGTATAAATTTGCCTGTCTTCATTTTATCTATGTTATAGATGTTCAACAGAAGTTCAAAACACCAGAGCTCAGCATACAGAAGTGTCTTCCACTCGCATTTGTTCAGTTATTTCACCCTTTTTAATTGAGCATAAGTAAATTGAGCCACATCTCATGCATGTATTTCAAAGTTACAATCTGCACTTCTGCATTTATTTATCAAGTTGTCAAACACATGGACAACAGTACTGAGAATGTTAAAGAGTGTGAATGAGCAAAAACAAAGGTAAAAAAAAAAGAAGAAAACTTATTTCAGCTCATACATTATGCACTAAATGCATGCATTGAATATCTTGCATAGGTATCTATACTTGTTTTAAGTTTCTTAGCTTATAATAAAGTATGCAAATACATTTTCACTTCATATCTCAAAAATTATTCTTAATTTGCAGAAGAAAATAAAATTCAGGTAACGATATTATTCACATGAATAAAAGAAATGGTTTACCTGTTTGAAGACATTCATATGGTATAGTGTATTGTCCAATAAAGTCATCACCAATGTAATCATCATCCAAAACCACAAAGCGCAGAATTACTAGTTCAGGCAACATAAGTTGAAATTCAAAGCTTTCTTCAAATATTGGACTGTTCCCTTCATTAGAAACTGTTTTTGTTTTCCGTTCTACAAAAGAAGGGGAGAAAATATAAAGTCATTTAGTAAAACATGAGGGAGAATTAAACACTTAAATGTTTTAAACTAATGTCATGTTTTGACAGCTAATGGTAATCTATGCAAGAAAAAAAGAGTTTCCTCCAACAAGTGGAGGATGCATATAAACATTCAGTTAAAAATGTATGCATGCACATATATATAGTGTTAGGAGTATGAGTGCGCAGACTTCAAAGGCAACTTCCTGGCATTAAACTGAAACATAAGTTCCTGTACCATTTTCCTCTATAGTGCATAGTTTCATAAATCAAAATTAAAACTGGTCATAAGTGTGATTGCAAATATGTCCCCACTCCATTATCGTCTACTTCTGCAATTAGAACAGCAAGGTAGAACTACAAAAGATGCATTATTTATGTCTTTACCACATGTTGCTAAAATGATTTGTTTAGCCACAAAATGATATGAAAGGACTGGATTTCAGCGTGTCTATTGGAATAAAGTCGTGGGGATACGCTTGGCAACCCTGCAACATTACCTCATGAGAAGCACGGAAAGTGAGAGAATGTTGACAGTACAACTACCCCCGCGACATCCGTGTACAACAGCTGTCAGTGCTTCAGGTGCGTTAAATGCATTCAGAACTATGGCAGTCTTTACAAATCAAGAGTATTTAGATATGCTTCTTGCTTAGGGCAAAATCGATTGCAACACACGTGAAGTGCAACGCTTGATGATCCTCACACACGTGTGTTTGAAACAATCCTAGAGATTGAGCAGAACACAGAAGCTCTAACGAGTGTAGTGCAAAATTGGCTAAGAAGATGCGATGCCTGCATAGATTTTCACGGAGCACATTTTGAACATCTACTGTAAAAGACATCTTGTTGAGTTTGCAGTTATTGACCATTAATAATTTTCTTCTTCTTCTTCTTCTTCTTCTTCTTCTTCTTCTTCTTCTTCTTCTTCTTCTTCTTCTTCTTCTTCTTCTTCTTCTTCTTCTTCTTCTTCTTCTTCTTCTTCTTCTTCTTCTTCTTCTTCTTCTTCTTCTTCTTCTTCTTCTTCTTCTTCTTCTTCTTCTTCTTCTTCTTCTTCTTCTTCTTCTTCTTCTTCTTCTTCTTCTTCTTCTTCTTCTTCTTCTTCTTCTTCTTCTTCTTCTTCTTCTTCTTCTTCTTCTTCTTCTTCTTCTTCTTCTTCTTCTTCTTCTTCTTCTTCTTCTTCTTCTTCTTCTTCTTCTTCTTCTTCTTCTTCTTCTTCTTCTTCTTCTTCTTCTTCTTCTTCTTCTTCTTCTTCTTCTTCTTCTTCTTCTTCTTCTTCTTCTTCTTCTTCTTCTTCTTCTTCTTCTTCTTCTTCTTCTTCTTCTTCTTCTTCTTCTTCTTCTTCTTCTTCTTCTTCTTCTTCTTCTTCTTCTTCTTCTTCTTCTTCTTCTTCTTCTTCTTCTTCTTCTTCTTCTTCTTCTTCTTCTTCTTCTTCTTCTTCTTCTTCTTCTTCTTCTTCTTCTTCTTCTTCTTCTTCTTCTTCTTCTTCTTCTTCTTCTTCTTCTTCTTCTTCTTCTTCTTCTTCTTCTTCTTCTTCTTCTTCTTCTTCTTCTTCTTCTTCTTCTTCTTCTTCTTCTTCTTCTTCTTCTTCTTCTTCTTCTTCTTCTTCTTCTTCTTCTTCTTCTTCTTCTTCTTCTTCTTCTTCTTCTTCTTCTTCTTCTTCTTCTTCTTCTTCTTCTTCTTCTTCTTCTTCTTCTTCTTCTTCTTCTTCTTCTTCTTCTTCTTCTTCTTCTTCTTCTTCTTCTTCTTCTTCTTCTTCGTCTTCTTCCTCTTCTTCTTCCTCTTCTTCTTCTTCTTCCTCCTCCTTCTCCTCCTCCCTCTTCCTCCTTATCCTTCTTCTTCTTCTTCTTCTTCTTCTTCTTCTTCTTCTTCGTCTTCTTCCTCTTCTTCTTCCTCTTCTTCTTCTTCTTCTTCTTCCTCCTCCTTCTCCTCCTCCCTCTTCCTCCTTATCCTTCTTCTTCTTCTTCTTCTTCTTCTTCTTCCTCATCTTCTTCTCCTTACTCTTCTCCTTCTACTTCTTCTCCTTCTTCTTCTCTTCCTTCTCCTCCCTCTTCCTTCTCCTCCCTCTTCCTCCTTCTCCTCTTCCTTCTTCTTCTTCTTCTTCTTCTTCTTCTTCTTCTTCTTCTTCTTCTTCATGTCTTAGGCCATCTAGCCTGTTCCGGCTCCAAAGTCGTGTTCTTTATAATAGATTTTCCTGTTTAGCAAAAGGTAGCTGTTTTTAATTACACAATTACACAAATGAGGTATTTCCAGACTTAACATTTGAAGTTGCTATTTTTGATCACCCGACTACATCTTATGCGTAGCGTCTTATGCAGCTTTTAGTTTAGTTCTCATAAATACGATTGAATAGCTTAAAAGCAAACCACCCCATCCCTTGTTACTGGCATTAGCTGACAAGAAACACACAGGCACGTGGCAAACCGGATTTCGAGCGCTAGCCTAGTTTAGACCTTCACCCATTGCAGGTGTGAACGCATGCCTGGCTACAAACCAAAACAAAACATTCGGCCTGTGTTGCCACACTGTGCAGATAATGTATTCAATAATGTTTGATTATCTCCTTTAACTTTCAAGATAGATGGAGTTGTTATTGGACTTCATTATTAGTCATATTTGGATCTCCCGGCATGCGAAGTCTGCGCACTCATACCCCTAACACCCTGTATATATATATCAGTTATCATTAAGTTCAGAATTATCCTGAAATCTCACCAAATCAAACAGTTTTCCAGAGGTACTATTTAAATGCCACACTTAAAAAACTAAAAAGGTTAAAAATATAATATGGAATTATGCACTTAAAACTGACAATGGCCAGTAATAAAATCTTATACAATAAAAGTCACATAGCTAAGTTATTATTATATCGCCTTTGTTATAATTGCACTAATTTAAGTTAATATGCTTACATTTTTGTGAGCATTCACACTTTCTTTATGTAAGATTATGATTATAGATATTTCTGCTGTAGCAGTAAGCAACAGGTACCTACTTTCTTAGCAAATTTTTTATCCATAATACCTATGTGTCATTAAACCTTTTAATATACTTATATTTTCTGCTTATTGTAATTTTAATCAGAAACATATTAATCATTACAGCTATTACATGTCCACATTTGTAAAACTTAAGCAAAAAATTCTGTTATTTTAAGTAAGTGCTATTGGCAGTGGCATAAATAATGGCCCCGCAGGGGTCTGTGATATTTAGGGGCCCCCAGACTGACTTTAATAGTTTTCTTAAAAAGGAAATTTTTTATTCAATACAACCATGGAAAATCACTATAAAGAAATGCTGGAACAGATGTAGTTCACTCATGACATACTGATAATACAAGTGTATCATATAAGCATTTCCTACCCTTATTGCTTAAAAGTATGAAACAAAATTATGTCCAAGTGTGTATACTCTCAAAAACATTCACAATGATATAGAGAAATTCGTTAAAACATGGTATTTTATTCAATAAGGTTGTTACAAAAGCCGAACAAACTACATAGTAAATACGACTAGTAGCTATGTGAAAATTTCGATTTACCAGCAAATTGAATTATTTTAGAATTTGGACATAACACATAAATGAATGTGTTGTTCTAACCAGTTGTTCAGTGTTATTGCTTCTGAACAATATCTGAGATACTACAAACAAAAGTTTGCTTGGTTTAATACCTGAGTTGCCCAGAATATTGACAGGTAATGGTTTAGTTCCATGTATGAACATGCGTTTAGTGAGTGTATATTGTTTATTTAGAAAAAATAATCATTAGTGTTGGTAACCAGGGAGTGTTATTTTAACAATTTTCTAGGTTGTTTGGCCTAAAATGAGTTCATTTTTAAGTGATTTTATTTCACTTTCATGCTATTCTATGTGATTAAATATGTCATATTTTAATCTCCATTTTTAGGCTTTATTAGTAAGTAGGACCCCATATCTCTATTGGCAGGGGGCCCCCAAAAACGTTAGCTATGCCACTAGCTATTGGTATGTTTATACGAATGTAATATAGTAAAATGATATCATCCACAAAATATTGCTATATTTAGAGAAAAGAGAATAAACACATTGATACCGAAATTTAGATTTCCGATCGAATGGGCTTTTGAAAAAAGACACGTTTTAATTTAATTGCCGGATATGAGATTTGCGATAAATATTAAGTAATAACATAAATAGATAATAGAGCAGGAAGTGTTGTAAGGTGAGCAAGATATGAGTAAATAATAGTCGTTAAATTTGTAGTATAAACGCATTATTGGTTTGAAATTAACGAGTCATGACGTCATACTACATAGTTTAAATACACGTTCGAAAGTCAGTTCTACAAACCTTAAAAGTCGCGCGATATATTTAATAAAATATAAAGTAAACATCGTTTAATCCTAAAAAGGTAATTATATATTCGAAATTCATAAAAGAACATGTTATAATAGAAAGGGACATTTCTAAATTGCGGGAAAAGGAAATAGCGTTTTGGATACGAGGCTTTCTTGGATGACGTCATGACATTCAAAATTGAGGTGAACGGCTTCTTAGCGTGGGTAAGAGAGAAAGCGTCTAGTCACTACTCAACCAGAGACCAGTACGGGAGGTCGTGCTGCGCGGATGTGAGTGCGATTCCTCTACATACACATATAGAATCGGCATAGCTCCCGAAAATATTTGAAATAAATGATATGCAAAGTTGTTCTTGGGTTGTCCATTACACTTACGCAAACCCGAGATAAAGAGATCTCTTGCAGAACTAGCCGGAGCGAAACACATACAAGGGCAACACCACGTCACCAACGACTTCAGCTTCAAATGGCGATCCAATAACTAGGACACAACGATTATTCAGCTTCAAATTGGCATCCCAACGTGTGGCCTCGAAAGAATGGACCAACCCCCCAAGACGACCAGATCAGCATCGAACCAGCAGACAAGAAGGTGCCCAGCGTGTCAACATCTGTGAAACGTGTAGTGAACAAGTTTAAGTGCAGTTAAAGTGAAATAGTGAAAATATTGAAAATTTTGGTGAGTAGAAAAACACATGTAAATAGCTTAGAAATGGAAGACAGTGATACCGATTTTTTAGGTTTTGAAAGTCCGGAAATTGAGAAAAGTGTAAGTAGGATGGAAGAATTTAATCAGAATGTAATTGGTAGCAGAATATGCCAAGAAGTAGAAGATCAGAACGTTAGAGAAACACCTAGAGGTAGCTCAGAAATGTTTAGTAGTAATTCAGAAAGGCCAGCAATTATGTCAGAAATAGAGAATATGTTTCAAAAGATAATGAAAAAGATGAGTACAGAGTTAAGTCAAAAGATAGATGAAAATAGTAAAGAATTAAGAACAGTGAAAAAGATGAGTACAGAGTTAAGTCAAAAGATGAGTACAGAGTTAAGTCAAAAGATAGATGAAACTAGTAAAGAATTAAGAACAGAGTTAGGACAGAAATTAGAGAAGGGACAACAGGAATTGGGAATGCAATTGGAAAATCAGAAGAGAGCTTTAGAAACCTTTAGGGAAGAAGTTAGGGAGGAAATTAATAAAGTCAGTAGTGAAGTAAAAGAAAATAGAGAACAGGTTAAGGGAGAATTAGAGATAATACGGCAAGAAGTAAAGAATTCTGAAAAGAAATTAGGTCAACAAGTGAGTGAAAAATTAGATAAAGAAAGGGAAATAGTAACATATAGATTAGACAAACAAAGGGAAGAGGTAGTACAAAGGTTAGATAAAGACAGGGAAGAAATTAGAGAAGAGTTACAGGGGTGTAAAGTTAGAATAGAAAGATCTGATGTAGAAAGTGAAAGGCAGGCTAGAAATTTGGAGGATGTTACAGACCAAATAAAAGGGGTAGTAACAGAAATTACTCAGGTAAAAGAGGCCTTAGAAAATTTGAAATTAAATGAAAATGCATGTAATCACAACAATCTTAGTAATGAAGTTGCAAGAAACGAGGCAATACCAGGTGTATCAGCTGACATTTCGATGCAAAATAGGGGTAACAGTAATTCCCATTCTGATCTCGGAAATAGCTCAGGGACAGGTGACAATTCAAATTTACATTGGCCTAACCATGTCTTAAATGAAATGACACCTCCAGTTTTTGAAAATGAAGATTCAGATGATCCTAAAGCCTTTTTAGAAGGGTTACAAGAGTACTTCACGGTGAAACGTATACCAGAGGAGTACAAGATGGTGATAGTAAGAAAATGCTTAAAGGGTAATGCTGCCAATTGGCTAGGCCTTTCTATGGGTAACAATAATGACTACAGGACCTTTAGGAACATCTTTTTAACCAGATATTGGGGAGCTAGTAGGCAGGCTAATATTAGAGTTGAATTAAGCAATGGAAAGTTTAATCCTAGATCGGAGGAATCGATGGTAAACTATTTTATGAGAATAGCGAGAAAATCGAAGATGTTGGATCCTCCTTTAGATGAAAAAGATCTAATAAATATAGTTACTCCACATTTTCCGGAAACGCTTCAACACTACCTAATCATAGCCCGACCCGATAGCATTGCAGCTATGATCGAATTATTATCAGCCTTAGAAGTCAATAAGCCAAAACACGCATTTGGAAATAAATATGAAGGAAAAGAAACTGTCAATTCTTTCGGGCAAGGGGCACAGTATTATCAGAATAGAAGTGAGGTTAGGGAAAGATATAAAGGACCAGTACCAAGGATGGAATCATTCCGGTGGGAAAATCAAGGTAGATATAACCAGGAAGGGCATCACCAAAATAGAAATGGTAATCTAAGGGGAAGAAATATAAGGGTGAATTATATGAATACAAATAGATTTGATCGAGGTAGACGGGGACGTTATTTTGGACATAGTAGAAATTCAAATGATGGGTATTGGACAAACGGAGATAATGAGTTTAGACCGAGGTCACCAAGACAGGAAGAAAGGTATTCTAATGGACGAAATTCCCCCGAAAATGCGGAAATGGTCGAGGCCATTAACACGGTCAAAAACATGGTAGGAAGTAACCCCGATTTAATGCAGGAAAACAGAAGTAACAATTTGGGAAATAGTACAGGAGCAATACCTAAAAATCAGGGAAACGCCAGACCCGGTCAAACGCGCCTTCAGTGAGAACTGGGTATCCTAGTAATGATTGTGATAAGTACTCGGAAATAAATAGTCCTGGAAGGCAAATGATGATACAAAAGAAAAGAGAATGTAAAAATAGAATCGACGAAAACGAAAAAGTAGGAGATCCACCTAAAATCAAAATTGGAGTAAATGGAAAACAATACAATGCAATTATAGATACGGGATCAAATAGCACAGTATGCTCACAAAATTTTTATGATAATTTACAAAGTAGTGGTTTTAAAGTAATGTCTTTACCAGTTAATGGGATATATTGCTCGCTAGCTGTGGGAAAACGAAAAGAGAGAGTAAAATTTCAAGCAATGATAAATATTGAAATAAATGGAAGAATACTAGGAATTTTATTTCTGATTGTAGGAAGACTTGTTACAGATATTATAATAGGTTGTGATTGTCTTTATGCCTGGGAAGCTGTGGTGAATTTTAAAAACATGATTCTAGAAATGAAAGTTGAAGATGAGATCATTATAGTGCCTTTTGTGGAAGATAGTAGTTCAGAAACTATTGTACGAGAAAAAGAGGAAGAAGAAATCCAAGGGGATACATTCTTTGTAGAATATGTTAAAGTAGGAGCTATGGAATTAACTGAAGTAAATGTCAAAGAGTACAGAGTCGATAATAAAGAAAATGTAGAATGGGATAAAAATGATTTCATAGACAATTTGAGGGTTTCTGATGCAACTAGGTACTATGATAGGGAGAGTAGTGAAGACTTAGAAGAATTGTTGAGAAAAAAAGTAACTCAGGCTGATCAACTAAATGAACAACAGAGGGATAAATTGTTTGAAATATTAATCCGAAATAAAGAAGTATTCTCTGAGAAACCTGGTAAATGTAATATTTATACTCATTCGTTTGAGATGATACCCATCAAACCTTTTACACATAAAGCGAGAGCTATCCCTAGTACAATAAGAGAAGAGGTAGATGCAGTTATAAAGTCAATGTTAGAAGATGAGGTTATTGAGATTTCGAATTCAGAATTTGTGAATCCCCTATGTATTGTAAATGAGGCCAATGGAAGATCAGGGTGACATTAGATTCGAGAAAACTAAATTATTGATCCTCATACTTTCCATCAGGGAATCCAACAGAACGTGTCCTCCGAGATGTAGGAATTTATTTACGTGTACTTACACATCATAATCACAAGGATTGGGTGAAATATTGTCCATTGATAGAAAAGATTATCAATCACACCATTAATGTAACTACTGGGTTTGCACCAATAAAATTAATGTTAGGAATTGAACCAGAACCAATATTGATCGGGGTACCAAAAACACTGAAAATTAATGACATTCAGTTAAGTGAAGAAGAAAGAGCGAAAATTGCTTTTGAACGAATCAAGAAAAAGGCAGAGAAGCGAAAATTAAAGAAAAAGAGTAGAAAACATAAATGGGAACCTAAGATAGGCGATTGGGTACTAGTTAAAGACCATAAGTTATCAAGTGCATTGCGAGGTAGGAACAAAAGGATGGAATTGTTATATAAAGGTCCTGCAGAAATTATATCAAAATTTGGTTATCATACCTATGAATTAAGAGATGTTAAAAATGAAAAATGTCTGGGAAGATGGCATAAACAACTCCTTCGACCATACAAGAAACCGTGTGGTGCCTTGGAACCTTGATTTAATGTAAAAAAAAAAATTGGAAGTGTCATTTGTCTATTGGCGCCCAATCAGCTTTGAGATAAAATGTAAATGTTAGCTTACTTGAAAATCATATATTGGTCAGGTACTTACATATTCATGAAAAATGCAGAATGTGAATTGCTATCTACTACAAAGAGCTTAAAAATATATTGTATAGAGCTCACAACAACAGCTTCAGAAAGATTGTTAAATTGTTCATTTCCGCATAGAGAGAAAACAGAATATTTACTTTGTAAACATTTGTTAAAATATTTAGATGTATAGATAGTTATCACAGCAAGACAAAGAAAGAATTTGTCTGAAGAGTGTAATGGATTTATATAAATATATGTACATTTTAGTGCTTAAAGGATATAGTACAGATATGTGTTACAATAACAAAAGTGAAAAATCACAGTGCAAGTGATAGTGAGAGCGAAGTGAGCAAACATGAACTAAAAGAAGGAAGTATAAAGAAAGACTCTTGAAATTTAACCTTTATATAAAAGCTTCACAGAAGAAACCATAACATATTGTAATTAGTATTTAAGGATTAATGTTAAGTCAAGTGTATAATTGTTTGTCATGTTAAAAAGATTAATGAGAAAATGTGTTAATAACCAATTTCAAAAACAGTGTAATTGAAAATTGTATATAATGGGAGTGTTGCCGATTATTCAAAATACAGGAGTAATTTTTAATTTTTCTTTCGGGCAAGACATTTACATTATTTTATTATGAAATAATAAAATAATATAAATGGGGGCATTTGATACCGAAATTTAGATTTCCGATCGAATGGGCTTTTGAAAAAGACACGTTTTAATTTAATTGCCGGATATGAGATTTGCGATAAATATTAAGTAATAACATAAATAGATAATAGAGCAGGAAGTGTTGTAAGGTGAGCAAGATATGAGTAAATAATAGTCGTTAAATTTGTAGTATAAACGCATTATTGGTTTGAAATTAACGAGTCATGACGTCATACTACATAGTTTAAATACACGTTCGAAAGTCAGTTCTACAAACCTTAAAAGTCGCGCGATATATTTAATAAAATATAAAGTAAACATCGTTTAATCCTAAAAAGGTAATTATATATTCGAAATTCATAAAAGAACATGTTATAATAGAAAGGGACATTTCTAAATTGCGGGAAAAGGAAATAGCGTTTTGGATACGAGGCTTTCTTGGATGACGTCATGACATTCAAAATTGAGGTGAACGGCTTCTTAGCGTGGGTAAGAGAGAAAGCGTCTAGTCACTACTCAACCAGAGACCAGTACGGGAGGTCGTGCTGCGCGGATGTGAGTGCGATTCCTCTACATACACATATAGAATCGGCATAGCTCCCGAAAATATTTGAAATAAATGATATGCAAAGTTGTTCTTGGGTTGTCCATTACACTTACGCAAACCCGAGATAAAGAGATCTCTTGCAGAACTAGCCGGAGCGAAACACATACAAGGGCAACACCACGTCACCAACGACTTCAGCTTCAAATGGCGATCCAATAACTAGGACACAACGATTATTCAGCTTCAACATCTATCTAAAGTATAAACTGAAACATACAATTAAAAATGTATATTTCTGTATATTTTTAGAATAACCCCTGTATGTGTGCATTAATGCAAACTACAGTTGGGTTTATTTGAGCAAACAATCACAATCAACAATATAGCTTTAAGACTCAGAACAATATGTAAATGTATAAGTTTTGGCTTAGCAAATGCAGTTTATATTTTGTTTGATAAATGAACAAAATAAATAAACCAGGACACCAGCAAATAAATAAATGTAGCTTAATTATAGATCCCAGAAGAGAAAAATATAATAGTAAAAACCTTATGCTAATTTTATTATAAAGCAACTCTGTTACTGCTTATCACATTCATCCATGTAGTAATTACAGTGCTATAAATTTGAACCTTCTGTTTTGTCTTGAGATGAAAGTAGCTGTGCTTTATCAATTCACATATGCTGATTATGAAAATGAACTCAAAAAAGTTCCATTGCATACCTGTCTTTGTGGAAAAGATATGCCACCTGGTCCATTTGGTCTATATTTCACATTAGTACCAATATATGTTCAATCCATAAAAAGCAAACTGGCAATTTTAAAGACACTTGGAAATGACTATTACAGTAGATGGTGAGCCTGTTGCTGAATAAGATACAGATCACATAATATTATTTTTATATTAGTCCTCCCAAAAAGTGATAATGCTGAATAAAGCATACAATTTACTCACAATACAGAAACTTTTCCTAGGAACTTTTCGTTTGCAGGTGAATGGTAAAACTTCTTGTAGGAGTATCCAGCAGTAATCCACCAGAAGGTTTGGTGACCATCTTCTCTTATATGTGTTTCCATGGCAGCTATTTCTTGATGAAATCTCTCACCATGTTCACCACTCACATCTCCAAGATTAGGTGAAAAAATCCAAATGGAATGAAGAAAATGTAACTTCAAGGACACGTTGCACCCTGCAGAATTGTAACAATCCAGCATATGTTCTGACAGTTCCTGTGACTCTCAGAGCTAACATTTGCCAATAAACTTGCATACATTTTTAATGCAAGCCAAGCTGCTTTTTCAGTATCTGTGAAGAATGTTTCAAAGGTAATATATTTCATCAATCTGAGATTCAGTGAAAACACCTTTAATTTTTGCATTACTGATGGCAGGAAATTTGGATGTTAAACATTGTAAACCCTGACCATCTCTGTCCATTGCTTTCACAAAATTTTTTGTAAAACCCAATTTCAGATGCAGTGGTGGTAACAGCACACTGTTTTTGTTAACAAGGGTTCATCTGACATACTTCTTTCACTAGGATTGAAGCTTTCTCTTAAAGGCCACTGTTTGACTACATAATGGTCTTTCCTTGCCCTATTGTCCCAGTGACACAAAAAACAGGAATATTTTGTATATCCAGTTTGCATTCCTAGAAGTAGTCTGAGAACATTGAGATGATCACAGATTTTCCACTTGTGATTCAAATAGCCAGTATATTTCAGAGTCAGTCTCATGTTATTGTAGATTTCCTTTAACTGAACTGAATGGGCCACTATTGTGAAGGTTTTTGTTTTTGTTATGTAAGAGAACAGCTTTAAGACTGCTTTATGAGGAATCTATTAATAGGTGCCATTCTTCTGGATTATGAACCATGCCAAATCCTTTAAGCGGCCCATCATATTGTCATTACAGTATACCAAAACCTCTGTCATTGATAAAGGTGGATAGACCAAGCTGTCATTTATGAAATGATATACTGGTGCTTAGTTGTAGCAAGCTTTTTTCTTGAAGACAAGACCCAAGTAACTCTGCTTGTCTTTTTGAAAAAATTTAGATCTCTTACAACATCGTTCAATACTACCTGTGATAATGGCTATGGTAGTTGCTGTGATGTGGATGGCATGTAATCATGATCTTTGTGATCTGTTGCATAGTAACTATTGTCACCTGCTTGATCTTCCAGTGTCCATTCCACTGGTGGTTTTGAAACTTGGAGGAAATCTGAATGCAAAACTGAGCACATTGCTGATTCCACATTTGGATCAGATTTACCTGAGATTCCTGTTTCTTTTGTTAAACAAAAGTAACCATCTGTAATGTGATCTCTAGGTTCCCTCCACATCTGTGTCATGGCAAATAGCATAGATGGGTGAGCTCCATGCAACCAGTCTCTTAAGTAGTGGGAAGAATGCGAGCAACAGTTCTGTGGTGCCCAACACTTACCCTCAACTACCTTTGATTCAAAATACACCCTTATACCTTTTTGAAAAAAATGAGAAATGAAATACCTTTGGGATTTTGCTGTAAACTCACCACCACATAATAGATAAGCTTTGGTGAATTAATACACTTCCTAGACATCGCTGAGCAGGAAAACCACTTAAACATCCACTAACAATATTATTCACATTAGGGTAGTCATACACATTGCAGACATAGACACTGAATGATCTCACTAGCTATTGGCTGATGCAAGTTCAACATGGACAAATCTTCTATGCTCCCTTCTCTATGCAGTGGCGATAAAATAAACAGAATGTGATAAGTACTGCAACAGCAAGAATCGTGCAGTCTTGCGCAGATATAATTGTGTCTCCAAGGAAAAGTTTAGATAGTAAAAAACAGTATCCACTATTGCAATCAGCACACTGAGCTACATAGGAATCACATATTTTTGTTCCACGGCATTGTGGGGACTTACCTTATTGTATTATTAAGGGGAGAATCATTTGCAATTTTCATTCAGTTTGTATACAACTTGGCACAATAATTATATTAGTTGATATTAAGGCACCCATAACACTTAATTGATACATTTTGAATATATAGAATATTTAAATAACGTTTTAACATTTTTCAAAATGTTCCAAGCACATGACGTTTAGATTTTTCATTAAAACCTTTTCTTGTGATGATAGTAAATACATAAATAATAAGTGGTATTGCTACTAATAATTTACACTAACAAATTTTATGCGTACCTTGTGCTCAATTCTTTTGAATATTAGATTTGTTTTAGCTTTCGAAGCTAAATTTTTAGTTTGTAAAATATTTCAAAACATATACCAATTATTAAAGATATGACATTTTACCAAGTATGTGCAAATTATGAGACCAGTTGAGCAAAAACTTGTGTGCTAGGAGCACTTTGAATGATGAAAACAATAGTATTATGAACAAGTTAATTTTATAAGATCATGCATTCAAGCTGCAATACCCATTTCAGAATTTCCTCGTATCAGTAACAAATGAAAACAACAGTTGCTGCAAAACACACTTTATGTATCACTTACGCATTTAGCATAGCACAATGTTACACATGAGGTACTGTGAAACACACTTAGCGCTAAACACAACTGATCCATTGGCTCGAATCACAACTGACGTACACTTTATGCTTTCCACTGCATTCATCTGAACTCTCACTGTCAACTCCTACTCATCTTAACGTGACTCAACTCAGCTAGACAGACTGACTGCCCAATGTCCATCCCTTATATAGGCTCTGTATAGAAAGGGAAACTGGAAACCGGCAAAACAATTCTGTGGGAGCAGAAAGGTGTACCCAATGGCTATTGTTCTGCACAGCAATTGTTTTGTGGAAGAAGGCACATTAGCCATGCCTAGGCTAATAAATAAAAAGATCCAATTATAATTTAATTAATATAGTGTTTTCTCACTCTAACAGTAGACACTTCTTTGTTTCTTGTTTGATGTGATACAAAGCTTACCTGCGCAGTCTGCTGGGATCCCGTGGAGCTGAACAACCACATATGGATCAATTGCATCTCCCTTTGCTGTTGAGCTTCTTGGTCTTGGTAAATGTTGCCCACTGATAATCTACATGGAAAACAAACTTATTTATGGATATATCTGTAATTTTCTCAGAGAAAATTTTAAGTCTAGAATAAATTGCTAAATTGCCAAACAAAAAAATTTTTTAGCATTTTGTCTGTTCTTAATACTTTGACTTGTCTCTTTGATTTATATATATGTAACACACACACGCATGTGCACATGGATGCGCGCACACGCGATGATGCACACACAC
The DNA here is from genome assembly GCA_030765045.1 of Tenodera sinensis. NCBI lineage: Eukaryota > Metazoa > Arthropoda > Insecta > Mantodea > Mantidae > Tenodera > Tenodera sinensis. The sequence continues at coordinate 103,100,545 of CM060962.1, forward strand.
ACACACACACACACACACACACACACACACACACACACACACACACACACACACACACACACACACACCATACTATGCCTAATACTTATATTTTAAGTATGCTTTTAAATATGGTATTCCACTCACCATTTTATACTGTAAATTCTGCATCCTTCAATGACAAAAGGATCATAGTGCCTACAACTTTGAGTAGAGTGCTAAACATGTCTTAAAGGATAGGGATTTACATTCAGTCCTGTAGTATATTTTCAATAATAAACTGAGTAAATCATGGCTGATGTTAGTGGCGGCTCATGAGTGTACAGTTTGGGTGTTCATAAATTTTAGATTTGGATAGCCCTGAAAATGTGAAATAGTGTGCTGTGTAATAAGTATAATTATAAAAATTGATACGTGTGTAGCCGCTCCCAATAATGATGATGAAGATGATGATGATGACAATGATGATGCATAAGTTCTCCGACAAAGTACAGAATTGTTTTTGTGCATTTTTATTTGAATTCTACATAATTAAGTCTAGTTTAGTACAAGAACAAAGTAATGTGTAAATTTTTTTCCTACTCCCTATTAGCACTGTTTCACCAGCCAAACATTTACATTACTAATTTGTTATCACTCACCAAATCTCATTTTTTGAAGCAGGAAAACAGCATAATTTCTTCTTGTGAAAGGAAACCCTATACGCATATGGGATTTGTGGTGGACGAAGTGGTGCTGGGGTGGGTTTCCTCCGGGTGCTCTGGTTTCCCCTGCCATCTCATTCCACCGGTGCTCCATCTTCATTCCATGTATCATCAGTTTCACTGACTGCAGTGCCGTATGTAGTAAAAGTGGGTGTTAAAAAAAACAACAACAACAAAGAAAAGATGCCCTAATTCTTTTGCAGCCAACTTGTTCTGATAATTTAATTTTCTGTTGGCATTGAAAACAGCTTCAGTAGAGTTCATGTTGACACTGCACATGTATACTGAATCTCTATTTTTATCAACCACACATGTAAGCAATTACCTTAAAACTGCTGGCTGTGGGAGCTCTTAAACTCAAATAGCAGTATAAGTGTTTACCAATATGGTAACTTGACTGTGGGTAAGAGAAATCCCATTTAGTAAACACACTTTCCTGTTAGGAATACAAAACGAAGTCTGTATGATAAAATCATAACTGAATATGATATATTCGAACCACAAGCCCATAAAATATAGTTTTCTATTCGCTTTTACTCATGTCAACTAAATTTCACTGTATAGCAAGTGAATTGGCATATCTGATCAGCGTTCTACCACCTAGCGAGATTTATGTGAAACAGGAAAGTGAACATTGTATGAAACATCAGCTAACCAGATCTATTCTGCTGCGGTGTGCTGTCACCTGGTGGCATTGACAGGAGATTATGGTAAGGACTGGTGGGAGCACACAATGGACTGCGAACCGTGTGTGACTACTTTGGCCCACAAGGCAATGGTGTAATGCCAGCTATACATGCGCAAAGGCTCCTAAAAACGTGTACAATAGGAGATGTGCTAGCACCATGATGCCAAACTTCATCCAGTTTAGAGGAATATCATGGTAGATCTAAATGCCATATGTTTTAGATTACCACATCTGTAGAGCGTTCAACAGCACTTAAAGTAAAATTAACCAATAATACTACGTGGTGTCAAAAATTAGGGTCGGCATTTGCTCTTGTGCTCTTATACAGCAGCCGCCACTGGCTGATGTACGTCACTGTGCAATAAGTGTAATAAGTTTATGAAGGAATATGTTTACTTGTAAATTATCCCCATAACCTTTATACGTATTTACTGTATTGCGTAATACAAAAAAAATGTAATTCATGCTTTTGTATAAACCTGAGAGAGTGATGCACTCATGATTTTAAAATATTCTTGAATTTTGTTTCCAGGTTTAAAGACAGTACTGTACCTTAAGGTGTAAAAACTGAGGTGGTACTCCTGGAACAAGCTCTTTGCAATTGGCACTGAAGAATGAAATAGGCTCACACATTAGAGATGGTTTAAGCACATAGCCACAGCCACCATTTTGTCGAAATTTTCCATCATATATATCCATCATTTGACCAGGTGTTTGAAAATTCAGGGCAACTGCAAGGAGACAGTACATTTCCTACAGTTTTACATAAATCAATACTTCTGCTTATTTTAAATGACTGCTTTAATGAAATATCGATAATAATATGGAAGGTAATGGGAGAGTAAAGTATATGATTCCAGCAGCTCAAGCACTACTGTCGGCCATGCAGAAGAAATAAGCTTCTTACATCACATGGTACACTGAGGGTGAAAAAAAATATGGTGAAGTGTTAGTCAACCAGATCAGGAGGTAGCTTGCAGCAGAAAATAAACTTTAGTAAGCACTTAGCGTTGTTCAAGGGAACAACTTTCCCCTTTTATTTATTTAGATATAGAAACTTCATATTACTTTCAAGTGTATGTTTTGTTACATACATTATATTCTGCTGTACTTCTTTCCATTTTTTTGCAAAAGGATTATTATTTTATAATTCATAACTAGTCTATAAACTACTGCAGTAAGATATCAAAGGTTTCTAAATAAAAAGAAGAAAGCAAATAACAGGTTTATCTTCAATGACATGACTATTAGCCACTAGGTCTGACCTGTAATAGATGTTAGGTTGAATGACCTTGCTTTGTGGTACTCTAGTTCATATACCTATGAAGGGTAACAGCTTCTGCAGTTCAGTCTTATGTTGTTTGGCACAATGTGTAAGGGGAATAACATTATTTGAAACTGTCTGTTGATTGTGTTTACAGTGTATAGTTATCATAGTGTATATTACATAACAGTATGTGTGCAGCCATGGAAAAAATGATTCAGTGCGTTAGGAGAACAGAATATTTTTGAGTTCCACATCATGTGGCAGAACAGTTTGTACAAATCGATATTCCAATATGCAGCTGAGTTTATTTATAGTCTCTGATCCACATGTTATTGTCTATTGGATACTCAAACAGGCTGTGTCCAATAGATGATCACATATGGATCAAAGACTATAAATAAGCTCAGCTGCATTTTGGAATATCAAATTGTGTAAATCGTGCTGCAACACATGAAACTTAAAAATATTCTGCTCTCCTAATGTGCTCAATCATTTTTTACAATGACTGTACATTGTTAAGATTTGCTCCTATAGAGTCACATGTGACTGTCAGTTTGAATTTACAAAGAAATTCCCAATCATTATCATTTCTAATAAATCTGAAATTTATAGACATTAGAAAAACTAAAATAGACTGGGTCCAGGGTGGGTAGAAAGAAACATAAGTAGCAAACAATATTCCAATTGAGGAAAAATTAAAGATATGGGGATCTTGTGAAAAGAAGTCCAAGAAAATCACTGTTCTGCATTACTATATGAATTTAATGACAGAATGATTAACTGGCATGCTCATTCTCTAGATCTAAATCTGTGTGATTATTAATTGTTGGGAATGCATAAAGTTAAAGTTTAAACAATAAAACCCCAAACACTTGATGAATTATGTAGAAGACAGTATTGACACATGTTTTTCAAAATTTTGACTGGATACACTTTTTGAGTGTTAATTAATGTGTTATAAAGGAGTCGGGCTTATATACGAGGGTTGAATGAAAAGTAATGCCTCCACCTTCATTACTTGGGTTTGGATGGGAATATTTTAATAAATCAAATGCAGAAATAATCCTTAGAATGTGCTATTTAGTTACCACTACTCACTTTTTTGGATAATACCAGACAATTGGATACATTTTTGCCAACAATGAATAAGTTTTCTGAAGCTGTCACAGAAGAAGTCAACACTGTTTCCGCAACCAGCATCTCACAGTTCTCTCAACATCTTCATCAGAAACATAATGATGTCCCTGCAGATCTTCATCATCGGGAACAGATGGAAGTCAGATGGCGCTAAATCTGGTCTGTGTGGAGGATGCTGTACAGTGGTGAGATCCAGTTTCTAAAGTTCTGCTGTGGTGGAATGTGAAGTGTGTGGTCTGGCATTGTCATGCTGCAGAAAATATTTCCCTTTTCCTTTTGAAAAATCTGAGTAACGTGACCCAACATTTTTGTGAAATGCTGATTACTTGAAATTTCCAGTGTGATAAGACGATTGTCCTGAAACATTCAACCTTTTGCTTGTGAAACTCAATGGTTACTGTCGGTGGATGTCCAACTCTTTGTTTGTCATGCAAGTCAGCTCAACATCTTTAATTCACTCGCCCAATGATGCACAATACTCAATCAACACAGCCACCACAAACAGCTTGCATTTTCTGATGAATCTCTTTTGGGGTGACACCTTCTGCTGCCAAGAATTCCATGACTGGATACTGCTTGTATCACATTGACTGACCGTCTGATAAGGTTTTCCGTCAACTGAAACTTGAGAGGAGAGTCTACTGAACAAGACAGTATCTGCTGCCCACCAGTGCAACCATTTGTTGAGGAGTTATGAAGGCGGAGGCATTACTTTTCATTCAACCCTCATGCAAAGGTCATACTGAAAGTTGTGAGCAATAACTTTAAAAAATCTTAATATTTATTTTTTAGACAAACCAAATACATCATCCAGATCTACAGTCTGTTCATCAGTTCATGGTCCCTGACAAGAATACAAGTCAGTGCATCAATAAGTAATTCCAGGTACACATCAGTATCTGAAGCCGGATTTGAGCTTTTGGTTGCATGTACTGTAAGCGCAATCAGAAGCATGAGTCCAGCCCCAGATATCGCTGTGTACCTTTTCAACATAGTTTCCATTTGTTTGCATACATTTTTCCCATTGTTCTGAAAGTTTTAAAATACTCATGAAAGAACTCTGTTCCAGCTTCCTAAAGACACTGATGTGCTCCTTTCCAAATATCCTCCACCACCTCATAGCATTGGCCTCGCATCTCTTCCTTGACAGAACCAAAAACATGGTAGTCGGAGGAAGTCAAGTAAGTACTACAAGGAGGATGTGAAAGAGCTTCCCACCCAAATGTCCCGATGTTCCTCAGAGTGACATGAGCAGTTTAAGGACACATGTTATTCTGTTGTAGGATGCTCTTCCCAAGGCATTTATTGTACAATGCATGACAGGTTTTCAAAGGTTTATGGACATAGTGGGCAGCTTTCATGGTTTGTCCAGGTTCAAGAAAACCAAGCAGTGCACCCTGTGCATCCTAGAAGACACTGCCCATACGTTTCCCAGAAGATTGCACTGTTTTCACTTTCTTCTTCATCACCCATCATAATACTTTTAAAAAATCCTCACCTTCATTTTGAAATCTCTGAAGAAGGTTCCAGGTGATGGTTCTTCTCTGAAGTTCGTGGTCCTGGTCAATAAAAGTGGGACACAATGGATACAAACTTTTTGATAACCTAAGCTTTCAATCATTTTTTGCACTACACTATGTCCTATTGCAAGTTTTGTAGCAATTTCATCTACATTGACATGCAATGTGATGAGCTCATCAACTATTTCCTTGTTGCATTCGTGGAGCCAGTTTGAGGGTAACCACTTTAAGGCTTATCTTGGATACTCATATTCCCATCTTTGATACATTTCACCCATTTCCCTATGCTGCTGGTGCCCATGCAGTCACATTCATAGGAACATTGAAATCTCAGGTGAATATCTGCAACAGTTTTCCTTTTTATCAAGGAATTCAATGCTGTCAATGCTTGATGTCCCCTATTTTGAAAATCCTACACATGGTCACATGATAGAAGCTAATGACATCACAATATGACAGCATGTGGTATACAGTCTGTAGAATATGATCCTGCAGTTGTTTTGGTTACATTGTTGAAATGGAATTTTAACAATGAGTTGCTCATGACTTTCAGTATGACCCTCATAGATGCAGAGGGTCATAACACTTTTATAATGAAAGGTAAGTGTAACATATTCATATCATTTTACATTGTTAGCATTAAATAGAGGAGAAAGGGCAGATCAGTGTGCTGCTGTTGCATCAATAGTTTCCTATAGCAGTGCCATGGGACCAGTGGGCTGCTAATCACCTCATTCAAGACTAATTCAGTAGTTTTAATGAATATGAAATCCAAGAATGCACAGCAAATAATTTACTGAAATTACTTAAAGAGTCAATATAAACCCTATAGAGCGGTTTCATATAAATTAGAGAATAAATGCCCTTGAGAGAAGAGGCGGCGCCGTGGCCGAGCGGTTAGCGCGCTCGCCTACCACCTAGGCGGCCCGGGTTCGATCCCAGGGACCCGCATGTGGTATTCGTGGTGGACGAAGCGGCGTCAGGGCGGGTTTTCTCCGGGTGCTCCGGTTTCCCCCGCGATCTCATTCCACCGGTGCTCCATCTTCATTCCATGTATCATCAGTGTCACCGCCTGCGGTGCCGTAGTAGTAAAAGCGGGCGTTAAACACTACAACAACAAGTTGAGAGAAGACTAAGTCACAGCAATGTGGAATGGAAGTCACATTGAGAAGCAAAGTTTAAATACAGGTTTTACAATGTGAGCATTTAAAATTAATGGGAAACTTTATCAGGTCCCAAGAATAGGAAGGAAGAATTGATCAAGTTTTGACTGTTTTATTCCCACCCTGGGAATGGCATATTAGATTCAAAAGACCTTTGACATTAGAGATTATTGAGGCAGGTGTGACCTAAAACAGCTACTGGAGCCTTTCCTACTTGTAAGCTGGAAAAGTCAAACCCAGCAAATGTGTGTCCTGACGCCCTCAGATTCATTAAGCATTAGAAAACAGCAAAATAAAATAAAGAATGAAAAATAGCTTTAATGTATGCTATCTATAAAGGAATGATGCTCAGGAAGATGCTTTCACTAGAGAAATGGGAAATAGTAATGTTTGAATATTTAGAAAATATATATTACATCAAAATATGACATTGGCTTATATTGATTGATTAAAATTGGAAGCAAGCGGAAAAACTATTATGGCCAGTTACAAAAAATTACATTCCAATGTTCCAAATCAACTTTCTACTCTGCTACTGGTAAGGTCATTTATATGTATTTTTTGCTGTTCCTGGTCTATTGTGAACCAAAATGTTGCTTGTTGTTTTGCTTTCTAATCTAGTTTCTGTTCCCATTTCCAACCCCAGGTTATAGTGAACCAGCCTGGAAGTTTTACTTTATTTGAGCATTTTGTCATGGAAAACCAAAGATTCATGAAGACGACAAGGAGTTGCAATTTCATAATTATTATTAGAGAGGAGAGAGAATAGTTTTTAGTGTAAACATGAAAAATGATTCCTTACCAACCTGTGGCCAAAGTATGTTAATCATGAGTTGCAAAACAGAAACAAAATAAGAGGCTACATTAATTATGCAAAAACTGTTCTTTTACTAGGTCAATTGTCTATTGAGACAAAAGTTCTCAGTATGGCAACATAGCTTATTAACCCTAGATCACAAAGCCTATTTTTATAGTACATAAACAAAAGCCCTTGTAAATGTTACTACTTTTTATATTGATAAAAGAAACACAATAAAAATTGTAGATCTGAAAACAAAACACCCTCTTTAAGTATTTTCTTGCACTTCTACAGTTTTTATTGCTTCATTTACAGCAATTTGTGCACAGATTTGCTCAATATTGTCACCGCGCCCGCCGCATCTAATTGCCGACAACCGCAGTGTTACCCATCGCATTATTGTCGGCACTACCGCAAAGGAGCCGAAGGAAAGATATAGAGAATGGCCGCATTGTTGGGGCGCTTGCCGAAAGAGAGAAAAGGATAGATTCTTCTGGAGTCTTCTACTTTGTATCTCGCCGCAATAAGTGAACGTTCCTGAAGCTTCCAGAATAGTGCCTGGGAGATATAAATAGCGGTAAAGTGTGAGTCCAGTCAGTCAGACGTATGTGAAGGTTGAGGAGTCGTGCCGACGGAGACGGACAGACGATGTGGAGAGTTTTGCCGACGGAGAAGAGTTAGTTCTTTGTGTTACGAGTTCGGAGCCGTGCTGTTGGAGAAGGGAAAGACTTTCTAGTTGTTGCAACGAGTGTACAAAGTTACTGTTTACGGAAATAAAAGTGTTTCTTTATCTCGACTACATCTGTCTACTTTACTTCACACCCACACCAAAAAGTCACACTGGTGTCAGAAGTGGGATTCGTCGAATTGCTTCTAGTTTCGTTACATCGTCGTTAGAAGTTGCAACGTTAGAACCAAGATGGAGGGAGATTCGGAAACCAGGATGATGGCAATGATGAAAGAATTATTCGCCGAAATGAAGACAGAAATGTCCAAGATGAAGACGGCAACCAACAACCTCGCTGCCGAAATGAAGACGAGAAACGACAACCTCGCTGCCAAAATGAAGACGGCAAACGACAACCTCTTTGCCGAGCTGAAAGAAGAAATAAAGACGAGAAACAACCTCGCTGCCGAGCTGAAAGAGATGAAGACGGAGCTATCGGCGAAAATTGACGGCGAACTGATTGGCGTGACGGAAGGCGTGGAAGAACTCGGCGAAAAGGTGGAAGACCTCTGCCAGCACGTGGACGTCGTGGAGGACGACGGGGAACGTCTTGGCGCCCTGGTAGTAAGAGTTGACGAGAGCGTCAAAGTACTGGATGCCAGGGGCAGACGGAATAGCGCGGAGCCGGGGAGGGAGCACCTAGTGGCCGAGGCGACAGTTGCGCCCGTTTCGGATGATATGAGGGAAGACGTGGAACAACTCGGCGAACTGATTGGCGCGAGGGAAGACGTGGAACAACTCGGCGAACGGATTGGCGTGACGGAAGACGTGGAACAACTCGGCGAACGGATTGGCGTGACGAAAGACGTGGAACAACTCGGCGAACTGATTGGCATGACGGAAGACGTGGAACAACTCGGCGAAAAGGTGGAAGACCTCTGCCAGCATGTGGACGTCGTGGAGGACGACGGGGAACGTCTTGGCGCCCTGGTAGTAAGAGTTGACGAGAGCGTCAAAGTACTGGAAGCCAGGGGCAGACGGAATAGCACAGACCCGGGGAGGGAGCACCTAGTGGCCGAGGCGACAGTTGCGCCCGTTTCAGATAACGAAAGTGTACGTCTCGGGGAAGACAAAGGGGCAGTTCAGGGACGTCATCGAGGATCCTCTGGAGGAGTGTGTCGGGTACGTAACCAACCAGGATATGACGTGGAGGACGATCAGCAGGGAAGCGCACAAGCAAACGAGCATCACGCGAGAACCGACTTGGCGTGTGACATGGGGGGACCGTCGGAGCCATCCAATCACCTGACGCTTAGTGCCGTGAACGGAAGAATGGTGGACATCATCTTGGACGGCAGGATACAGGAGAGGCCGTGCCGAGCACGAGTGAACACGAGTGCAGCGGTGGACGCGACTCGCGCGGATGTGGTGGGGTTTGTTGCCGGACCCATCGCAAGCAAGGTGGCTGCGAATGTGCGCCAGAGAGGTCGGCGGACATGGTACCCAGTGAGCCGTTTCCGAGTGCGCAGGATGGCCCGTCAACACACCAGGAAGAAGGGCAACTGGACGAGGGACCGTCAAGACCGGCGGTACTGTTGCAGAATTTCGAAGCAGGATGGCATACATCGTCTTACCCGGACCAAGGGACACTATCCAACAGCGATACCTAGGATCGTGCCTCCTGGAGAAGAGGTTCGATGGGTTAGTCCACCGGGGCGCAAGGGAGATGCCGCAGTGATAGTGCTGGTCGGGACGACCAGCTCTGAGGAGGGAGCAGCGTCACCGCGCCCGCCGCATCTAATTGCCGACAACCGCAGTGTTACCCATCGCATTATTGTCGGCACTACCGCAAAGGAGCCGAAGGAAAGAGATAGAGAATGGCCGCATTGTTGGGGCGCTTGCCGAAAGAGAGAAAAGGATAGATTCTTCTGGAGTCTTCTACTTTGTATCTCGCCGCAATAAGTGAACGTTCCTGAAGCTTCCAGAATAGTGCCTGGGAGATATAAATAGCAGTAAAGTGTGAGTCCAGTCAGTCAGACGTATGTGAAGGTTGAGGAGTCGTGCCGACGGAGACGGACAGACGATGTGGAGAGTTTTGCCGACGGAGAAGAGTTAGTTCTTCGTGTTACGAGTTCGGAGCCGTGCTGTTGGAGAAGGGAAAGACTTTCTAGTTGTTGCAACGAGTGTACAAAGTTACTGTTTACGGAAATAAAAGTGTTTCTTTATCTCGACTACATCTGTCCACTTTACTTCACACCCATACAAAAAGTTACAATATTCTTGCAGTAAGCACAACAACATTCTGTGTAATATGTGACTGTCATTCTTCTTTTTTTAGAAGTTCAGATGTGACAAAGAGTTCTCTTGCCAGCTCTAGGCTGTTCTTGCCTTTTTAATGGTGACTCTTTAGTTAGGACATCTTGTATGGCTACTCAAAGGTGTGTTTCTAGTTTGTAGTCTCTTCATTTTCCAGGGTTTAGTTAGTTCTTCACCCAGGCATAGAAAAAAATATTTTCATGGCAATCTGTTGGCTTCCTGCTGCTGATTATTGCGAGTATGTATAACCAAAGCATTCACACACCCAATATTCATCATTCCATAGAACACACATAATGGCCATCTTCTGGCTTTTCAGCTACATGAATAGATGCTGACATCTGGTGCAGCATGTCCACTCTAAATTTGGTAGCATTGTAATCCTCTATTATGTGTGGTTTCTTACTAATATCATTGAAAGTGGGCTGATCATGAGTATTTGACAGCAGAACAACCATTTAATTTGGATTTGTTTCATATGAAACCAAGGCTTTCTCTGTATCAAAGCTAAACATAGACAGACGTACTTACATTTCTGGGTTTCGTGGATAGTAGCTCAGGGGGCATTTCAGTTTATTGTAATGCATAGTGCCAACCAGTGTGAGCTTATCCTTCAAATGATCATCTGCCAGTTTCACTGAGATAAACCAGTTGTCTACTGTGATGTTTCTGTTTGATCCACAAATAATCTTGGTGATTTCCTTTACATAAAATTCTCTGAGAGACATTCCATTTGTCTCTGTGCATTTCCCTAAGCAGTGAGATGCATCAATAATATACTTTGTCTTTGCATCAAAGACCATTACTATCTTGATCCCAGATTTATTTGATTTATTTGGGACACACATGCAGAAAACACATCATCCATGAAAACCCAACAGTTGCTCATCTAGAGTAACAAATGGGTCTGGTTTATAACAGGTTCTGGAATTATGAATAAACTGTTCCCAAATTTTGCATATTGGTGCAATATAATCATTTTCTGTTCTAGCTTCACAAGGTTTGTTATCATCAAATCTCAAGCATGAGACTAAGAATATGAACCTTTTGGAACTTATTGTGGGTTTGTACAGAGAACTGCATAAATCTGTATTGAACATTTCTCTTACATACAGATGATTGTTTTTCAAAGCTGCTGTTATTACAAATATTCCAGGAATGGCCTTTATCTCTGCTATACAGGTTTGTTTTGTGTGTTTGTTAATGTTTTATATCTTGATCTCCTCCTATCTATTTCTTCGTTGGTATATCCCATTATAATAATTTAAGAGGTTGAATCCAATAAGCTTGTTGGCATAAATAAATAATAATTACCATCTAAAGGTTACTTAAACCCGGGACATAAAGTACTTACAATTGTAAGTCGCCCTTGGGATATTTGTCTCTGATGTGAGATTCCCTTGTGGTTAACTGGTAAAAAGTATGAATCAGCTGGGGAATTTAATGTCGTACTGGCAAGTTGGCGATGGTAGCTTAATGGTTAAAGCAGCTGCTCGATAAGCGGAAGATCCGTGGTTCAAATCCCGGCTATGGCATTGAATTTTTCAGTTTCTGATTCAACCTCTTCAACATTGCCCACACACGGCTTGTGTGTTTAAAACACCAGCAGTAAGCTTGTTGGCATAAATAAATAATTCCCATTATAATGTTTGTCATCTCATCTGTGAAAAACAAAGAAAATGTCTCCTGAGGAGTCTTCGCTGCCTTAGCTTGTCCAATGGGCACCTGAATGAAGTGGATAATGTTTCTGTTTGGCATGTGACAATTTGAATTGCTGACAGATATTGTGGACCATCGGTAATTGTTTTGCCTTTTAGAATCTTTCTTGGTGGCAATGCAATATTTGTGTTACTGGATAGTGAGGAAATTCTTTCATCTTTTTCTCTTTCAAATGTGGATTCATTAAAATTTTCAAATTCAAGCTGCATTCATTTCTGTCCACATTGGCCAAGCACCAGAGAGTCTTGGGGACTGCTTTGACCCATATCAATGTTTGGCTCTGGAATATCTTCACAATCTGAATCAGTTATTACTCTTTCATCAATCTCCGCATCATCAGTTTCTTTATTCGAACCAGAATCACTGTCAAAATCTGTTTTCATCTACTTCTTCTTCATAAAAGATTCTCATAACTTTTCTTTAAAATTTATGTCATCTCTACACAGAATACTCATCTAAAATACTATATAATATAAAAATTTTCAGCACATGATATGCACATTATACTATCACATATAGGTACCTATTGAATCAATATCACTGCTTGCAACAGTTCCTGTTGTTTCACTTAACTTGTGTAATTCTGAATATGTAGACACAAATCCTCATTAAATTTACGACATAGCACTCAATACTGATGAATCAGACCAACAAATTTTCACAATGTATACTCAATAACCAACCGTTTTGAAAGCTAGAAAGCTACAATGAAGTATAGCGATGTGTATGAAAAATGTAAAGGATATAGCAATGTAACCTATTGTGCATCATTAAAATGATGGGGCTTTGGGATCTAGGGTTTGTAAAAACCAACAAATATAAAAAGAAGTGCAATTTAACTTTAGAGATTAGTTGTATGTGAACAGTTTGTGAATTGGATTTATTCTTGAATGACAAATGTTCATAAAGTTTATGCTGTTTTACCAACCTGATCAGAATGTGAAAACCAATCTGTGAATCAGTTGGCATTAATCATGAATTTAGGATTGTCAAGGATTTTCTAATGGGTTCAGTTGCAGTTTAGAAAGCTTTGTAAAATAACAGTAATTTATAAACATTAACATAATTCCAAAAAGCAATTATATTTAACCACTCTGTTTATAACAGTCAAAAGTAAATTTATGGTTTCACTGCTGTCTGATGACATTCTATGAAGGTAAGGAGCGAAAGGGTATATCTCAGCACTGCCAGTCTATGATGTGAATAGTATTTTATATTCCACATTAAATGAACATATTTTGCTACTTTTTAATGATGAACACTAAAATTTAGTTCTCTCTAACATATGCAGAAGAATTCAGTCATGGTTTGCATTGCTGGAAGAAACCTACAGACCAAGGGTGAAAATTACCTCTAGCACAAATTACTGGTCTTCTGCCCATGTGTGTCTTCTGCTTCCTGCAATATGTTGAAAACTCTCTTCTTGGCAAAGTATGTGAATTTGGTTGTTCATTGTGTTACCTCAGAAACTATTGATATAACATTAAAATTATGGACCCCAGCACATAACCCTAAAGCTCAGCCCTAGTCTCCAGCAGAACTAAGCAGGATGCCAGAGTTTCCATACATCCCAGGGGAGCATAAACTCAAAGGTAGATCAGCTTTTATTGAACAGTAGAGGTGGTTTTCCAGAACATAATACTTTTAGTCATTTCCTATTTCTGAAATGAGATCACTTTTACAGTGTTAGAAATAACAGAAATTTATCCTAGTAACATGGGAGCCCTATTAATCTTGAATGTTCACTGTGGGAAATAATATGGAGTGATGGGTGTCAATTTAGTACTCGCCCTTCACACTCTTTTTTCTTGTTCTTCCTGTTCCTACACATTTTACAGATATGATGTCTTTGAAGCTAAAGTTTCAGCTTTTCTTAGCCTTTTTCTTATTTTTTCAACACCCTTCCAATCAGGATGTTGTACTAAGAACAGCAGCACACAAAGGAGGAAATCAGTGCTTGGTGACTGAGCAGTTGATTTTATAGTTCTTTTAAAACTGTTTTGTTCAAAATAACATGTTAAACATACTTGGAATTCTCTTATTTCTGAATTAAATACTGAAATTTAGCTACCAATTCTAATAATCACTGCAATATAAGCATCAATTAAAAATTCATTCCTTACAGGTGTTAATGGTTCACACACCTTTGCAGTAGCAGTACAGATTGGCAGTACTGTCCTCTCATCACAATATACATCAGGGACAGAGATAAAATGAATGGACTGTAAATGTTTCAGCTATGTTTATACAGCTGATAGCAAATGAAATAAGTGAGATTACATGTACATCAATTGCTTCATGTAACCACAAAAACAGCGCTCTTATAAAATTACCCTTACAAACGATTTTGCATAAGGCTACTGCTTTAAAAGAAAGCATTGTTAGTCTCTTGTCAACTACCACAAAGTTTAAGTTAAATGGATTGTATTAATGAACATACATATGCCATATATTCATTTATTTGAGTGGTTTCATTAGATAGGTGGTGATAATTATAGAAGTAAGCAACAAAGTAATAAGAATAACTATATTTCTCTGCTCATAAATGTTTCCTTCCAATCAATTGGTCACTTACCAAATTGGCAGCCACAGTTCCAGAAATCTTGGGGATTATAATTACTCGAATCCACACGACTTCCATTTGGAAATACTCGTGTAAGAAAGATTTTATTGTGATCTGTAAATTCTTCTGCAGAAGTGTGACCTAATTTTGCAGCAACACATTCACTCAGTGAGCACATTTCACGTGGTGTTTCTGAAACATATTGTCAAAATTGTAGACCACACATATTACTATTAAACAAAAATCACATTCTTATCTTAAAATTAGAATATGATTTGCTTAATTCCAACATATACCTACTATTAAAAGTTGTTTTAATTATTTATATATCATGGCATGATAATTTGTCTTTGTATATTCTGTGACAACTTGTACAGAATAAAATTTGTCCCAACAAAGGATCTTAGTTTATAGCTTTGTTTCAGCCAACTTGTGCCAGGAAAGCAGTCTAAGTAATATATGTCAACAGTATGACAGTGGTCACTATGAAAATTATTCTTATTTGAACAAGCTGCTACTAATTTTGTTAAATGCTCCTTCTACCACAAGTGACTTACATATAGTAATTATATGCGTCAGGTGCTACATTAGTATAAAACTTGGATATAATTCAGGTATCACAAACTTAGGAAGAGGAAGGTGAAAATTGTTTTCCAACGGATATTTTGCATATAAAACATAGGAAAGGTGGGAGAGGAACCAAATGGAAATTTTAAAGAAGAGGCTCTCTTTATATGTGAGGCCATATTAACATATGATGGTTAGAATTCATATTCATCGTCGTCGTGGTCATCATCATCATCATCATCATCATCCTTACCACTGCCACCACCACTGCCACCACCACCGCCACCACCGCCACCACCGCCACCACCGCCACCACCACCACCACCAACACCATTGTTGTCATTGTCATCATTATCATCATCACCTCACCACCACTATCATAATCATAATCATCATCATCAACATCATCATCATCATCATCGTTATCATCATCATCTTGGTGTTGTTAGATAAGGAACATATTACAATCTGTAGCTCTATTTAAGAGGAAAAGAAGTGCTGTCAATTAAAGAATGCAAAAGTACAATAATAATAAAACTAGCATATAAAATAAATTTGGTTATAAATTTTAAGAGGTAGAACTGGAACTTAAAAATTCAATGCCACAACTGGGATTTGAACCACAGACCTTCCGCTTACCGGGCGGACGCTCTAACCACTGAGCTATTGTGACAAACTGCCAGAATGGCATTAAATTCTCAAGCCAGTTCGTATTTTTCCTGGTAAACCACAAAGGCAGTCTCACATCAGAGACAATTACCCCAATGGTGACTTACTATTGCAAGTACTTTATATCCCAGGATTAAATAACCTTCACATGGTAATTATTATTTATTTATGCCAACAAACTTACTGTTGGTGTTTTTAAACACACAAGCCGTGTGTGGGCAAAGTTTGAGAGGTAGAACTGGAACTTAAAAATTCAATGCCACAACTGGGATTTGAACCACAGACCTTCCGCTTACCAGGCGGACGCTCTAACCACTGAGCTATTGTGACAAACTGCCAGAATGGCAAAAATTAAATTCTCAAGCCAGTTCATAAGAAAGTATAAACAGTAAGTTTGTTGGCATAAATAAATAATAATTGGTTATAAATGTTTAAATATAGAGCCATAATGAATCATTGCCTTAAGGATTCTTATAAAGTGAGTTTTAGGTACTGATGCTCAAAAATGAGATCTGGGTTTGAGTATAAAAGATACCGGTAGTGTTCCATCCCTTCTTTATATACATAGACTTATAGATTGATGATCTATTCATCCTGTAAAATCATACATATGGACATAGGCTCCATGATATAGATAAGTCGAAAAATGATCAAAATTATAGTTAAAATCACTTAAAAAATTGATTGCTTAATTATAGCTAAAATACTTATACTAGTTTTATTGCTCTCTGCTTTTAAAGCATATTAGGTACCTAAAAGGAGCAAATCATATCTCAAAAGTTGTCTGCAATTGGAAGGAAAAGCAAAAATCAGCTGTTCATGTTTTAAACGAGAGTTTCTTTCATGGTGTTCATGCTCATGATGGAAATAGCACCACATAGCAAGTAATTTGACAAAAACACATTTCATTTGACAAAAGAATGGTGTTTTTAGGATGAGGGAAAAGTGAAAGAAAAGGAAACAGAAGAAAAGGAAAACTTATATAACTTGTACCCATTAGATTCAAATATGTGGATGTTGATCAAACTCTTTTAATGTGTTATTTCATAACAGTTTAACCTTAGAATACATTGTTTCAAAAGATCCTTACTTTTTCTCGGCAAGGTTTTGTTGCCAATCACCATTACTTGTATGGAACATAATATGGTCACTCATGTGCTATACCAATCATCACCACTACTACGAGTATAAACAGGGAGAAGTCTGATAATTTTAGTTCATTCATTCATTAGAATGAAATTCATTGGGATACATCAAACAAAAAACTTACAATATTTACAATTTAAAGTAATTTCAATATTTGTTAGTTAAAAAATTTGTCTGTGCTGTAGAAGCTATAGTCATTTAAAAAACTTAGTAACATTCTTTTAAATTTTTGCTGTGATTCAAATTTTTTTATGCATTCAGGTAGCTTATTGTGCAGATGTAGCATGACATGAGTGAAACTGTTTTCATAAATGTTTGTCTTGTAGGAATTTACAAATAAGTTATGCTTAGTTCTGGTGTTATATGTATGCACTTCTGAGTTTGTTTTAAATGAACTTGTGGCCTTTCATATAGACAAGAGTTTCACATATGCAAATACTTGGGAAAGGCAAGATGTTTAATTTCTTAAAGAATTGTTTCCTTGTTTTATTTTTTCACAATGAGTTAAAGGGGAACAGAAACATTACTACAGATTACTTGAGTTCTGATGAATGCCTAAGAAATTATTTTAAAAAGTATTTTTGGTTGCAATAGGATAATTAAATATTAATTTAATGACATAAAATTGGGTGAAATGTATAAAAATATAGGTTTAAGGAGAAAAATAAAGTTCTAGACAAGATCAGACTTCTGTTCAAAAATAAGAATGCCAGATTACTCAAGTTTTACATAATTTGAGTAATATCCAAGGGGTATAATAAATGTATGCAAGGACATCTTAAAGTTGTAAGGACCTAATGAAGAGTAAAAGCAACTAACAATCAAGTATATAACAAGACAACCTACTTAATATTCTATTTCTGTAAAACTAAAAAAATCCAGATTTCTTCTGATTTACTTTTTTTACCATATATTCAGAACATAAAGGTACAATTTTAATAAGTTATGTCAAACTGTTGTTAAAAATATTATTTTTTTTATTCATAATTAATCACTTCCTGATATGGTAATATGAAATGCTACTTAGAACTCAAGCTTTATTGTATTGCTC
The DNA here is from genome assembly GCA_030765045.1 of Tenodera sinensis. Classification (NCBI taxonomy): domain Eukaryota; kingdom Metazoa; phylum Arthropoda; class Insecta; order Mantodea; family Mantidae; genus Tenodera; species Tenodera sinensis. The sequence goes on from CM060962.1 coordinate 103,118,500, forward strand.
CCAGTTTTAATTTGAGCTTAGTATACTAATACAAAAAAATTATTGTGCAGACATTTCTTAATTGTAATTAGTTTAAGAGAAAAAATTAATTTCTTCACATGTTACTGAATTTTTCAGGTTTTTCAATTTGAATCATAGAAAATATTTTCAGCTGAACTATAAAATACTGTTTAGCTAGTGTACAACAGTTTTTAAATCCATAATTCCTGTAGTGCTCCTGAAAATTTTAAAATAATGGGTTATAAACTGTGTTCCAAGGAGCATTCTGAAAAAAGTGAAAATGCTGATAAAGAGGAACTGAGAAAAATGGAGTTTAAAGCTCAACTCAATGCATTACTTGAATGGTACAGGACCAATTATATAGTCATTTATGGTTATAGAGATGTTGATAGTAAAAATCAAATTATGTTTAAGGAAGGTAAAAGTTAGCAGTATAATAACAGTACAAAAAACAAAAATAAAAAATGCTCACATTTTTTTTTTTTTTACAAAACTTCACATATGCCTTACCTTAAACAGAAATGTGTAACAATTAAAGTTAAAAACTTACGTATCTCTCTGGAAGTTGAGAAGTCAATGAAGCGGCAGCGTACTAGGGTGACTAGGTCTGAAAGCTCTTTACACAGTGGTATTCGTCTTGGTTTCTCTCTTTTTTTACTGGTCTCTAAACCCTCATCTTCGTCAGTAACTTCTCCTTGATCATCTTTCCAGTCAGGTGGCAACTTTTTGCCCTTAAATGGAAAATATTGAATAAGCATTTGGGGTAAAAGGACAACGTTCATCAATTATGCATTCATATGTAACTTCAATATTACTTTGATTATATGCTGTTAAAGAATTAAGAATAGATTAAAAAGAGGATGCGCTTATCATAAAGCAAGAATATAGTTAAACTCTCAAAAGCTTCACTATGCTAAATAAGTTTTTGCTCATAATTTTTTTATAAAAAGGAATTATCCTGAGCATGAAGGGAACAATAAGCTTGTTTATAATTAAAATGAATGTCGAGTGGAAGTTATTTAAACACTTGCACATCACTCACTTTTTGGATGATTAATTAGAAATGTTTTCGGTGGCATCGGCCACCACCTTCAGCTGTAGGTCAACTGAAATTATCTTCTAGGTTCTGGGCTCCTTCCAAATAGATATTATTGTACTAGTCTCTTGTGGATGTTTGGCACAATTTCAGGAGGTTGCTACATGTTGGGATTTCAAAGTTTAACACATAGTTATCGATTTTTAAAATTTACATTTTTTTCCATGTGGCTAAATTCAGATGTGATGTGATGGGTTTAAGAAATTTGATGTCTGCTCTAATACTTGAAAAATTTTTGAGCCAGATTTGTGACATCAACTTCACTTACATAAATTTAAAAGTGGAACATTTTTCAGAAGCTATTGCTTCCAACCCAGCCTGCGTATGCCTGGCAACACTGGAGACAGGATTACAGGTGGGTCATTGCAGAAGTGGCATGATCTGATCTTGTTATGAAACTATTAAAGTTGTTCCATGATGGGATTTCAAAGTTTATAACATATTCTTTTCTTTTGATAATGTAGATGTTTTCCCAGACTTTCAGTTCAGTGGACCTTCTGACATTTCTCAATAGTCACTTCAGGATTAATATCAAGGTTTGCAGTCCAAAAATGGTTTGTTACAGCTGATTTTTCTATTTGCTTATTGGAAATGGAACTAAAGTATTCATTCCTTCTGGTTTCAATGTTTCCTTTTTGTTTTGAGTACATTTACCCTGTTACAATTTTCACACTTAAATAAATGCCTGATTTTTTTTCCAATGGTATTCTGTTTTTCAGGGGTAAATTCTGGACTGTATACTTGTTCTGTGGAGCCAAACCCATATTGTATTTCTTGAAAATTTTGTTGAAACTGTAGTTTAGTCTAGGGTGGTATGTGGATTTTACAAATTGCTGGTGTGGTTCTTGTGTGCAGAATATAGTGCTCTTTCTGGTGTGCTTTTGTTTCTGAAATTTTACAATTTCATTCATCACTGTTGGGTTTTAACCCATTTTGTTGTGCTATGGAAGGGATATGGTTGTATTCCTGTCAATCTTCTTCTTTGCTGAGAGGTTGGTTCATCAACCTCATTAATATCAATAGCTTCGTGATGCCACTTTTGCAACCAGCACCTATAATCCAGTCTCCAGTTTTGCCAGTTGGAGCCAGAGTGAGGATGAAAGCAATAGCTGCTTAAGCACGTTCTGCTTTTAAATTTAGGTAAGTGAAGTTAGTGTCCCAAATCTGGCTCAACAATCTTTCAAGTATTGTCTCACTTCACTGTTTCCAACATTTGACCACAAAATCAAGTCTTCTCCAATTTATTATTAATATTACATTGATTACCTTTAAATTTGTTCAGTTTGAAAAGAGATTTTGTGTTAATTTGATTTTAATTTTACTTAAGTAGTTTAATATAAAATTAAGATTTGTGGTGGTTGTGATTGCTAGTCCAAAAGATTTAACCAGTGGAGAGAGCCGAACCGATGGAGTCACATGTCATGTGGCTGTCAGTTTGTTATGCCACGTGACTATTTGGAAAATTGAGCAGGAAAAGAAAGTAAATACGCGGGAGTAGTGCTTTGCAAGTAGTGTGGAATATGAACTGCTGCCTAAATCAGCAGACACATTGAAAGAAAGGAAAATAGAGCTATAAAGGTGACTCTTCAGTGCATTGCAGTATCTTTGCTGCAAGAGAATTCAACTGAATAAGTGGTAGAATAAGCTTCTTATTTTAAATTATACTAGTAAAATTACAATTGCAACTAACAGTACCTGAGAGTGACTGTTTAACTGAAAAAAATCTGATGTGTTACACTCACATGACTTTCTCTACTCTTGTACTAACCATTCTTACAAACTCTTGTTCCTATATCTTCGTGTTAGTTAAGATAAACATTTCTACAAATTATCTTATTGTTTATTTCCTTGTAGGTGCAACGGGAACTTAGAATACAGTAGGCTTTTTGTGATAGTCAAATGTTTTAAAGGTTTGAGATTCTGTTGATATTGCACACTTAACATATAAAAAAATGAACAATGATGATCCATTTCATGGAAGTTCTGTTTTCCGAAACTCACACACATAAGGAATATCTCTGAAATGGTTCACCCTACAAGAAAATTTGTTGTTGTTGTTGTTTTCTAGTGCCTTGCATCTGGCAATGAAGCCATTAGCATTCGTGCTTTCCAATACTTTTGAACTGTAGTTTCTTCTGATCTTAATGCTTCACAGGTCTTCAAGTGGTCTTCATTCATTTCTGCTGGGTCGTTACACAGGACACATATTGGTGAGGTTGAGATACCTATTCTGTAGAGATGACTTGCTAAGCAATCGTGATTTGTCAATAGTCGGAAGGCTGCAACCGCTGTTTTCCTTAGTCTCTGGGGGATTATATCTGGGTTGGAAAGTAGTGTAATCCATTTTTTATCTTTGGCATTTGTTTCTATTTCTTGTAGGTATGAATGAGAAAATTTTTTAATGATCAAGCGTTTTATTGAGGAATATGAGAAATTGAATTTAGACTTTTGTTTTATTGTTGTGCCTTTCTTTGCAAGTGAGTTGATACCGAAATTTAGATTTCCGATCGAATGGGCTTTTGAAAAAGACACGTTTTAATTTAATTGCCGGATATGAGATTTGCGATAAGTGTTAAGTAATAACATAAATAGATAATAGAGCTGGAAGTATTGTAAGGTGAGCAAGATATGAGTAAATAATAGTCGTTAAATTTGTAGAATAAACGCATTATTGGTTTGAAATTAACGAGTCATGACGTCATACCACATAGTTTAAATACACGTTCGAAAGTCAGTTCTACAAACCTTAAAAGTCGCGCGATATATCTAATAAAATATAAAGTAAACATCGTTTAATCCTAAAAAGGTAATTATATATTCGAAATTCATAAAAGAACATGTTATAATAGAAAGGGACATTTCTAAATTGCGGGAAAAGGAAATAGCATTTTGGATACGAGGCTTTCTTGGATGACGTCATGACATTCAAATAGGAAGAGAACGGTTTTTCTTAGCGTGGGTAAGAGAGAAAGCGTCGGGTGATTACTCAACCAGAGACCAGTACGGGAGGTCGTGCTGCGCGGATGTGATTGCGATTCCTCTACAGATACAAATATTTTCGGCATAGCTCCCGAAAATATTTAAAATAAATAATATATAAAGTTGTTCTTGGGTTGTCCATTACACTTACGCAAACCCGAGATAAAGAGATTTCTTGCAGAACTAGCCGGAGCGAGCTACATCGAAGGGCAACGTCACGTCACCAACGACTTCAGCTTCAAATGGCGATCCAATAACCAGGACACAACGATTTATACAGCTTCAAATTGGCTTCCCAACGTGTGGCTTCGAAAGAATGGACCAACCCCCAAGACGACCAGATCAGCATCGAACCAGCAGACAAGAAGGTGCCCAGCGTGTCAACATCAGTGAAACGTGTAGTGAACAAGTTTAAGTGCAGTTAAAGTGAAATAGTGAAAATATTGAAAATTTTGGTGAGTAGAAAAACACATGTAAATAGCTTAGAAATGGAAGACAGTGATAGCGAGTTTATAGGTTTTGAAAGTCCGGAAATTGAGAAAAGTGTAAGTAGGATGGAAGAATTTAATCAGAATGTAATTGGTAGCAGAATATGCCAAGAAGTAGAAGATCAGAACGTTAGAGAAACACCTAGAGGTAGCTCAGAAATGTTTAATACTAATTCAGAAAGGCCAGCAATTATGTCAGAAATAGAGAATATGTTTCAAAAGATAATGGAAAAGATGAGTAAGATAGATGAAACTAGTATAGAGTTAGGACAGAAATTAGAGAAGGGACAACAGGAAGTGGGAATGCAATTGGAGAATCAGAAGAGAGCTTTCGAAACCTTTAGGGAAGAAGTTAGGGAGGAAATTAATAAAGTTAGTAGTGAAGTAAAAGAAAATAGAGAACAGGTTAAGGGAGAATTAGAGATAATACGGCAAGAAGTAAAGAATTCTGAAAAGAAATTAGGTCAACAAGTGAGTGAAAAATTAGATAAAGAAAGGGAAATAGTAACATATAGATTAGACAAACAAAGGGAAGAGGTAGTACAAAGGTTAGATAAAGACAGGGAAGAAATTAGAGAAGAGCTACAGGGGTGTAAAGTTAGAATGGAAAGATCTGATGTAGAAAGTGAAAGGCAGGCTAGAAATTTGGAGGATGTTACAGACCAAATAAAAGGGGTAGTAACAGAAATTACTCAGGTAAAAGAGGCCTTAGAAAATTTGAAATTAAATGAAAATGCATGTAATCACAACAATCTTAGTAATGAAGTTGCAAGAAACGAGGCAATACCAGATGTATCAGCTGACATTTCGATGCAAAATAGAGGTAACAGTAATTCCCATTCTGATCTCAGAAATAGTGCAGGGACAGGTGACAATTCAAATTTACATTGGCCTAACCATGTCTTAAATGAAATGACACCTCCAGTTTTTGAAAATGAAGATTCAGATGATCCTAAAGCCTTTTTAGAAGGGTTACAAGAGTACTTCACGGTGAAACGTATACCAGAGGAGTACAAGATGGTGATAGTAAGAAAATGGCTAAAGGGTAATGCTGCTAATTGGCTAGGCCTTTCTATGGGTAACAATAATGATTACAGGACCTTTAGGAACATCTTTTTAACCAGATATTGGGGAGCTAGTAGGCAGGCTAATATTAGAGTTAAATTAAGCAATGGAAAATTTAATCCTAGATCGGAGGAATCGATGGTCAACTATTTTATGAGAATAGCGAGAAAATCGAAGATGTTGGATCCTCCCTTGGATGAAAAAGATCTAATAAATATAGTTACTCCACATTTTCCGGAAACGCTTCAACATTACCTAATCATAGCCCGACCCGATAGCATTGCAGCTATGATCGAATTATTATCAGCCTTAGAAGTCAATAAGCCAAAACACTCATTTGGAAATAAATATGAAGGAAAAGAAACTGTCAATTCTTTCGGGCAAGGGGCACAGTATTATCAGAATAGAAGTGAGATTAGGGAAAGATATAAAGGACCAGTACCAAGGATGGAATCATTCCGGTGGGAAAATCAAGGTAGATATAACCAGGAAGGGCGTCATCAAAATAGAAATGGTAATCAAAGGGGAAGAAATATAAGGGTGAATTATATGAATACAAATAGATTTGATCGAGGTAGACGGGGACGTTATTTTGGACATGGTAGAAATTCAAATGATGGGTATTGGACAAACGGAGATAATGAGTTTAGAACGAGGTCACCAAGACAGGAAGAAAGGTATTCTAATGGACGAAATTCCCCCGAAAATGCGGAAATGGTTGAGGCCATTAACACGGTCAAAAACATGGTAGGAAGTAACCCCGATTTAATGCAGGAGAACAGAAGTAACAATTCGGGAAATAGTACAGGAGCAATACCTAAAAATCAGGGAAACGCCAGACCCGGTCAAACGCGCCTTCAGTGAGAACTGGGTATCCTAGTAATGATTGTGATAAGTACTCGGAAATAAATAGTCCTGGAAGGCAAATGATGATACAAAAGAAAAGAGAATGTAAAAATAGAATCGACGAAAACGAAAAAGTAGGAGATCCACCTAAAATCAAAATTGGAGTAAATGGAAAACAATACAATGCAATTATAGATACAGGATCAAATAGCACAGTATGCTCACAAAATTTTTATGATAATTTACAAAGTAGTGGTTTTAAAATAATGTCTTTACCAGTTAATGGGATATATTGCTCGCTAGCTGTGGGAAAACGAAAAGAGAGAGTAAAATTTCAAGCAATGATAAATATTGAAATAAATGGGAGAATACTTGGAATTTTATTTCTGATTGTAGGAAGACTTGTTACAGATATTATAATAGGTTGTGATTGTCTTTATGCCTGGGAAGCTGTGGTGAATTTTAAAAACATGATTCTAGAAATGAAAGTTGAAGATGAGACCATTATAGTGCCTTTTGTGGAAGATAGTAGTTCAGAAACTATTGTACGAGAAAAAGAGGAAGAAGAAATCCAAGGGGATACATTCTTTGTAGAATATGTTAAAGTAGGAGCTATGGAATTAACTGAAGTAAATGTCAAAGAGTACAGAGTCGATAATAAAGAAAATGTAGAATGGGATAAAAAATGATTTCATAGACAATTTGAGGGTTTCTGATGCAACTAGGTACTATGATAGGGAGAGTAGTGAAGACTTAGAAGAATTGTTGAGAAAAAAAGTAACTCAGGCTGATCAACTAAATGAACAACAGAGGGATAAATTGTTTGAAATATTAATCCGAAATAAAGAAGTATTCTCTGAGAAACCTGGTAAATGTAATATTTATACTAATTCGTTTGAGATGATACCCATCAAACCTTTTACACATAAAGCGAGAGCTATCCCTAGTACAATAAGAGAAGAGGTAGATGCAGTTATAAAGTCAATGTTAGAAGATGAGGTTATTGAGATTTCTAATTCAGAATTTGTGAATCCCCTATGTATTGTAAATAAGGCCAATAGAAAGATTAGGGTGACATTAGACGCAAGAAAACTAAATTATTGTTCATCATACTTTCCATCAGGGAATCCAACAGAACGTGTCCTCCGAGATATAGGAATTTATTTACGTGTACTTACACATCATAATCACAAGGATTGGGTGAAATATTGTCCATTGATAGAAAAGATTATCAATCACACCATTAATGTAACTACTGGGTTTGCACCAATAAAATTAATGTTAGGAATTGAACCAGAACCAATATTGATCGGGGTACCAAAAACACTGAAAATAAATGACATTGAGTTAAGTGAAGAAGAAAGAGCGAAAATTGCTTTTGAACGAATCAAGAAAAAGGCAGAGAAGCGAAAATTAAAGAAAAAGAGTAGAAAACATAAATGGGAACCTAAGATAGGCGATTGGGTACTAGTTAAAGACCATAAGTTATCAAGTGCCTTGCGAGGTAGGAACAAAAGGATGGAATTGTTATATAAAGGTCCTGCAGAAATTATATCAAAATTTGGTTATCATACCTATGAATTAAAAGATGTTAAAAATGAAAAATGTCTGGGAAGATGGCATAAACAACTCCTTCGACCATACAAGAAACCGTGTGGTGCCTTGGAACCTTGATTTAATGTAAAAGAAAAATTGGAAGTGTCATTTGTCTATTGGCGCCCAATCAGCTTTGAGATAAAATGTAAATGTTAGCTTACTTGAAAATCATATATTGGTCAGGTACTTACATATTCATGAAAAATGCAGAATGTGAATTGCTATCTACTACAAAGAGCTTAAAAATATATTGTATAGAGCTCACAATAACAGCTTCAGAAAGATTGTTAAATTGTTCATCTCCGCATAGAGAGAAAACAGAATATTTAATTTGTAAACATTTGTTAAAATATTTAGATGTATAGATAGTTATCACAGCAAGACAAAGAAAGAATTTGTCTGAAGAGTGTAATGGATTTATATAAATATATGTACATTGTAGTGCTTAAAGGATATAGTACAGATATGTGTTACAATAACAAAAGTGAAAAATCACAGTGCAAGTGATAGTGAGAGCGAAGTGAGCAAACATGAACTAAAAGAAGGAAGTATAAAGAAAGACTCTTGAAGTTTAACCTTTATATAGAAGCTTCACAGAAGAAACCATAACATATTGTAATTAGTATTTAAGGATTAATGTTTAGTCAAGTGTATAATTGTTTGTCATGTTAAAAAGATTAATGAGAAAATGTGTTAATAACCAATTTCAAAAACAGTGTAATTGAAAATTGTATATAATGGGAGTGTTGCCGATTATTCAAAATACAGGAGTAATTTTTAATTTTTCTTTCGGGCAAGACATTTACATTATTTTATTATGAAATAATAAAATAACATAAATGGGGGCATTTGATACCGAAATTTAGATTTCCGATCGAATGGGCTTTTGAAAAAGACACGTTTTAATTTAATTGCCGGATATGAGATTTGCGATAAGTGTTAAGTAATAACATAAATAGATAATAGAGCCGGAAGTATTGTAAGGTGAGCAAGATATGAGTAAATAATAGTCGTTAAATTTGTAGAATAAACGCATTATTGGTTTGAAATTAACGAGTCATGACGTCATACCACATAGTTTAAATACACGTTCGAAAGTCAGTTCTACAAACCTTAAAAGTCGCGCGATATATCTAATAAAATATAAAGTAAACATCGTTTAATCCTAAAAAGGTAATTATATATTCGAAATTCATAAAAGAACATGTTATAATAGAAAGGGACATTTCTAAATTGCGGGAAAAGGAAATAGCATTTTGGATACGAGGCTTTCTTGGATGACGTCATGACATTCAAATAGGAAGAGAACGGTTTTTCTTAGCGTGGGTAAGAGAGAAAGCGTCGGGTGATTACTCAACCAGAGACCAGTACGGGAGGTCGTGCTGCGCGGATGTGATTGCGATTCCTCTACAGATACAAATATTTTCGGCATAGCTCCCGAAAATATTTAAAATAAATAATATATAAAGTTGTTCTTGGGTTGTCCATTACACTTACGCAAACCCGAGATAAAGAGATTTCTTGCAGAACTAGCCGGAGCGAGCTACATCGAAGGGCAACGTCACGTCACCAACGACTTCAGCTTCAAATGGCGATCCAATAACCAGGACACAACGATTATACAGCTTCAGAGTCTGCAGCTTCGTTCCCCATGACTCCACAGTGTGCTGGAATCCATTGGAGATGAACAGTCTTATTAACTTTTTGGAGTTGTGTTAACATTTTGTAGCATTCTCTAATTTTTGTTGACTTCTTTGTAGTATTTGAACATATTCCCTGAATTGCAGCTTTAGAATCTGAAAGAATTACTGCCTTGTTAAATTTATTTAAGGAAAGATTTAATAATTGTCGGAGAGCAATGTGTATAGCCTCTATTTCTCCATCATAATTTGTTGTGTCTCTGCCAACAGAATGATAAAAGGACAAGAAAATTTATTTGCATATAAATTGTGTATTTTAGCAAGATCTACATTTTTTGTACAGTACGATTTGGTCTATCTCTAATGGTTTACCAGTTATGCAAAAGTCGTCCAGAGTAAATACGACTACAGGGGCTATAGCCAGAAAATTCAAGATATACATTTCATTTGTCATAAAAATATCTCAAACATATGACATTTTAATCAAAATCGTTAGAGCCATTTTCAAGAAAATAAAAATTTTGGAAAAATTTTCCATGTAAAGGGTAGTTTAGGGTGGGACTATTTTCTTCAAAATCTTCATGTCGCATCCTTAAAAGACATTAAACTTAAATACCAACTTTGGTTTTTAACCAACTTTTCGTTTTTGAGTTATGCTGTCCACAGACTGACAGAGACACACAGACTGACACACAGACACACACACGGACCTTTCTCTAAAAATGTTTTTTTGGATTCAGGGGGTCTCAAAACATATATTTCCGGTGAAATCTCGACATTAAATTTTTGGGTGGAATACAATACTTCCCCTACTTACCAGTAGAGAAAGTAAAAATATATGTGTGTGTAACATTGGTATATTCCATTAGTTTGAGTGAAATTCGTAGCAATGAGGTAGATGTAAAGTGCTTTTAAGGGTTGTTAATGTTGTCATATTGTGTTATAATGATTAATGATATTTGTATCAATTTTTAGCCATCCAGACAAAGTGGGATATGCAAACACACAATTTGCAGTTTAAGTCTCCAGTACTAAGGTATGTTATTCATTTTGACTAACATAAAAAGTGCTGGAAACAAGGATAAGTTTTTAAGAGCTTCTTACTCTAACAGTAATTTATATTGTCCTAACTGTATTATATCATATTTATTTCATCCATACAAATATGATATATATGGTTAATGATACTGAAGTTCAGTATGGCAGATGATTATTGAAGACCGAGAAACACTTTCATTGGTAAATTCAGGGTAGGTGCATATTAATCTTCAGTTAATTAGAAGTAGCTGGTAATCATTCGGTTTTAGCTACACTGGTGTTTCAGCTAGTTTCCCATCTCTTCACAGTTGCCTACTGCACTTTGCTTATAAAAACATCCTTCAGCTTCGCATTGTGGCTTAGGGGCTTCAGTACATTTTGCTATACTTGTTAATTATGTACCTATCTTGTGGTTGTGTGTATTTTCAAGCACATTTTAACGGAAGGCATAAGAGGGTTTATACCACAGAATATTTCAAAGTAGTTCATTGTTCAGTATCATTCTAAGAGTGTAAAATGAGTACTGAAGATTTTGCACACAGTGTTTAAAATTGTGTTTTTCAGTGTCACACTAAAGCAGAATGAGTCTACTAAGAACTATTGCATATGCAGTACTCATAATTAAATTAGCTGTTTTACACTGCAATATACAACATGAGTATATTGAGATTGCGTTTTAATTACCATACAAATTGTAGATATACTGAAGTTAATAAGTACTTTCAAATTCATATTAGAGTTACAGTTAATTTAACTTTTTGAATTCAAAGTTACTGTGGTTTAAACACAATGGCATGCCCATTGATTTATACAAATACGTACCTATTTAAAAAATCTGACAAATTCCTAAATTGAATATATTAGATCCTATAAAATTCTAATATGTTGATAGAGAGAACTTAATTTTAACTGTTTGGAACCTAGAAATCTGGGGCTTTGTTATAAGTAGATTTTTGCCAGGGCTTATAAATCTGCAGTTTGTGTCTTGCTTTCTTAATAATGGAGAAACCCTCTGAATCAGTTTACATTACAGTGGAATTTTACTGAATGTTTTAATAAATCAGGCCTGAGATGTAAGCACCATGCTGGGCACATGACAAATTAAAATAATAAACCCATTTTCTACTCTTCCTGCTTCGCAATTTCAGTCACATATTTATCAAAACTTTGTCTTCACTCGAGGAGGCCTATGAACACCTGATAATACACAGCATACAATGCAGACACATCTCTACATCGAAAGAGCAATAAAGAAGTGCCTCTTATTGCGTGTCATATTGCAGCCTCCTAGATATGAGGTTTTGAGAAACATGGAAAAAATGTGTGCCCATTCATACATTTTCATAATAACTCATATTCGGAATATTTGTATTCCTAGCTACTTGTATCTTAATCCCTATGAATGTTGTGAGAAATAATAATTGCAATGAACACCTGTGGACCAAAAAATGAGTCATGTCTGGAATGGCAGGCTACTTTAACAGTAGAGAACAACTCCACAAATACCAAATAACTCGCTGGTTTCAACAACTAGGTATGTTTGACTGTCTATCTGTCGTGTGTGTGTGTGTGTGTGTGTGTATGTGTGTGTGTATGTGTGTGTGTGTGTGTGTGTGTGTGTGTGTGTGTGTGTGTGTGTGCGCGCGTGTGTGTGTGTGTCTGTATCTATGTAGTATCAGAAGGGAAGTAAAGCCGGAGATCCTGAGTTCTAGATTTATGGCAAGTAAAGGAACCTCAAGCCTGATAAAGCTTCTGAGCAAAATTAAGCTTTTTATGCCTAATATAGAATGGTATGCTAGAATCATAGCAGTTAGAGCATCCATAAAAAAGAGCACTCAAACTGTATAGTTAACCAGTTTAGATCAATTAATGTTAATTGTTCTTCAAACATGCCATGTATAGGCCAAAGTTGATCATGAGTGTAATGAGATTGTAAACCTGCTACTTTTGGCAGAAAATTTATTACTAACTAAATACTTTTTACAACCACTAAAATTGATTATAATCCATTTAAAATTGTCTATATTTTAAGTGAAAATAGATAATGACCTAGCTCCTCTTAACCTAAGGAACTCCCAAATACTGCTATTCATTGCATTGTAGTTTTACTTATTTCTATGATATAAACAGTGGGAAATTGGAGTTGTGATTGTGAAACTACTGGGTGTAAAACTTAACAAGCTGCTAGTGTCCAGTACCGTATTTAATTGCATACTTGCCACACTTTCTTGTTCTGCATATCATTGCCATTGCTGATTATGTTGAGTGAGCCCATATTTGTTATTTTGTGATGTAATCTTTAAAATTAGGGTATTTAGAAGTTATAGGTGAGCAAATTCCTTTACTATTTGTAACTCTTCCCGATCCACATAGCACCTTTCCTGTTCCTCCTGTTTATGTCCCCTTTTGAACACCATTATCATTGACTTTTTAAAATATACTCATTTCTTGCAAAATGCAAGATTTGAAGAACTCTTGATTGACTCCCAATGGAGATAGAGCCTACCATCCTGTTCTTGACTGTAGGCACATATAAAGACTTCAGTAATAAGTAGTATTTACTTGTTTACAATTAACCATGAATAAACCACATTTAATAGCAAAGTCACTAATGAGAATAAATTACTCCAAGTGAAATTTGTAGTTGAATGTAATTACATTTAAGGATTTGTCAATACAGTAATATGACACCTATAAAGTGACTATAGGGAGCACAAAATAAGAAGGCACACAAGTAGCTCCAATCCCTACTCAGCTATGGAGCGCTGTTGCTGGAGCACATCCTATGTGAAAGAAAGAGAGGGGAGATATGCACGTGAGCGTTACCGGTAGACAGCAGCAAGGACGGTGAAGGATTGCAAGGTGCACAATTAAAACCTGTCAGAACAATTTCTCTCTCTTTAAAATGAGACAATAGGCTCTAATCCTGTAATTTGCTTCAAATATAAATTCCTCATCTAAGCAGATAATTTTCATTTGCAATCTAATGTTTCAACGGAGTTCATATCTTTCAAGTTGAAAATTGGACCAAGGTGATAAAACATTACAATGATGAGCTTTTAATTTTTTTATTACCGTATTTTATCACATAAGGCCCCCCCCCCCTCGCATATTTCCCTCCCCTAGGATTTTTCATTACTAAAAATTATTTACCTATTAAACATCGCATAATTCCCTCTTTCAGTTCGTTCTTATTGGAGCAGCCTTCAAATGACTTGATAATGGACAACAATTGAACAGCAGTGCCTGTCATGGATAACAATGTTAGTAGGTTAGTAGGTTAGCAAGACAATGATGACAGTTGCTGTCGAAACAATTGTCCAAAAGTAACATAATTTAGTAAGGGAAACTTAAGTATAATCATCCTACTCACTAGCTCTTTACTCTATTTCATAAGCTTGTCTATGCTTTTAATATTTGTTTTTATGGTTCAGTGAGCCATCAGGTGCTAGAATGTTAAAAGACAGATGAATGGAATGAATGGTAGTCCTTTTTTGTTTGTTTGTTAATGTCCTCCAACGTAATGTCATATTGGACGGTGAGTGAATGAAATGGGGGATGAAATGGGTGAAATGATACTCAAATGAGCTCAAGGTCTATGGAACTGAATTATAGTCTAATGATGGAAATACAAATTTGGGAAAACTTTTTCATTGCCAAAAAACAGAATCTTCTCATGAATTTTGATATCCCTGACATTGATGATGTCATCCAACTGATGAGAAGAATAGATGGCAGCATGACACCAAACTGGAACCAAACACCTGTTGCAGCATCAGTTGACCACTGAACTGAAAGTAGGGAAGAAGTCTCCCAGAAACTATGCTTCATTTAATGACTCATATGTGGAGAAAAAAGTGTCTGGAAGGTTGACATACTTTGCTGTAATTTTAATAACTATGGCACTCCACTGTCTAAAATAGGTATTTCTTGTTTTTTTTCAAGCCTTTGTTTCCTTTAATATGCATTATAGCTGAATGACAATAAGGTTGGAAGTTAAAATCCACAATTGCTTCAGCAATACTGGATTTTAAGACAAAAGTCATGATGATGATAATAATGACAATTCCATCAATAATGAACAGAGCAAAATAGAAAATCAGTGTTATTTGAAGTGTATATTAATGTTGAAAATGCAATTATAGAAGCCATGACAATCTCCAAGCTAGTTCAAGTTATCCATCAGCACAATGCAGCTAAAGAAGATGAAAATGAATGAAGGAATGAACGAACGAATGAACCAACAAATGAATGAATGAACAAACGAACGAACAAATAAATGAATGAACGAACAAACAAACAAGCAAATGAATGAATGATGATGATGGTGAAGAACCCTCAAATGTTCCCATAGATTTTAATTATGCCATAAATGCCTTAAAATTACTCAAATACTTTCTGATGCTTCAAATCATCTCTGAGGAACAAGTGATGGAGCTATTGCAGTGGGAAGGCATAATTTTTGCTGTGGCTGTAAAAAAGAAAAAACAAACAAAAATGGAAGACTTATGTGAATGTTTCCTTTATATAGATTTCATTCCTATATAATGCACTGTTTTATTGCTGATACAAGGTTGGCATCCTCTTCATTTCCTTCATCTAGCATATTCAATAGGTTCCTCACATTTGTACATCAAGGCCCACAAAAACATATAAACAAAGCTTTACAGTATTACTGTCATGGAACATTACATGTGAGTATTTACCCATCTAGTTCCTTTACTTAATGTTGCACTGAAAAATTGCACTCACCATTAAAAGTACTTTGCCTCGAAGTTCATAAGGGCTCATTTGGCTTATATCACGGGAGCTTTCCTCTGGGTGAATATAAAGCATGTCTTTTAAAATTCCTTTAAGCAAACGTGCTACTGAGCGCTGTTGTTCTACACTACAATGATTCTCCAAATGAAGAATCAATGGGTACCTGAAAATTAAGAAGTTATATTCATTCTTTATCTGAAAAATAAAACATGGGGAAAAAAGAGAGTAGAAAAAATATTTCAAAAAACAAATAGCTGTAGATTTGTTAAACAGATTGGTTTTTTTATAAAGCTTCTCCTATTTGAGTGTTACTGCAATGAACCAAACACAATAAACTTTCATGAAATATATACCACAGGAAAAGAAAAGCACAGGTTACTAAAGCTGCTATATTTAACAAAGACAAGCAAATTATGAATATGACAGTCCTAGTGCAAGGACCACCCACAGGGTACAGTCTGAAATTTAAGTTTTTTATTTCATATTCTTCATATTTCTTCTTTCATCTGTCCATATTTAATGACATACAACATTTTTCTTGAGCCCTCAGTAAACAATTTAACAAAAGTGAACGCTGTATGCATAAATGTATATGCAAAATATGGAAGAAATCATAGGTGCTGACTTATACATTTGGGGCAGGTGCAAAATTTTGCAGTAAAGTCAGATATTAATAAAATATTTAGTGCAATTACTAAAGTAAAAGGTATTTAATCATAGTACAGTAAATATGCTTTCAGTTACCTGACATTTAAATAAATGATAATGAACTTGAAGTTTTAAGATAGACAAAACTAGGTCTGTTGAGTCTTTATGGTTATCTAGTGAAAGTGTTGTATTTCAGCTCATTCGTAATGGGAAGCCTGTTGTTTAAATTCTGCCTGGACCATCCTTGACAGAGGATTTTTCTTGGTTTTTCACAGTCTTAATAACTGGGAAATGTCAGGAAGGTATCCTAAACTTGGGCTGGATCATTTTATTCCAAAATATCCCTTCCTAATTATTATGACATTTCATGTATCATTGGTGTTCACTGCCAAATGGTGCCATATGTTATAAGAACAAGCATTAAACACTACTTTATAAAAGTTCATTACTGCTTATAAACTTGTTTGCCACTGACTGAAGACCTTCAAGATGACAATGGATGATAGTAACAGCATTTAGGTGAATACAAGAAATATCAATCCCTGACCACACAAATCACAAAAGTGGTTTTAAAAACTTGATACTACTTAGGTACGAGGTACAAACAGGTACAAACCTTGTAAGGCTCAAGTTTGAAGTTTGACAATACTATGTTGCTTATTATCTGGCAGCTTTCAATACTGAATGCTCTCAGTGAATTTGTAAACATAGCTAAAACTGGTCATCATTATGTGATACAATACTTTAATTTGTAAGGTCTTAGTCCAACTAATATTAAAACTGAGCTAGATTCTACTCTGAGGGAATCTGCTCCTTTGTTTACAGCAGTAAAATATTGGGTAGCAGAGTTTAAGCAAAGCCGTACAAGCTGCCAAGACACACATTGCAATGGTCAACCAAGTGAGGTGACCATGCCAGGAATTGTGAAGAAAATCCACAAATTGGCACTGAATGACCATCAACAGAAAGCGCATGAACTATAAAAGTTTTCACGTCATGAAGCACAATGGCTCTTATGGAGAATCAGCGCAGTGTTGCCACATATGTTGTGCCGCCGCAATTACCTCAGTTTTGCTAGTTGGTTCCTGAACCATTGTTCAAATCTATCACTATACATTTCATCACAATAATCAGCAGAACCTTTTTTGCCAAGAAAACAAGTTTTGCACCCTGTGCAAATCATACCATCGGTATGCGATATTAAAAATCGTGGTCTGCGAGTGGTAGGTGATTTAAGACCAGTGGACAACCTGGCCTAAAGGGCTTCTTTAGGAGTTCATATAGTCCTATCCTTCCAAACTGTTGATACAGTGTGACCTACATTTACCCAACTTTCATCAAGGTACACGATTTTCCTTCCCTCTTTCCTGAATTGTTTTATTTTCTGTAAATAGGAATGTCGCCACACTATAATATCATTTCTCTCAATCATAAGTGATTTATTTTCCCTCTTTTCAAAATCAAATCCCATTTTCTTCACCAAGTGATAAAAGGTTGAATATTTAAAATTTGGCAAGTCCTTATCCTCTTTTTCAACATGGTTAGAATTGTAGGAAGAATACTTTGAAATAGAGGGGTTCAAAATCATTATATTTTACCTCTGCTGGTTTTGTATGTATGCCACGGTGTGGTCATGGGACCCTTTTTACATTCTTTTCATAATCTAAAAAATGTATGCCTACTCACGCCAGTCACCTTATGAAGTTCACTAACAATGTATGAGTCACTATGTCCGGGGTTATTTTTCTTTAAATAATCATACACTCTAAGAATTGTTTTTCCCTTGCCACTTTTAATAATTTTGCCCTTTTTTCTGCAGACAATTGTGCACTGATCAGTTAACTGCAATGCACATGATTACCAGAGAACTTGTAAAACTCGCTCACACCTCAGATTCCGAAAACCTATTGAAAACCTCCACTGACGTACAATCCCTTATTGGCCCTTCAACCATCACACCACATCTGGTTTTCATCATCTCCAAGACACGAGGACTGGGTTGACAGTATGCGTGGTGCACTGCAAACATTTGCCTTTAAATGTTGATTAATGGATGCCTTGGTACAGGAGACGTTCCATATGTACATAAAAAATAATTTCATTATTTCCTTGACAACTTTGTTGCTGGAAGCTTTTACATGAACTTATAGAATGAGAATTGGCCAGCGACGACATTTTCCACTGTATAAACGAAGAATCCTAGCACTTTGTTTTAAACTTTATTTTTTAAAAAAAATATGTTTAGACATATTGATATAATCTAAATACCAACGTGGCCTGTGAAAGCAAGAAAATAATCCAGATTTTTTTAAATTGCAATTATTTCTGTTTAAAGCCATGTTTAGACGTTTGGAGCGAGAAAGATGTTAAAAAATGTGCTTTCAACAAAATTTTATATTTTATTGTTTTAAAAATGTTGTTGTTGTTAGCTAATGCTGGATTTCTGACAATGAAGTCATTAATCCTCTTGCTCTCCGATATTTTTCACTGATGGATGGGGCACTAGAAGTCGCCGGGCATATTTGAAGGTGGTCTTGATCCATTTCCTCTTGCAGATCACATAGAGGACAGAGTGGTGAAGAATATATCCCAATTCTGTTTAAATTTTTTGCCAGACAATCATGTCCTGTAATCAACCTGAAGGTTGCAACTGCTGTTTTTCGAGGATACTCAGGAATTACTGTTTGAATGTTTGGTAGTTCCCATCTTTTATTCTTTGATTTTTCATAGTAATATTTTGCAATAATTTTTTTGAATTCAGAGTTGACTATTCTTTTAGCTGCATAAAATGGTAGATTAACTATAGATTTTTTTACACTGCTGGTACCCTTTTTTGCAAGAAAATCAGCTTTCTCATTACCACTCAGTCCACAGTGAGCTGGTATCCATTGGAAGACTAGGTGTTTTTGAAGTGCTGTTAGATGGGTAAGGATTTTCCAACATTCTATAATTGTTTGGTTTTTTGGCGACAACTTGGAAGTAATTGGTATAATTGCTGCCCTGGAATCTGAGAGAATAACTGCTTGCTGAAAATGTGAAATTCTGTACAAAAGATTTTGTAGGGCCATTCGAATTGCTTCAATTTCTGCATCAAAGTTTGTCATTCCATAACTTAAAGATTTGTAATAGGAAAAGAGGTGACATGTGACTCCAGCACCTGCTCCATCTTGGTTTGATATCAATGATCCATCAGGATAAATATGGAGCCATTCATGTTCTGGAAATCCAGCATGGATTGTCTCTAATGCCAATAATTTTAGAACACTAGTTGGAGTATCACTTTTCTTAACTTCTTCTGTCAGGTGTAAATAATATGTGATGTCTAATGTATGTGTCGGATTGACTTTAGATATGAAGTTTTCCTTTGAATTAGGAAGGTGTACATTCTTCTTGATGTCTTGAATTTTGGAAAGAAAGCTCTCCTGAGTCTTTAGTGTATGTGTAAAATTTCTCTTGTACCATGTATTGAATGGGAGTCTGATCAATTTTTCATGTTGAATAAGAGCCGCTTTTTCTATTTCATATTCAATGGGGTATTGGTTGATTAGTATTTCCATAGCTGCTATTGGTGTGGTTTTGATAGCACCTGTAATTAATCTCAGACTTTGGTTTTGAAAGATTTGAATTTTTTTTTGTGTTTGCTGTTACAAGAACTTCGCTGCAGTAAGTAAATAATGGCTTTATATATACATTGTATGTTGTGTTAAGAGTTGCTCTGGAACATCCCCACTTCATTCCTGTTAGACGTTTTAACAGTGAAAGGCGCCTCTCTGCTCTTTGTATTACATTTTCTATTTGTTTGGTCCATGTAAGTTTGGTATAAAATGTAACTCCTAAATACTTTGCTTCCTTTGTTTCTGGTAATTGTTGACCCTCAAAATTTAGTTTTATTTTTAGTGGTTTTTTTCTTAGTGAAAAAATTTGGTAGTTTGATTTTGTTGTATTAACAGTCATTAAATTTTCTTTGGTCCATCTTTGTAAGTTGGTTAAGGATTGTTGCATGGTTTTTTCTAGTTCTGTACTTTTGCTTTTTGGTTTTGAAGTCCACATTACTAAGTCATCAGCAAATAGTGCACACTTCACACCTGATTCTTGTATTTGTTGTGGCAGATCGTTAATAAATATATTAAAAAGTGTTGTGCTGAGCACTGTCCTTTGTGGTAAGCCACGGTGTACTTGTTTGTATTTAGATATATTTCTTCCATATCTGATTGCAATAAAGCGTTGTGTTAGGAAATGACATAGCCATGAAAACATTGGACCTTGTATCCCTATTTTTTTTACTTTCTTTAGTAGTTTTGTTCTGCATATAGAATCATATGCACTTTGGAAATCAATAAAAACTGATAAATTATCTTCTTTTCTATTGAAGGTGTCTTTGATTTCTTGACTGAGAAGTAAGACTTGTTCATTTGTAGAGTGGAACTCTCTGAATCCAGCTTGACATGGGGATATTACATTTTGTGATTCTAGAAACCAATTTAACCTGTTTGACACCATTCTTTCCATCACTTTTGCTATTATGCTAGTAAGAGCTATTGGTCTATAATTTTTTATTTCTGATGCTGTTTTGTCTTTCTTCAAGAGTGGGACAATTATTGCTTTTCACCATTCAGCAGGTACAGTGGTTTTCCAGGATAGATTGTAGAGTTTTAGTAGTTGTTGTTTTGCTGTTTTTCCAAGTTTTTTTTATGAACTCTGGATGTATGTGATCTGGTCCAGGAGACTTTTTGTTTTTTAGATTATTTATTGCAATGTTCAGTTCTTGCATATTAAAATTTTGAAAAAAAGTATTGCACTGAGTGTTAGGATCACATTTTCTTTCTTGTTTCAAATCTTTCTTAAATTGTTTACGTTCCTTTTTATTATTTCTTGTTACTTTATGTGAATTAGCATAATATTTATTGAATGTTTCGGCTATGGCTGCATCATTTGTTAATATTTTATTGTTGTGTATGATAGGTGTGCTGTTGTTTTCTTTCCTGTCCTTGACATTTTTTATGAACTTATGAGCTTTGTTACCATCTGTCCTATAATCCATTTTTTCTAAGAAATTATTAAAGTGATTCTTTTTAGCAGTATTAATTTCTTTTTTTAGTAAGGCACATTTCTTCCGCCATATTTGTGTATCCGATATGTTTTTTGTTTGTTCAGCTGTATTTCTAGCTATATCCCTTTTCTTTTTCAGTTCTTCTAACTGGGGGTTCCAAAAGGGTTTGAAATTTTTAATTCTTCCACGAGGAATATGTTTTTTTGCAGTTTATCTGACCTTACATTGGTCATTTCCTGTTCTCTTCCGACCCCGGTGCTATTAGGGTTCCTAAGGGCTAGGGAGTCTTTATTTTTCCAACCTCTCCATTTCTCTAATTTCTCTATAAAACCTTAACCCCTAACATGCTGACCTGTAATGGGATGTAATACGTCCTGTGATTGGTGATCAGAGGATATGGTCGGTGAATTTATTTTGATAATTCTCACGGTCAGGTAGGTGAGACCCGTAAACCAACGACAGGTGTGGTCCTCCAGACATTCTGGGGGTTGTGAGAGAGCGATGTGACCACCAAAACATAAAAATATGGTGCTCTCTAAAAAGCGGTTACATTTTCTGCTAAGTCTCTTCAATATTTAAAAAATGTGCAATTATATAAAAGGTTTATCGTGCTTACCATAGTATTCTTCTACATATTTCACACCGAAATGCATGTTCATACTTTATCTTAGTCGCATTTGGCACAAGCACATTTGGCAACGGCACACTTTATTCTTCCATAAGAAAAGCATGGACCATAAGAGCCTATTGTGCCTTCCTATAGCAACCATTGCACACATTTCAAAAACTGCTATACTGCTATACATCGTATACTGACTGAAAATTTGGACATGAGAAACCTGTGTACAAGATGGGTGGGTGCCACATTTGCTCACAATGGAAGAACAAAACCAGAATTGTGAGACTGTGGCAAGGCTATAACATTAGTTCTTTGGGATGCACATGGGATAACTTTCATTATCTTCAAAAAGGAAAAGCAAGCAATAGTGAGTATTATGCAAGCTTGTTGCAGTGTTTGAGTGATGAAATCAAGTAAAAATGGACACTTCTACTTCTTTTTGTTTTCTTTATCTGATTACCCTCCCCTTATGTAGAAATTATACTCCCTAGAACTTACAAGCCAGGGTCTATGGTCAGACACCTGTTGGGGAACCTATGGACTGGACAGAGTGAAGACTGGAAGCAGGTGGTCAGCCAAGCATCAGGTATGATAGTGAGGAAGAGGATGATGTGAAATGCAAGTGGAATCAATGATTGGAAAGGTGATAATGGAGCAATTGGTGGAATGAGTGATAGGGGAAACCGGAGTACCTAGAGAAAACCTGCCCTGATGCCACTTTGTCCACCACAATTACCACATGTGGGTCCTTGGGATCAAATTTGGGTTGCCTAGGTGGTAGGTGAGTGCTAAAAACAGACACATTTAGCAAAAAAGAAAGTTTTGTTTCATCAAGACAATGGACCAGTTTACACATCCACTATTGTCATGGTCAAAATCAATGAATTAGTTTGAATTGCTTTCTCATGGACCCTATTTGCCACATTTAGCCTCCTCTGAGCATTTGCTGTTTCCAAACTTGAAGAAATGGCTTGGTGGTAAAAGATTACCAACAATGAACATTGTTGGGAAAAGTGTATTGAACCAAAAGGAGACTGTATAAAGAAATAAAGATATTTTTTCCCAAAATACATGTGAACAATTTTGTGAAAAATGGATGCAACATGATTCGTGGTTCCTTGTCCTCCAATAGGAGGTTTTTTGTTAATAGGGTCTTCCATATTATGCTGAGTAGTTTGCCCATGTCACAGTTTAGATTGCTTCTTTCCTTAAATATTTCTTTGAGAGAAATTGCCACAAATTTCTGAAATCTTTAAACTGTTGAAGTCAATGTGGTGGCCGGTGCTTTCTGCATGTTCTTTGATGGCAGATTTTTCTGAATGAGAAAGTTTTGTGTATCTTACATGTTCCTTTTACTTGTATTGATAGGTCTGCCTGTTTGACCTACATATGATTCACCACAATCACAGGTCATTTTATAGATATTGAGATTATTTTGCAAAGGGTTCTTATCTTTAGCTGGTGTTATATCTAGATCCAGATTTTCTTTGTCACACACATGTAAGGCATGTTGATGGAGTATATTTATCATGGCTATTTTTATAGCTGTAGGGTGATGTGAAGAGGCTTCAATGTACCAGTCTGTATGAGTTGGTTTTCAATACATGGAACATCGAACTGTCTTCATGGCCATATCCCATTCCACCAGCATGTCTAGAAATGGTAATTTTCCATCCTTCTCTAATTCCATAGTAAATTTGATATTGTTGTGCAGATTATTGAGGTGGTCTAAAAATTCTGGGATGGTGTTTTCTCCATGTGACCAGATGATAAAAGTATCATTTACATACCTCACCCACATTACAGGTTTCAAGGAACATGTTTCAAGATTCAAAATCTTCCATGAAGGGATTTGCCACAACAGGGGAAAGAGGACAACAATGGTTAGGTAATTGTTCTCCATAGCTGAAAAAAGTGGAAGAAAGACAGTGGCTGACTATATCTTCCTATCTTCAGGTAGTCCATTTGCTTTGATTTTTTCTTTGATGATGACAAGTGCATCTTTTACACGGTTCCTAGTAAAGAGAGAAGCGATGTTGAAGCTAACCAATAAGTGGTGAGTTTCCAGTTGAAACTGTCTCAATATCTGTACCAAATGATCTGAATCTCTAACATAAGTTGAGGTCTCACGAACCAGCTTTTGCAGTTCGTTCACCAGAAATTGTGCTATTGTGTGTGTAGGTGACTCCATTGCACTCACTATGAGACTCAGTGGAGCATACGGCTTGTGGAATTTTGGTGGTCCATATATTGTTGATATGTGTGAATCATAATATATTAAAAGTTTCTGTCATTTCTTAGGTAAATATGACCTATTGATCAATAAAGTGGTGGTTCTCTCTATGCTGGAAATGGGGTTATGTTTTATTTTCCTGTATACAGGTTCTTCCAATAACGTATCCATTTTTTCTTTGTAGTCTTTCATATCAAGCACAACCATTGTATTGCCTTTGTCTGCTGGAACAACCATGATTTGTGAATTTGAGAAAACAGACAGAACATTCAGAAAACACCAGCCACCGCAATGGCTTCGGCAATTTAAAGATTTTAGCAATTTATGACAATTTTGCTCAAAGAATGGTGAGGGAAAATAAAGAAATATTTATGGAAAGGAGTAATCTGAACCATGACAAGGGAAAATGACTCAGCACACAATATGGAAGACCCTGTTAGCATGATGACTATTGGAGGGGAAGAAACCAACAAAGATTGTAAGTGGGAGGGGACAGCAAGACCAGCCAGAGTATAAAGACAATAACCTGTTGGATGAGATTTCAGTTGCCCAGTGAAGAACCCTAACACAATTTATGGTGAAATGTTAGCATGATTCAAAAAGCCAATAGGATGTGGCCCATACTGGAAGCCAAGAAAGAAGTAAAAGCAAATTTTACAAACTGGGCTAATAAATACTATTCAGAAGAATGCTTGTCCAGACCTTTACTAAATTTCTGGAAACTTAATTCCAATGATGCATACAATAGAATAATTTAATTTTGTTTATTATATTATGCAGATAAATAGGCATGTGTGCATGTGTGTGCATATGTGTGCACGTGTGTGTGTGTGTGTGTGTGTGTGTGTGTGTGTGTGTGTGTGTGTGTGTGTGTGTGTGTGTGTGTGTGTGTGTGTGTGTGTGTGTGTGTGTGTGTGTGTGTGCATGTGCACATGTGCGCATGCATGGTTCCCCATATTTGCGACACTTTAATGTGAAAGAAGTTGCTATTCAAAAATCTATATGTAGTGAAAAATGGAATTCAACTTACTGTGAATATAAGAATGCAAATTCTTTGATGACTTCAATACAGTCTCTGAAGGAAATCCTGGATGTAAGTGTGTTGTAACGATATACGACTGGTTCTTTTGGGCCATCAACACAGTCCACTGCAACATACAAACATCAACAAATAAAAAGTATTGTTTTCCTGGATGAAATGAACCAGGTTATATGTTAATAACTGGATTCAAAGGTACTGATTTAAACAAACAGAAATACCAGAAAAGAGGTTTATATAACAGAAATGTATTTAGATTGGTGTTATTTATTCTACAAGAACACAGATCAAGATGATTAATTATAGTTATTTTGTTTCTTAGCTTCACAATCTACAATATATATTGTTATCAAATATGAAGAACTTATGATGTATAATATCATTATGCGGCATGCAGACACAATTTCAGTGGCATACAATATAAATATGTTAAGTTATTATTATTGTTGTTATCCTCATCATTTAATTATGTATGTATTTTTCTCATAGAGGCATTGTACTTACATAATATTGTGCATATCTTTTTTACATGTAATGTTTTTCACTCTTTTGTAAGAAGTGGGAAGAGTAGAGCAATGCATGTCTTACTTCATAGAACTGTTTACAGATTTGAATGACTGGATCTTGGAATGGTCCATATTTTCTCCACATTTTCAACAGAAATATTTTTGTCACCAAAAGAAAGGAAGAGGAGGATGAGGATGAGGAATGAGTATGATTTAATTTTATGTGGCTCAAATACATTGATTTAAGTTAATTAGTTCAGCAACACAACAAAACTCCCAAGGATTCGCTCACCTCTGGAGCTTATTTATGAGCTAGTCCCTGTGTAAACAGGAGGCCTTGCCCTTACAGGATGCCTATAGGCTAAATTTATAAAATGTAAGCGGTTAGTTCAAAACAGATCATAAAATTGTTCCTTCAGTATAGAAAGAAAAAGAGTTGACTGCCTCTGAGTTCTGGTTCTTAGCATATTAGCTTCTATATCCAGAAGTCTCAGGTTCAATTCCTGTCTGAAAGATGTGAAATTTTCTCTACCCAAGATTATTTCCCATTCTCCTTAGAGTCTGGAAGTGTGAATGACGAAGTAACCAAGTGGCAACAAAATGTCTGAGCAATTTTTAAAACAAATTTATTTTAGAATTGGCTATTATATCTTTTTTTTTTTTTTTTTTTTAATTTAACGTCCTCCAACATTGTGTCATATTGGACAAACTATTATATCTTGTCATGTTCATGAAGATAATATTTAACATTGTTTAACTATTCCTTTTTTACATGAAACACATTATACCAGCAGGGCAGTACTTTATGACCACCTTGACATTTCATTGTTTCTCAAAAAGACCAGCAATGAAAACTTCAAAACAATTACACAATTCAGTAGTAGAAACAGTGACTGACATCAACTGTTAACTACATGGCTTTAATAAACAAATTAAAAGACAGAGTTTAGAAAATTACAGAAAGTGGGCATAAAGTAAACCCCCCCTTGGTAATGCTAGGGTTAATATTTAAAATGAAAACCCAAAGATGAACCTAACAGTAAAATGAGCAAACATCATTGCTGATGAACAGTTCTTTCAAAGTCTAGCCACTAAGATGATCTTAAGTATTAAAGCTGGCATATACATAAAAACTTCCTTTTATAAAAACTTCATTTAATAAAAGGTCAAGCAATATACAGAATATAATCCTTATTTTATAAGTGGCTTTAACACAGAGCAACAAGCTTTACACTAAATATTGTAAGATTTGTATTTCATTATAAGTCCTCCATTAATATTACTTTATTTATTTTAAACATTACTTGTATTTTAATAACAAATGGTGTTGCAATTCTGTGAAATAATATATATTTCTTAAATCATAAAATGCTGTAAATTAGGTATATTCCTTTGGTATTTCCATATAGCTTCATGTAATGAGCAGCTCAGTATAATTAACATACATGCCTAAAAGCTAATTTGAAAAGTTGGAAGTCAAAGGATGATTTTCTGATAGTTATTTGAAGGAAAAAAGTTAATCACTTTTAAAATTAAGAACTTAAAATATTTAAATAATAAATCATCTAAGAGCAACTATAATTATTGCAGTACCAATTGGAATTAAGATTTTCAGTTGACTTGGGACATATGTGCCCTTATTTTCTATGCTTTTGTCTTTAATTTTATGATAAAGAAAATTATAATAAAGGCATGAGGGTTGACCTTCTAATTCCAAACAGCAGACAGTTAAAAATGATAAAGTTAACTTTAATTGGCATACTAGAGGGTGAAGATTTGCCATCCCTGTAGTATGTTTTGAGGAGTATAATAGTATCAACTCCCATTTAGCTTTAAATGCCATAGAGCTTGAATACACATTGTACTCAAAATATGCTGAAAGTGGATAGTGTAACTGGGCAAAAATTTTAGTTGTGTGTATGGGAACACTCTGAAACCAGAATATAAATGCACTGGATGCTAAGAATGTTAGATATTTTTACATAAGACACATATTATTG
This sequence comes from Tenodera sinensis, assembly GCA_030765045.1. Classification (NCBI taxonomy): domain Eukaryota; kingdom Metazoa; phylum Arthropoda; class Insecta; order Mantodea; family Mantidae; genus Tenodera; species Tenodera sinensis. The sequence continues at coordinate 103,146,104 of CM060962.1, forward strand.
GGACATTCTTTCAAATCTATTTTAAAGTGAAGCAAATTAGAGTTATAAAATGTTGTACCCAATTTTTGAAAATCAAGCATTAATTTTTAACAGTAAAATATGCATACAAAATGAATTTATTAATATGCACTGTTTGGGACCATCCCTCAGTTTCTTATTGTCTTACAGGGTCTTGTAAGGGATGAGGCATAACTTCTGACCAATAAATGCTGACAGCTATGCAATGTAGGGCAAGAGGCATGGCACTTTAATGAGAACAAGGAAAGGTGGGCAGGGGGAAGGGTAGATACACCTGGTCTCATATAAAAGTCATGTTTTAATGTTCTTTAGATTTATCTCAAAAATCCTAAAGTCCATTATGGAAAAGGTTGCAAATGTTTCTTGCAATAAGCAGCATTTATCAGGTTAAACTATTCTGTGTTATAAGAAAAGCTTTAACTTTGTCCTTAGATTCACAAAAACTGTAAAACTTTACAGTAAACATAATACAATATTATATTGAATAATATAAAAGGGTGCAATCCTTCTTCAAATTCTCCCTATATTTATAATGGAAGTAACATTTTATTGAAATAGCTTTAAACACGTTTATCTATTACGTTATATTATAATACAGTTTCTGCTTTGGAATGGAAGGTTCTCTTCCAATACCTGTCAATAAACTGCCTTTCTGAGGTGGCATTAAAATTTAATTACATTTCAGTAAATTTGCACAGTTTGTGAAATTTGTCTCAAACTGTGTTGCCAGCTTGCCATAGACCAATAATCTGGTTGTATGTAGTCTCTGACACACACAATGTGGTGTGTAAAATAAGAAACAGGTGAGTAACAATTTTTGAGCTGTCATAAATAATCAATACATCCCTTTCCTGCCTACCTGTCATTGGTTATATCTATGTCCAACCAGTAGCATGAATACTGCCATCATTGTAGAGGGGTAAAGAGAGGGAAAGAAGGGGAAGCAATGAAGGTCTCATTAAATAATCATGATACCATTTTACTAAATTCACTTTCTGTATATTATAAGGGTAATACTAGCTTGGTATTCAGGAGATCTTATATCTTAATCCACCCAGAAAGCAAAGATTTCACATATCTTCTCTTCACTATACCATTGCATTTGTTAACTGCCTGCAATTTGGGCAGGAGTAGTTTGAAATAAAGGTTAAATTAGAGATGCTATAGCAGTGTAAAGAAGAAATGCCACACTATATTAGTGGTGTTGTCTGTTCCTGTCAAATTACAGAGTGTTAAGGTCTCCGGATAAATATCACAAGTTATGAAATAAGTCATGCCTATCTTCACTCTCTTTCTTTTATTACTTATAAATAATTTTCTTGGTCATAATTTTCCACACAAATTATTGCTGCATCAAGCAAATTGCCTAGTAATTTTAAGTTTATAAACTTGATACGTGCTATAACATTTATAAACATTAGCAAAAGTCTTACTGTTGTACTTAGACTGATTAGGAAAAATTATAGTCTATTCCCAGCATTATTCTATGTTTAAACTTCAAACTAACACTGGAGAAGAAATTTTACTTTTAAGATCTTTTGATTTAATAGTTTTAAATTTAACTAGGATTACAAAAATCATAAATTATTAAGTAGATAAAATGAATGAAAAAAGGAACACAAAAATCAATGCTGGAAATAGGCTTCCATTTAACAGAATGAAAGAGCAATACATCTGATATTGTGCCTCATAAACAATTATTTGCAACAAAAATATTCTGGAAATAAAGCTAATAAAAAAGCAATATAGGAAAAACAGCTTGAAACAAGAATGATAAAAGCTACCATATAAACCTTCCCTATCATACTTTTTGGTAAAAAGTGAATTTAAATAGAACAGAATCCACATTTACAGCCCAATACTGTAAAAAGCAAAAGTACAGTACCATTTTAAATAGACTTATCAGCTTTCAGCAGCTTCTGTGGAGAGTATGCTCAAATGGGAGTCGAGAGTATAAAACAATAAGTGTTTGCTGTCAGTAAATGCTTACTCAAATATCTTCCTATATTTGTATGACACCAACGGAGTGAGTGATGTGTGTGCTTTTTAATTAGAGTAATGAAGTTCAGTGATAGTGTTACATTAAATAATAATGAAGAATATTTGAAATTACTGCAAATTTAGAACTTAGATGATAAAAACTGATATTGCTGTTGCTCTTTGGTTGGAGAAGCAAATTTTACTCTCATTGCAGAACTGAAAGATTCTATTCCTGTATGTATAATTATTTTCATTTGAATTGTGTGATATCTACCAACACTAGACTTTTTGGACAGAGGTAGCAACGTCATTATACATTTGAATTATATGTTTCCTTGCAGTTAACTGAATAACTGAAACTTAGAGTTCCATGAAATGCCATAAAAGCTCAACATGGTATTAACAGCATTTAATGCTAATTATAAGTTGGAAAATTTAAAATGTTTACTGTGCAGTAAATGTATGTGCATACCAAGAATATCTGCAGCAAAGAGATTTAGCTTTGCAGATGCGAACTTCTGTGTGGAGTGTTCATATACCAAATGGAAGCAGTATAGATGTCAATCACATAGGAGGTGTGGAGCACAGAGATGAATGAAAAACTATAATGCTATTTTAGTATGTGAATGCTAATTTCAGCAGGAAAACTAAAGCTTTGTGCATATTACATTCCATTATAAATCATAAAAGGCAAATCATATTGAAGCATGTGGTAGAATAGCAACTGATTTAGTTGTTTGTTATCTTCTCTTTCTTAAGTGCCTTGTTTCACCACAATTTAATGTATTTATTTTGCAAGCATTAAATTTATGCTGGAATTTATACATCACAACAGCAGCCTGACTATGTGATCTCAAGCATGTCTTATACCAATTAATCATTCTACCACACAAGAGCCGTGTGTAGGATAGGGTAAAATGAGTTTGGAAAGGGTAAAATGAGACTGAAAAATTCAATATCATGACAGGAATTTGAACCACAGATCTAACGGTTACTGTCCGGCTGCTCTAGCCACTAGGCCAACATGTCAACACAACATTAAATTCACAATTAATTGCTTTGATTCATCTTATCATTGGTTAAACTGGAAGCCCAAGACTTAAGTACTTACAATATTGTAAGTCGCCATTAGGGTATGTTATCTCATATGAGTTGAGATCTTGTGTGGTCTGCTGGGCAAAATGTGAGTGACTTAGAGGCTTTAATGCCATGTCGGCACATTGGCCATGGTAGCTCAGAGGTTAGAGCAGCAGGATGGTAACAGTAGATCTGTGGTTCAAATTCCAGCTATGGCATTACATTTTTCAGTCTCATTCTACCCTTTCTATGTCTTATACCACAGAGATATGTTTCCTTTTATATTTTTTTTCTTATTTTTTTCACTGAATGCTGCATTAAGTACCTGCATTTTGTTATTGAATAGTTATGAATAGAGTGTGAACCTTCATACAGTAAACAAAAGTTTGCGGGGTTTAGACTATAGCAAGTGGGAGGGGTAAGTCAGTCACATGATCACAGCACAGAGGAGGCCAGGTACAGTCAACATAGTAGTGTTGTAGATTGTAGATAAAGTTTTTGCATAACTTACATTCAACATTGTCACCATTTGCAGTAAAATATGCACTCCCAAATTCTTGTACAAGTTCAGGAATACACAAATATTTCAATTTTTGTGTAGCAGGCAATTTACTGTGTTGAACTAGTGAACACATTCAAGAGACACTATGCACTATAGGCAGTGTGTTCTGTGCTGGCACTGTACGGGTGCAATGACGTCACGCTCTGCGTTTGTGGAGTTAACTTTTGACTGCTTCATTTCACGATAGCTGTATGAAGATTCAGAGCCTAGTTATGAACAACTGCACCTTGGTTTTCAAGTGCATAGTAAGTAAACACTTAAGTTAGAAATTTTTTGTTTCAAAATTAAACAAATGCATTTTGTGTTTAGTTGTTCTTGTTAAAAATTCAACATTTACCAAAAATGAATAAACACATTGTCCTGGGAATTAAGCACTGTTAGAAACAGTTAACAGAACTGAAGTAATGATATAGCACATTCATAATGGCTTTAGAAACACAGCTGCATTGGACTCTATGGTGACCCTAACCTTATCAATCAACTATGCTTTTATCACTGACATGATTAAAAATACATGCTATTGCCAAAATCTTTGTATTTCAAAGGATTTTGTACAAATCTTTGAAACAGGGAAGAAAGTTCATAAGCTTTTTAAATATGGCCACTGCGATCTATCTTTAGTTTACAGGATGACATCAATACCCCTTCTGTCTGGTATATAGGAATAAAAGGCCTGTCCCATGCTGCATAAATATTAGTAAAGAAGTTTTAAGAACCAAATAGGTGAGAAAAATGTGTACTTTACTGGTTTTGTATGTGATACTAAGCACATGTTCCTCTACCCCTCATGTATAATCACTAAAAGCTTCTTGTTTGCTGATCTATTTTGACAGAATATTGATTTACTTACCCCTTATATAAGTAAAGCCTCCTAAGGCTATTTGAAGCGAAGATTGCTAATGCTTCAAGCAGCAGAGAATTAATACACAAGAAGCATTGTTGAGTTTGAACAAGGCATTAGGATGAATATGTAGACAAAAGAATGGGTAAATAGATGCAAAGTGAATATGGCAATCTAATCAGAAATATTTGGCTAATATTCAAAACAAATCTATATGCACTTAAGGATAATGTAAGAGAAAATTTTCAAAAGCAGGCGAAGCAAAATGGAAACCCAAACTTGAACTAGGGGCTATGAATCACCAAGTGCTACCATTTAATTTAAGCAGGGCTTATGTGCTCTTTTAATTTGATTATCATTCTGCAGAGAGCTATTACAAGGAATATATGCAGTTTTATTATGATTCACTAATAGCCAAAGAACATGCAACTTGAAAGTGCAGGGTACTTCAGGCCATTCATCTATATTGATCAAACTGAAAAAAAATGTTTAATTAAGAATGCCTGTTATACGGGTGATATTGGTAATAGCCATGAACTTTGCCAAACTACAATGCTATGATGTATGCATCTTAAATTTTCTGGTTGACTAAACCTTACGCCATGCAAAGTCTCAACTGTTATGGTTTCAAGAGCAGTGGAAATATTCAGAATGTTACTCACAGAAATCCTTGTGTTCATGACAAGGTTAATATAAGCAGTTTTCCCATATTCATTTATTAAGAGCATTTATTGCCAAATCTTGAGTTACTAACATTTTACGCAGCGGCAGCCATTGCCAAGAGCACGAATGAAACCTTCAACGCTGGATGGTCCTTTCAGTTGGTCCTCCATAAGATAGGTGTTGTGAGATGAGGAGATAAAGTAGTGTGAAAGGGGATGTCCCATGTTTTGACATACTTCTTTATGCATCGGATCAAAAATATCGCAATCTTCTGACAGTAGATACTTAGTGAATCCTGTAAAGAAAATTACATTCATTATTGAAGTGTATGCTGCATGTTTCCAAATTAACTGTTTCATACAATGCACACTTCCTCAAAAAATTAATAACTCCATATTTAGAAAGCTAGAACTGTGTAGCTCCTAATTGGAAAAGCTTGTAACAACTGCAGAAGTAACAAACAAAAACTGCAAAAAGCTGTTTAACATTTGGAACAATATAGGAGGGTTTTAAGGCAGAACCAATGGGTGTTCCTTTGTATTTAACTAATTGGGTCAGAGTCAATAGAATCCAAAAGTTCTTGGTCAGAGATGTTTTATACTGGATTTTGCAATCAGTGTGTAAAAACAATTAGTTATTGGCATATAGTGATTCTCCACAGTGAGTGCCCTCCTCCTCCTCCTCCTCCTCCTCCTCCTCCTCCTCCTCCTCCTCCTCCTCCTCTTCCTCATCCTCCTCCAAAGACATGGAAAATCTTGGTTTAATGCCATTCCAATAAAGTGCCTCAAGTCCTTACTTTCTTTATCTAAAATAGGATGTTATCAGGGATGGTTTCTCCATAAGGTTGCAGGTTTGCGCTGCACCCATTGATTTTGCATGTAAACCTGTGGACTTAAAAAAAAAGGACTCATGTCTGGAACGCTAAATTCATCTAAGTTCTACTTGGCACAGTGCCTTGTTTAAACCATCTGCAGCACAGTTGTGTTGCAGCAGCAATAATAGGTTGTCACAAGTTCCAAATCTTAATATTACTAGCTCATATGATCAATAATCATAACCAAATAAATAACTTTACCTTCTTTAACTACAAACTATCCATATTTACTAAAAATATTAAGGACACAAAATAGGATACAGTTTGGAATGTATGGCATTACTAAACCTGCCACATCCCATGTGTGTTGACTGTAGCACTGTGACAAAACGCAGTCTGCTCTTGTGAGGGGCGGTGAGGGTCGCAGGTTCACTTCTCACATGTAGTAATTGTTTTCTTTCTTTTAAGGATGTTGAATCAACACATATTGGCTAGTTATTTTAAATATACTTATTTCATACGTGATATTTGGTGGAGTTAATAATATGATAGATATGACGCTTCTTTTATGGTTTATTCTACTGAACAGCAATACGCTGCACACGAAAGCACTTGGTGCACAGAATGGTGCACAAACGCATCAGGCAGGCACAATTCTCCCTCACTGAACCATACCACGCTTGAAAATGGCAGAATGTGCACACCAAGACATACGTACAAGGAAGTCACTCCTTGCACTAGTCAAAGTGTGAAGTTTTTCTGCTCATGAAGCTGCAGCTTGTGTTGGAATCCCTGCATATACAGCGCAGATGTGGGTTAGATTATCCAAGGGAAGGGTTGAACACCATCATCCTGGTCCAGGAAGGTGTGTGTTAAGTCCAGAAACAGATGCAGCTTTAGTTGCAGAAGCAGAGAGGAACTCTTTCCAAACTGCTTCTGAAATGAAGGCAAATTCAGATTTCCTTGGATTAGCTCGAACTGCTTGCGTCATGTAAAGGACACAAGACTTCATGTGCGAATGGCAGCTAAAAAACAATATCTGATAGATGATCAGACAAAGCCTTGTGTTTGCAGATAAAAATGCCAACCACAACTGGAATAAAGTGATATTCTCACCCAAAGTGACATTTTCTTCTACATGTAAGGGAAAGGTGATTTTCTATTATCCAAAGGGGTCTCAATACAATGCAAAATATGTGGCTTCGCAATTTCATCATGGTCATGTATCTGTATGATGTTGGGGATAGTTATCAAGGGACAGTCTAGGTGTGCTCTGGCAGCTTGACAATTTACTGAACAGTGCACAGTACACATAACACTTGAGAATATTTTGGTTCCCTCTGTGAGGATGAGATATCCTGATGGAATCATTGAATTCATACAGGATAATCATCCTGTCCACACATCTCAAAAGGTTTCAAAATAGTTCTCAGAGAGGCAGGATATCAGAGTGGTAGACTGGTCTCCATTTTCACTGGATTTGAATCCTAGAGTAGTTTGATGCCTTGCTTTTGCTGAAAACGATGCAGTGATAAATGGTTAGAATCACACACACACGCACGCGCGCACACACACACACACACACGCACACACACACGCACGCACACACACACACATAAACAGAAACAAAACTTGTTACATATGCAAGCTGGCAAAGAAAACTTTATGTATTATATAGGTACTTAAAACTGCTAGTTGAAACCAAATGGAGACAGCAATATTAAGTAAAACTTGTAACGGGAAGCTCTCTCATAAACAGTATTTTCAAACATGACCTGCCAGGAGCAGATGTTCTGAAGGCATCTTTCTTTCCTAAGTTGTTAATCTTAATGAGGGTGGAATGTTTTCAAAAATAAAAGGTCAGGAGCCTGAGTGGTCCAGAAGGGGCGCTTGAGAAAACCAGAAGAGGATTTGAGGACTTCAGCTGTGTAATAGGATGGACTAGACATACATACATGATAAGATGTCTCCACAAAAGGGACAGAGCAGAAATTCAGGTTATCAGCGATTAAAGTCTAATCAGAGGAATACCAGTTGCTAGAGACAAGAAATCCTCTATAGTTAATTTTGTGGCAATTGTTCTCTGAGAATTCTGGCACACTTTAGGTAATTATTACGACAATGAGAATAAAGTAAAAATATAGTGCAGAGGATAGTGTCTTCCTTGTTGGACACCCAAAGGTCCCCCGTGACCTTGCTTAATACTCTGAGATCAACCTAACCTGTTTCCTGACATCCCTATAACGACCATAAGTATGTGTAGCCAGGGCTAAGGATGACTCACAGACTGAGGAGACGAGGACAATGATGACGCCCACTGCTGCTACACAAATGGTGCCCAAAGTGGGGCTTGACCAACGCCAGAAGGAATGACAACGACATTGAAACACCTCTGTAACCAACACCCACCTGAGGAGGGAAGAGTTTACCTTGTAGAGGACAGCAACAGGACACTAAAGCAGTGCTTATGGGATGCCTAGATTCTAGAAGGAGACTGTCTATGGTTTGATGCTACACGCACTAACATCACAGGATACAGCCCGGCAGGTAGGACGCCTGAATGACTGCACAGCTATACCAGGGAGGGTGATGCAGCTCATCAGGTAGAAATAACCACACCAGAAAATACAAGTAAGATGGTTAAAATATTTTATGTGAGTAGGTTTAATGTACTTAATCTTCCGGCAGGCACACCTAATTTTGTCACATGAGCAGGCGCGTGTTGTAAAATTTACAACATGGACATTTTTAAATGATAGCAAGCGTATGATAGACAAACTGGTTAATATTTTGAATAAAACAGTTCAGAACAACTATTATCAGATCTTATAACAAAAACTTAGCTCTTTTAGTTCTCTATGATACCATTTTATCCAGCTATTCTGAAATATATTCACTTTCATAACACCTTTCACGTACAATTTGTTTGTTAGTGTGGCTTTTACAAGCAAAGTTTTCGCATCTATCACATTTAATGGAAGTTTTTGATGTCCACAAAGCATACATGTCCCACGTTTCTTTGCCGGAGGTTCAAGGATCTTATTTTCAGAAGACAATGCTTCTCCACGGAACTGCATAAGAAATAGGGTGAGATTGGTTGGCAGCGATTTGAGTTGGGTTCTAGATGCGAGTTGTTTTTCATAAGACTTTCTGCTAGCTTCTTGAGGTAAATACGTCTTTGTGAAGTTGCCTCTGGCTTTGTAAAGGAAAACAATACCTGCAAATTTATACCAGCAATGTTCAAAAGGCCGAAGAATATAGCCAATGGCCATCTTCTAGTAATCCTTGAAACGGAGTAAGAGGCACACATTTTATCTACAACGTCAACTCTACTTTTTGTCATATTGTAGTCTGTGATTATTTCTGGTTTGTGAGTTGCTTCATCAAGTGCTGCTGTGTCATGTATAGTAGACAGAAGTACGACAGCACAGTTCTTACGAGGAACATATGAAACTAAGGTCTTGTCCTTCTGAAACCCAAACAATGCTTTTCCAATTTCTCTTGTTTTGTTTGGGAGAAATTCTGGAGGAATATGATGTCTGTTCTTCCTCATTGTTCCAATACACATAATTTTCTTTTGCAATAAATATTTAGCAAGTGGATAGCTTGTGTACCAATTGTCAGTAGTTAGATTCCTGTTGGAGTTTTCTATTGCCACCAAAAGTCTCTTCACTATATCCTCAGGAGCATTAGATACGCGGCAATGCCCTCCTGGTTGCATGCCGCAATAAACCTCCAGATTACTGCAATAAAATGTTTTTGCATCGCATAATGCAAACATTTTTATTCCATATTTAGCTGGTTTGCTGGGAATGTACTGTATCCATCCACATCGACCTCTAAAGGGATGAAGCATTTCATCTACTGTGATGAATTCACCTAGGGTATAAGAATTTTGACAGTTAGCAACAAAAGCTTCCAACACTGTACAAATTGCAGCCAACTTATCAGTTTTTCTCCCATCATTCCTCGTTTCCATGTCATCAAACTGCATACAACTTAGAAGAAACAGAAACCTTTTGCAACTCATTGCAGCCCTAAGCAGTTCCATTCCTGTTCCATCTGCCGCCCAAAGTTCCTTTACATTAGCATGATGACCCTTTCTTGTACCAATCAAGAAAAGAATCCCCAACACTGCCATTATTCCACGTCTTGATGTCACTTTATTATCCCTTTCACGCGAGAATTTATGAGTGCCTCGCTGTCTAGTTATATACATATTTGTTAAGTTTACAATTTCATCAATAATGTCAAGGTCAATTATTTTCAGAAAAGCACCGACTTCATCGGTTGTGTCCATCACATTTCTCTTGGAGCCTGGCAGAATTTTCACAACGTTTTTTCTTTTGGGTTTTGAGAGTTTAGCACACTCACTTTTACACCAACGCGTAACTTGGTCTTTTCCAATAAAGAATTCCAGTTCTTCCATGGACTCTACGAAATCATCACCATCCGCAGCTTCCAGTTCAGATTCACTGTCATGGTCCTCAGGTTCAATGTTTTCATCACTCAAATCCACGTCACTTTCCTCCAGTTCTGAAAAGTCTGAATATACTTCATCATTGCTCTCTAAGAGTAACTTGTGAATTTCCTCTTCTGATAAACCTTTCGAACTGAAATAAAATAACAAAAGAAATGTGCCAATATAACATAATCAACATTTAATATGCAGCTATTGAAAATAAAAAGCAATGAATAAGTACATTTCACTTTTTTATTATACTCACCTCTGCATATTGACTGCTAGAAACAAAGTTTGTAACCATTACAAGAGGAGGCGCGCGTTGTGCTTCTTACAACATTCAACACCTCATTGCTTACAATGCAGAAAATAAACTGTCAAAGCTGAACAAGGAAACTGAAACCATAGTAACATTGTCGAGTAAACAACAATAGAGGAATACATTGTAGCGGCGGCACATTAGCTCAAGGTTAAGGCATTGATAAAGCATAAAAACAGCTGCTGTTGTATTTTTTACAACAGCGCGCCCACCGGTGGGTTAAGAAGTGGAAACTTTGACATAACTAAAATACTTGCCCATGAAACAAGAAATGTGACTGAGGTCTTTATCCTATTTTTTGTTGATGAAATATTCAACTTCATTGTCCTAATTTTTAACTGTGGACTATGTGTAGATTTTGTGCTCTAGATTACACATCAGATTTGATTTTGGTTTAAGGGCATTCAACTACTTGGTCATAAGCGGGATATCACATGGGATGGTTGCCTAAAACCACATGTGTATTATTGTTTTGTATTATGTTCACTGTTCATATGTTAAAAGTTTTGTTCCTGTTAGAGCTTAGTGTTATATATGTGATATGTCATGTTACAGTCATACTATTTTGTCCGAGATGACACAATGTTGGAGGACGTTAATTTAAAAAAAAACAAAAGAAAAACAGTCATACTATAAATTCAAAAATATAATTTTTAATCATTTTATATGCTTTTCACTTCATGTGACACCAATATAATGAAAACAAAACAAAAGGAAAAAGAAAGAAAAAAGAAAATTCCAATAAAAAGCTATATTGGCCACTAGTGGGCTAGTATTTTTTTATTTACAAATAAAATATTTAAACTGGATACTAATATTATATTCAGAAGTCTTAGGGCTTCTTAGTTGTCTTCAAAATACTGGGAAGAACTTCATCTATTCTTGATCATATGTGCATCACATTTTAATTCTTTTTATTTTAGCTGTTATCTGATGGCAATAGATTTTCATTTCATTATGATCCATCATGTCATTTCATTAACCATAAGAGAATGAAAGGTTTCAACCTATTATTTAAAAGTAATAAGAAATTAATAATGTATTTACCATCTATCAGAAGCTGCCCATTCTCACGAGCTTCTGGTGTAGGTTCATATTGTTGAATTATCTCCAAGCACTTTTCATATGACAGGTCACACATCTGTAGAAGAAATCAATTTAGAGCTGTTAAAGATATTTTTTATAGATTTTCATCTAATCATAATTATACAGAAAGGAATCAATGTGGGAGTATAAGAAAATTGATAAACTTCATTTGTGATCTAGGTAACCAAGAGTTGAAACTGAAACTCATAAGAGTGATATGTGTTTGAAAATTCCAAAGGTATTCTCCTTCTCACTGCCATTCACGCTCAAGATTAATTGGGTATCCTCATCCTCATATATTCTCTTATTATCTAATGTAATAAAATTCACTGAAGTTATAGTCAGTGGGCCATTTTAGTGTATGAACCTCAATATACCGGGTGGAAGGGAAGTCATTACATTAACTTAAACCAATGATAGATCTCAGTATTTGGAACACATTTTGTATCTTACATTCTTGTCTCTGACCATTTTCTATAGAGATATTTTAGTTTTGTCGAAAACAAGCAGGCAACACTGCAGATTCTGTGAGTGTCACTTTCCCTAGTGCAGTACATAAACAAGTACAGTAACACTGCTTCTTGAGAACAAAAACAAATACCCTGCTTTGTCCTTCCGTGTTTACTGCACGAGTGTAGGCCAATCACAAGCGTTAGCTCCCAAAACATAAAGTGAAAGGGAAAGTGCCACACCTGTTTACATCCACAAACTAGGTCCATTCCCTGACCAACCTCAACACAACGTTGTCGACTTACTGCACGTGTGAAAAAGCTGCTTGGAGTATTTCTTCATGTCTTTTAAGTGATTAATTATTTCGAAACCCTGTGTGATGTCGCATAATTTGCACTGAAGCTATGTCCGAAATAAGTTACTCTACACATCTTACAAGTAAAAAAATTGTTTATCTCCATACATTCTTGTGGAAAATACACATCCAATTTGGATAAAAAACTATTTATTTTTTCGAAATTGGCTGGTCAAAGAACAAAATGGCTTTAGACTTTTTTGTTTGAAACCCTTCTATGAAGCACATATTACAAGTAATGTAATGACTCCCCTTCCATCCTGTATATTACTTTTTCACAGAGATCATATGTAGGCTAAAGTTGGAAAACTGCATCAGATTTGAAAAATTCATTGCCCCAGCTGTGACTTGAAACATGAATTGGCTTTCTATGCCAAAGCCCTTCCACAGGATGGTATGAAGTAAGTAGCAAAATGTTAAAATGTTATCAATTAGAGTCCACCAACTAGTCATATTTGTAATCATTAAGTTGCAATAGGTATTTTCTCCTTCAGACTGAAGCGTCCACCAACTAGTCATATTTGTAATCATTAAGTTGCAATAGGTATTTTCTCCTTCAGACTGAAGCATGCATCCTTGCATAGAAATGGGAGATAGCAATGTACATGCAAATAAAAAGACCAATATCCCTTTTAATACAGTAGGTTTACTACAAAACTTGGTCGACAGGTGCATTGCTCATGTGACCTTCACAACATTTCTCTGTGCATGCCTCCTGATCATCACGCATGTGTCAGTCTTACTTCTGTTAGGCGTTTTGTGCTGTTGTAGTCCAGTTCACATGTGAATAACATTAAGAGTATTTAGAAGTGTTTAGTTTTGCTTGAAATTTTTGCAAAATGAATTCATTGGAGTATACAGTGCAACAAAGGGTATTTATGTATAATATGTTGTTGTTAGCTAATGCTGGATTTCTGACAATGAAGTCATTAATCCTCTTGCTCTCCAATATTTTTCACTGATGATATTGAAGAGAGCAATAGCAGTAATAGTAACCGCTTTTTAGAGAGCACCATATTTTTATGTTTTGGCGGTCACATCGCTCTCTCACAACCCCCAGAATATCTGGAGGATCACACCTGTCGTTGGTTTACGGGTCCCACCGACCTGACCAGGAGAATTATCAAAATAAATTCACTGACCATATCCTCTGATCACCAATCAGAGGACGTATTGTTTAAGAGGTAGAACTGGAACTTAAAAATTCAATGCCACAACTGGGATTTGAACCACAGACCTTACGCTTGCCGGGCGGACGCTCTAACCACTGAGCTATTGTGACAAACTGCCAGAATGGCATTAAATTCACAAGCCAGTTCGTATTTCTCCTGGTAAACCACAAAGGCAGTCTCACATCAGAAACAATTACCCCAATGGTGACTTACTATTGTAAGTACTTTATATCCCAGGATTAAATAACCTTCACATGGTAATTATTATTTATTTATGCCAACAAACTTACTGTTGGTGTTTTTAAACACACAAGCCGTGTGTGGGCAAAGTTTAAGAGGTAGAACTGGAACTTAAAAATTCAATGCCACAACTGGGATTTGAAACACAGACCTTCCTGATGTGAGACTGCCTTTGTGTGGGTGGGTAGGTGGGTAGGTGGGTAGGTGGGTAGGTGGGTAGGTGGGTAGGTGGGTAGGTAGGTAGGTAGGTAGGTCGGTGGGTAGGTGGGTAGGTTGGTAGGTGGGTAGGTGGGTAGGTGGGTAGGTGGGTAGGTGGGTGGGTGGGTGGGTGGGTGGGTGGGTAGGTGGGCAGGTGGGTGGGTGGGTGGGTGGGTGGATAGGTGGGTGGGTGGGTAGGTAGGTAGGTAGGTAGGTAGGTGGGTGGGTGGGTGGGTGGGTGGGTGGGTGGGTGGGTGGGTGGGTGGGTGGGTGGGTGGGTGGGTGGGTGGGTGGGTGGGTGGGTGGGTGGGTGGGTGGGTGGGTGGGTGGGTGGGTGGGTGGGTGGGTGGGTGGGTGGGTGGGTGGGTGGGTGGGTGGGTGGGTGGGTGGGTGGGTGGGTGGGTGGGTGGGTGGGTGGGTGGGTGGGTGGGTGGGTGGGTGGGTGGGTGGGTGGGTGGGTGGGTGGGTGGGTGGGTGGGTGGGTGGGTGGGTGGGTGGGTGGGTGGGTGGGTGGGTGGGTGGGTGGGTGGGTGGGTGGGTGGGTGGGTGGGTGGGTGGGTGGGTGGGTGGGTGGGTAGGTGGGTAGGTAGGTAGGTAGGTAGGTAGGTAGGTAGGTAGGTAGGTAGGTAGGTAGGTAGGTAGGTAGGTAGGTAGGTAGGTAGGTAGGTAGGTAGGTAGGTAGGTAGGTAGGTAGGTAGGTAGGTAGGTAGGTAGGTAGGTAGGTAGGTAGGTAGGTAGGTAGGTAGGTAGGTAGGTAGGTAGGTAGGTAGGTAGGTAGGTAGGTAGGTAGGTAGGTAGGTAGGTAGGTAGGTAGGTAGGTAGGTAGGTAGGTAGGTAGGTAGGTAGGTAGGTAGGTAGGTAGGTAGGTAGGTAGGTAGGTAGGTAGGTAGGTAGGTAGGTAGGTAGGTAGGTAGGTAGGTAGGTAGGTAGGTAGGTAGGTAGGTAGGTAGGTAGGTAGGTAGGTAGGTAGGTAGGTAGGTAGGTAGGTAGGTAGGTAGGTAGGTAGGTAGGTAGGTAGGTAGGTAGGTAGGTAGGTAGGTAGGTAGGTAGGTAGGTAGGTAGGTAGGTAGGTAGGTAGGTAGGTAGGTAGGTAGGTAGGTAGGTAGGTAGGTAGGTAGGTAGGTAGGTAGGTAGGTAGGTAGGTAGGTAGGTAGGTAGGTAGGTAGGTAGGTAGGTAGGTAGGTAGGTAGGTAGGTAGGTAGGTAGGTAGGTAGGTAGGTAGGTAGGTAGGTAGGTAGGTAGGTAGGTAGGTAGGTAGGTAGGTAGGTAGGTAGGTAGGTAGGTAGGTAGGTAGGTAGGTAGGTAGGTAGGTAGGTAGGTAGGTAGGTAGGTAGGTAGGTAGGTAGGTAGGTAGGTAGGTAGGTAGGTAGGTAGGTAGGTAGGTAGGTAGGTAGGTAGGTAGGTAGGTAGGTAGGTAGGTAGGTAGGTAGGTAGGTAGGTAGGTAGGTAGGTAGGTAGGTAGGTAGGTAGGTAGGTAGGTAGGTAGGTAGGTAGGTAGGTAGGTAGGTAGGTAGGTAGGTAGGTAGGTAGGTAGGTAGGTAGGTAGGTAGGTAGGTAGGTAGGTAGGTAGG